>KK500081.1:31356-278689 GCA_000688715.1 Glossina pallidipes
ACCTGACAAGTAAACTCTAACAGATTAGTGACCGTAGACCTTCCTTTTCGGAAGCCATGTTGGAGGTACGTTTGTAGATAAGCCATACATACTCTACAACCTATAAAACGTACAAGTGGCTAAAGTTGCTAGTCGAAGGCAAGTATTAGAAGAGATTTTTCTTTGTTAATTCCATTTAAAAACCTTGTAGTCGTCAAGACTATATATACTACTGGGATCAAAAAATAAAACCAATTTAATTGTATCTTTTCTGCATCCATTTATTATTCCAAATGTTTGTCATCATCTGCAGGAACTAAGTGTTTCTGATACCAAAGATGAGAATTGGCTCATGTTAGGCTCGAAATATCTTTTAAAATGGTGTTGACGATGATCGTTGATGGCCGTCCGGGACGCTGTTCGTCTTCGAATCATTGTCGGCTTTCTTCGAATTTCAAGGCAACATTCTAAACGGGTTTGCACAAAAAATTTCATTTCTCAACAAAATCATTTGTTGGATAAAACCGAGAAATATACTTTTTGTGTCGCACGAAACCATGTGCAGTTGAAGCACTTGAATGATGTCTGTCACGGTGCTATCGATTTAGGAAAGGAAAATGTTTCTCATATTCGATATACGGGTGCAATTTCACTTGAATGTTGGTCTAAATTTTCGATCAAAGAAGATATGAGAACAAAAGAAAGTGGATTTAACAAATCGTACGACTGACTAAATTGGTGCAATTCTTTCTGTTAGCGGATGTAAAAATTGTAAAAAAAAAAAAAAAAAAAAATTAAAATGAACGCAAATCCAATACAAGAGATCAAGACGATCTGTGACGCTGTCGTAACAATATGTAAAAGTTAACGTAACTTTGAAAGCGGCAAAGATTCTTAGGTGTTAAAGGTTTTTAAAATCAAAAGTCGACGCTTCGTATTTATATTGTATAAGTTTTTTATTTTTCTTAAATAAATTAATAAATTTATTGAAATCAATAAAAAGATTTATGATCAGTTAACCGTGAGTTAAAAATGCGCATGAAGTGTAGGTAGGGGTTTACGGCCATCATTGTCGCAATCATAAGATATGAAACGAAACGAAACGAAAGATACACACAAACTCACTGACTCATTATCATTGATATCATAAATCAAACGGATTAACGACATTATCACGCTAATAACATCAAATTTTTAAACAGTTTCTTAACCAATCCACAATATATGCAAAACCAATACAAAAGCAATACGAAGACACTAGCAAGACAGACAGATGGACGGACGAAGAGACAGACGGCAAAGCAAGTTAATGTTGAAACGAATGCAAACCGGAATGTTTGGAAAAAAAAAAACAGGTAAAATGCGCGAGCAAGCTTATGTTATGTTAACAAATGAAACTGAAGATAAGCCCACATTCTATGAGTTACGTTCGCTTTGGGTTGAAAATGTTCAATTAATGTGATCCGACACTTTTATAGACAAAAATTTGACATTAATCGAAATGAAATCAATATTAATTAGAAAAAAAAAAATTATATTAATTTGCGGTTTTCATGACTACAGGAGACAAACTCTTAATTAACATAAGCTTATCTATAACCATAAATACTTTGCGAATAAAGTATGTAAGCAAACGAAGTAATTCTAAGAAGCATTTATGTGTAAAAGCAACAAGCAACAGGCAACAAGCAACAAGCAACAGCAACAATGCAACAATTATGAGCAGAAAACACAGAAATTATTAAATAAAAGATTTCATAACAAGAAAAAACTACCTCAGCTCAGTTATTAAAAAGAGCTTTATGAACGATTAAAAATGAAAAAAGAAAAAAAAAAAGAGAAAATTTTGAAGAAAAAACAAATGAACAAAATAAGAAGCATCCACATCACTACAAAGAGACAGCATCTAGCACCTTGGCTTAAAGGCTCTAAATATGGCAGGCATTCACTCAGACTCAGTCATGAATGTCTCCTGAATTTTTGTTTTGCATGTTTTTGCGTTAACGTTCTTACGCGGATGCCCTGCTGTGGCAGCTTAGCCACAGCGATCATCGTCATCCATGATGGCGCGGGTTAGCTCGAATCTTATTGCAACGCAGCATAACGTTGCTAGCTCGTTCGAGAACCAAATGTGGCAACACAGCACGACAGTTTGTATTAAATGTTAAAGTCAACAACTTAATTTGTAGACGATATTAGAACTTAAGTAACGAGCAATTAATGTTCCACCAAATGGACACATTTAGCGTGAAGAGAGCTCGCATATAACAAACAACAGCAACAACTTTATTTTCCTCATCATTATCATCATCATCATATGAATTAAGCAGCTATCAGAGAAATCTTCTTTTCTTATTTTTTTTTTTTTTTGCTTAACCTACACGCACACCCGTACTTATATATATATATGAATCCATATACACACATATATATATTTATATATATGTATATATAGTATAGATATTCGTATTGAAAGCATTTATGACTACGAGGCAAGTCAGCCAGCCAGCCAGCCAGCCAGCCAGCCACAGGTAACATTAATAAAATAAAAAATTTAACAAAACAACAAAAAGAACAAGCAACAAACAAATACAAGCAAGCATATAAAATGGGGAGTGATTAGGTTATTTATTGGGATCTAAGTGATTTCCGATGAGATCCTTAAACATACTATAAAACTGGGCATAAACGCAGCAGGTGAGGAATGCGCGAACGCAGCGATCACACAAACGCATTTATTCATATCCCTGGCACACATCCCTGATGCTGATGTTTGTTGTTCATGTTGTTGTTATCATTTTTCTTATTATTATTATTGTTGTTGCTGTTGTTGCTGTTGTTGCATGTGTTGCATGCTGTGCATATATGCGTTTACTTTTCAGGAAAAGTGTCTTAACTGAGCATACAGAACGATTCATTTTGTTGGCACGTAAGGTGAGAAGATCTTTTCATATTCTTACACGACGTTCAGAAAATAATTTAAAAAATCAAAGAAAAAAGCAAAGCAAAGCAAAAAAAAGCAAGAAAAGAAAGAAGAAAACGATTAGAAAACCAACAACTTGTTATCCAATATAATATTTAAAGTAACGTTGTCGTCATTGTATTATTATGGTTGAGTGTGTTCCTGTTGCTGTTAGTGTTGCTGTTGCTGTTGCTGTTGGTGACTTTTGAATGCCACTCACTATTCCAGTATTCTTTGAAAATTAAACCTTGATTAATACGTTTAATATTATACAAGGAAAGAATCAATAATGAAGCATAAAATCATCTACAGATATACGCCAAGAGCACAGTGCAGACCTTTGGCTAGAAAAAAAAAACTACTAAATTAATGGCAAACGATCGGTAAGAGAATCTGCTAGAGGATTTATTCTACGAATAAACGGTAGAAAGGTGTGGTTTTCACAGATCATAATTATGCTTTAATTAATAAATTATTCAACGCGCAGAAGAGATTAAAGGAACTCTCATTCTACTCCCACTCGTGCATTTATTAGAAGTCATCTGATTCGAAGGTCTTTCGAAGGGATGCTCCGATACGTAAACTACACTTCCTGAAAGGGAGTGGAAAGGAATATTCTGTAATTCTGGGCTAGTGATTCCCGTAGGTGGAAACAAGAAAGATCTGATGATGTTCGACATGTTTTCACGATGTTTTCTGGAATCTCGCAGGATTACGCACAACTTAAAGCAAAGTAAATCTTTCAATCCATCCCATTATTCTCAAAAGTGGAAATAAGAATGAAAATCAACTCGGGCCTTGGTCAAGCAGAACAACAATTGCTTATTATCTAACAATTAGTTGCAAGAAAATAAAGACTACAGTTGCAATATTTAGGAACAGGAAAAAATGGGTGTTCGAAAGAAACGAAATGGAATTATTTTTTGTTTACGGAATTTTGATTAGACGTTAATTATTTAATTATCCTTTTTGCAAGAGAGTAATAGTAACGGCTTTGTTATTGCGTTTCTTTATTTCTACTACCTAAGAGCAAGAAAAATCTGGTAATTGAAAGAAACATTGTGGAAACTAACTCCAGCAAGGAGGTGTATGCACTCATCAAGACTCTAATTTACATCAGAATTGATGTGATTATCTTACTGATTAATAAAAAATATTCGGCTTTGAGAATCTCTCTCTCTACCCTTCGTCTATGGTCATGCGAACGGGAGCAAAACGATTTTTTTTTTTTGGTGGAGAAAAGTGTTGCGCTCATATCTCGTAATCTTTAAAAAGTTATCTTTTTTTTATATCTCAGATGCAGGCGAAACAGTACTTAGTCCTTCTTAGTGTCCGTGTCCGTGTCCTTGATTCGATTCTTTTCTTTTTTCACAAAATGTTACTCGAATGACTTGCCTTAATGTTAAACAACATGTCATCATTTGAGAGTATTATCTAAGAAGACAATAATCTAATCTTTGAAGACAATAATTGAAGAGTTTGCATAGCCTAAGGCAGTTTATCCCTCAGACAAAATTAGGGAGCATTTTCTTCTTCTCTTTCGTTTCTTTGTTACAAACGCGAAAGGGACTAGCTTTTCGCGAAAGTAAAATAATCCAAGTTTAGAAAGCCTTGGACCTCAAAGACGGTAATTATAACTTAACTAGTAAGCTATGGTATCGTCTTCTCCAATAACAAAACGAAATATGATATAGACAGAAAAATAATTCCGTCTTTAAGAGATTGAAGACGGTCTCCGATCATTTTTACCTAATGCCTTTACCTAATCTTTAACAGATTAAAATAATTTTTTATCTCGACATTTAACGATACTCTCGCATCTTCTTTTTCTGTAGACTCATTGTTTTCTCTATGAAGGATGGGGGACGCTCTCGTTCCGTTTCTAAAGGACTTCTTTAAATAATATTTCCCAGATTGCGTACATTTTTCTCTGAATTCTTTGTCCTATTTTTAAAAAGATGCTTACGTCCGTTTGTCATATGCGTTTTTCCTCCCGTACCTTTGCTCTATGTTTAGAAGTTTAAGGATACTTTCGCATCTTCTTTTGCTTTCGACTCATTCTTCTCTGTAGAGAAGATGGAGGACCTTTTCTCTCGTGCATCTTTAAATAATATTTCACAGATTGAACTCGTTCTCGTATATTTTCCTGTGGACCCTTTGTGCTATCTTTAAAAGATGGACGCTTACTTTGGTCATGAAGCCTCATATCTTTTTTCTCTTTCAAATTACTGAAAACAAGAGGTTTTCCAAACAAAAACACAATCCCAGTTTTGTTTGTGTTAAGATGAGCGCGAGTTTGCACGACTCTATGTAGGCTACAAATACGAAACAGTTTTGTTTTAAGATCATCACTTCGTACCTATTCTGTAGGGGTTTTCATTTCATCAAATTAGTGGAATATTTCGTGAAACACCTACTTTACCATATTCCTGGAACACTCAAATGTAATTTAGCCAAGCAATCTACTCTACCATCTACCATCTACCATTTTCTTTCATAATGCTAGACATTGATTAACGTTGAGTTAATATCAGGTATTCTTAAAAGTCTTTCTTTTCAATTTTATTCACTCTCTCTCTCTCTCTCTCTCTGTGTTTTTCTCTCTCTCTTTATTTTTTCGTCTACCACGTCTGCATTGAATTTAGAGTATCATTAAGGAAGTAATAAAACTGATTTCATTTATCTCGAAACGGTGTGTACGTGACCTGTAATTGTAAATAATATTTTTGTTAGTGTTACAGTTTCATTTTTTCTTACGGTCTTTGATTTTAACCATAAATAAAATAATTATATCGCATGATCAGCAACAACAACAACATTTCACGGGAATACAATATTCATAGGAAATGAAGGAATGAAATAGAAATGAAAGAACGCAGTTAACAATTAATCGGAATTGATGCTTAACTCGAGATAATTTTATCGTACTTAAGGGGTATAAAAATATGTATCTATTTAATAATAATGGTATAGCTAATGAACTTGCGTGTGTGTATGTAGTTGGGTTTCATTGATAAAATGTGTTAAAAAAAAAGGAAAAAAAAAGAAACAACAACAGCATCCTTTCCGCTCATCAGTCTCAGTGTGGTAACCTGTGATGAATACTAAATTCATTGCAGAGATAGTGCTTAGATAAGTCTGGCAATTCCAGAAATATTAGTTTGACTCTGGCATCAAGATATACGTGATAACTGTTTACGTCGAAATAAATAAAAGTTAAAAAAAAATTCATTTCAACTTCAATTCAACTTTAAGCGAATCTAGAAAAATCTCGAAAATTTTTGTTAGAAATCAGCCGATCGGAATCCGCTTCACATCAAAAATTTTGGAAATATCCTCTTCTACCGACACTTTACTATTTTTGAGAACATTTTGAATATATAGCCTGTCCTCTCCCGTTTCTGTACGATTTCTGACATTGATCCTATACTGAAAAAAAAACAAAATTTCGATGCTCTATAATCTTGGGTGGACATGACTAAAGGTACTGTAAGATCATCCATAGAATATATTGGCTTAGTTCTAATCTTTCTATCTGCTGTATTTCATGAGCAATCAGCAAAAAAAAGATTGTTTTCTTTTTGGAAACGCTGTTGCCCTCGGTTTATAGTCTATGGTAGACGATCTCTTTGGTAGGGGCCCATGAACAAACTGCACGTAAAGCGGACATGTTAACTTTTACGATCAGGTGAATGCTTAAAACAGACATTATACAAACAGAAAGACAAATAGACCGCGCGGTTTATCGATCGATTCAGGTTGTTGATCAACAGCGTAGGTAAGCAATAGAGCCTCTAAAGCTTTCTTCTGAGAGTTGCAGAGGTTGCGATGGATTTCATTCGTCGACGATAGGTGTGAATGTTGAACTAGAATTAAAAAGGATTCCCGGGTTTTTATCCTCCTTCGTAACCACCATTTGTTCACATTTTTCAAAAAGTTAAGGCGACCAAGCACTACAAAAAAAGAGATCAGCACAAAACTCAATCGCTTTTTATACGCACCACCCAAGATTCGGATACAACTTTTGTTCCTGCGTTTGACTTGGTCGCAAGATGACGTCATAGATCATTTAACTAACTGAGAACTATGGATAAATACAGCCCTTTCTCTCTGTTCCTACATTCGCCCACGTATCATTCTGGTAGTCCGTCTGCCCGCTTGTTGTTCAAACACTTATAATTACGAAAATTCAGATAATACACTGAAGTTTTGTATTTAATTGATGAACAAAGATCATATGTGAAAGTGACGAACAAGCGCCCATAGTAAGCAAACTCTTTATGTTGTAATCTGCACATATAAACCTTAAAATGTGCGTCCAAGAGTGAATATGACTCGTCATCATGATCAAGAGACATTGAGCAACAACTTTGTAAAAATATATCTTAGAGGCGTGTAAAAGGGCAGCTACAACAAAACGAAATAAATAAGTCGTAAGATATTCTATAATTGGACATGAAGTTTGGAGGGTTGTTCCAAAGCGGACATTTTTCTAGATATGTACATAGACTTGGAAAGCATAAATCAATTTGCTTCAAGACGTAAATAAAGTTTGCATTCCAAGCGGTTCTGAGCTACTTGTAGGATCCTTTGTAATTAACGCTTATTAACCTTCTGCACCGTAACTAGCAGCTATAGAAATAATATGGACCGGTGACGAATCCTAATAACGACTGCTACCTGCGCATGGAAAAAAGAAAACCTGGTTTTTTCTTAACAAATACATAGAATGCGGAGAGAATTTAAATATTAAATACAAGGAGCTAATTCCGTCTCGCAGACTGTAAAAAATAAACAAAAGTTGGAAAGGGCGGTTTTATCAGCTTGGAATGGAGTCTAACATTCAAGGCTAATCGCTTTTGAATATGTAGGCAAAGCCTAGCTTTTTAGGAATCTTCGAACTTGGCCCACTAAATTTCTGAGTAGAGATCTAACCTCCCTCGCAGGCATATTCATAAAAAAAACCTTAACCGGTAACAACTGCATCTTGACTTTGAGAGATAGCGCGGCTATATGTAGATGCAATTTAGTTTATTTTTTGAAGGCTAGGGGTATGCTATGTCCTTCCATTTGTAATATACAGAAATGTACGTTAAAGGTCCAATTGTAATGGTTTCGCTCGCCATTCTCACACGCCCACAAACAAAAAATTATTCTAATTCGAATTGATTATCTTAATGTGATACCTATCGGTATATAAAGCCTAAGCTAATATCATTTTCTTACTTGTTGAACTTAATTCATAGAAATCGTGTTAACAACAGCGATTGCAACAACAAATAAGATACGATATTACGGCGTACGCATATTTATTGAGCAAAATCACAGAACACTATCGTACATATACTAAGAGTATATTTGTCCAGGTAAACTTTTCAATGGAACGAGTGATAACGAGTGATATTGTTGTTATTGCTGGTGTTGTTGTTGTTGTTCAATTGGACAATCAAAAGGTAAATATGGTATGGCCCTGCATGTGGTGTTATATAATACAAAACTGTGTGCAGAGGAAGAGTGTACAAGTGTGTAATATACATAATCCGATGCCTGGGATACATGCACGCGTGTACAACTTGAACATGAACTAGGTGTTTATGGTGATTTAGTCAGTTATGCGGATCGTAAACAGTTTTGATAGCTAAATTTAAATGAATAATAATAACAACAACAGCATAAAGATATGATCTGATACTGAGAGCAACTCTGTATCAAGAAAAAAGAAAAAGGCCATAACCAACGTTGCGCCTGGCAATTCCGAACAAGAAGAGAGAAAGCAGAGAATCACACATAACTTTATCACAGAGTTAGTTGCCTGCAACAACTACAGCCACATTTAAATTTTCTGAATAAATTTTATTGCTTTATGGCGTAAAGCGCGAAAATATCAAATTACTGCAGTAATATATTTGAAATTAATGGCATTTTTACAACTCTATGGCCAGGCAGACAACAGTTCTCAAAATGAGTTTCCAGTTACACTTACTCGTCTACTAAGAAGGCAATATTAAGCTGCGCGGCGAGATAAATTTTTTTTTTGTTTTTTTTTTTTAGTAATAGTACAAAAGTGAAAGAGAGAGAGAGAGAGAAAGAGAAAAAGCAAAGTGATCAGTGGTATATATATATATAGAAACGTAAGCTTCTATCTACATCTTTACACATGTATTCATTCATCTCCCAAAGTTTTCCATTTGATTGGAGATTGTTTTACATTTAATTTTATTTAGTTGGTAAATGAGCCCGTAAACGAGGTCAGCATTTTTTCTTTTTACCCAGCAGATCTTAACATAATTTTCAACGAAATATTAAAGCGTTAAAGCTAACAATTTACATTGATAACGATCATATCGCTCTTGATATCATTTAAATGTTAATCAACGATCGTAAAATGAATGCTAAACGAAATTAAACGAAAAAAAAAGAGAAAAACGAATCATAGTTAAAATTAATAATAAAAAATAAAGAAAACATTGAGTTGATCTCTTTTGCAGGCCAACATTTTTTATGTATTGAAAATCGACAGATGCCGGTTGACAGTTGTATGTATGTTATGTGTAGCACGCACATATCATTTACAAAATAAACATTTAATAATAAACAAAATGTTTCTCTGTTGTGCTTTTTGTTTATTTAACATTTAGCCACAAAGGCATCAGGAAATAGACATTAGTTCAATAAGCATGAAAATAAACAAGTAAAATAAAAGAAATAAAAAAAAAAATAGTTGCTATATGGGACATCTGGGGTACCCACCTCGGTCGTCTCAAGTAATGTTTGTTAACTAAGCATATATGCGAGGAAATCGATACGTTTTCACTTTTTACATCGAAATGCCTTTCACCGAGTTAGAGCTTAAATTAATGTCTGCTATCTACTGTATTGTGCTGAGGTTGATGAGTTTCACTAAACTTAATTCTTTAAGTGATCGCTTTTAAACAATTAAGAACTCTAAGTATAAATGATGATGTATTGACGCGAAAGCAGTTTGTAGGAGAACAGACAGACGGACAGATAGACAAACAGCAAAGTGAAAGACGAATGATGAATAATTCGACGAGTGGTGGCTGCTTTGGCACATAAAAGTAGAGGAAGACAGTTGCAGGACGCACAGGCGGACGAAAAATTCGTAAGACGGGCAAAAAAACATGAAAGCCGACAGGAGGACAAAACTATTGCCATGTTAATGGGCATATAGAAGGAATGGAAAGCACATAAGTACACGAACATGTGAAAGCCACACTGAAGGGACGAGAAATTGCGCAGTTGAATAGATTAGCGGTCAGATGGAGACGCAATGGATGGATATATAAAAGGGGAGGAGTGTAGGCACTGAATATATGAGCAGTTCCGTGGACGAAGGGAAAATCGGATAGTTGAACAGTTGAGCGGATACAGCCAAACAAAAAAAAGATTGCAGGAACGATAAATGGCAAGACTAAGTAGAAAGACAATCCAGCCGACAGATAATGAGGCCGGCAAGCACTAAAACAAACTTAGCAACACATAAACGTATTGGGGAAAAACCGATCATGATAAGCAAGATGAACTCTTGGAAATAATGAAAAATCTATTCGTTTTACTGATGTTATGAATCGATTAGCGAAATCAGTTTACTTTCTTCCTCTTGTAGTGGATATGAAAGTCATAGTGTACTGGCAAAACACCTCTAAAATTATTTAACAAACGTCTCTAATTAATTATTGAAATAGCTCAGTAGGGTTATCTCGTAAAGTTTCCAAAGGTTTGTCAATAATCCTTAGGAAAAACAAAGCAAACTAGCAAAGAATAATATAAATGAATATATAAAAGTCTGCTGCTCAGTCATTAAAGATTAGCAGTTGTTTTAATCTTGTTTAAAAGAAACCACAACAAAAAAAAAAAAATAAGAAAGGAAAAACAAAACAAGCCGGGGTTTATGGTGTGGCATGTAAAACTTACAGGCAATCCTGTCTTCGTTCTTCTCTCTGTGCGTGAGAGTCTTTTGAAAAGGATTACGTTTTCATAATTTCAACGATTTGACCAACTAAGCTCTTGTTACTTGTGTGTGTATGTGTGTGTGTGTGTGTGTGTGTGTGTGTGTGTGTGTGTACAAAAACGAAGAGCAAAAAAAAAAGAAGAGAAATCTTTAAATAAAACCCGATTAATTTAAATCCATTCTTACGCCGCACTATGATGGGCAAAGATTTTTGAAAGAATAACTTTCATAATCCTGACTTAACAAAGGGTTGAGATTTCCTATAATTTTGACTTGGTAGTTTATCTTAAAAAAAGAAGTCAAACCAAGTCAGTCACTTTGACCTCAAGGCAAACGAAGAATAAGTAATCAAATGATAATAATAGACCTTTATTAGCACTAAGTATGTACACGAGAAGGATAAGCAATCACTTCTCAGAAAATGCTAGTAAAGAAAGGCAAGCGTTAGTATGTGGTCTGTTTTTTGTTTTCATTTCGTTGAACAATCACATAATGTATTCCTTGCTTCTTATATTTTGCGGAAAAAGCAAAGGTCTACGTTTCGAAATGATCTCACTTTTGTCTTTTTGAGGTGAAAAACTTTTCATTTTATTGAATCGTCCAAGTCTAAGGCTTGGCTCTAATATGTAGGGGGAACCTATGAGGACAGACTACAGGAAAGATTGTAAGAAAGAAGAGAATAGAAGATTTGTGGACTTCGGTCGACAAATGGAAGGCAAAGAATATGAGGAAAGGAAGATAAACTACATTCTACTCTACATTAACTCTTACCGTTCGTGCCAACATGAATGCTTTTTAACTAGCAAAACTGCTATACAAAGGGGTTTGTTGTCAGACCCCGAGTCTTATCAACGTAATGCAGCAAAAGTAAAGTTTTTTTCAAATAAAGATTTCTATTGTGTGACATAAAAGACCGCAAGCTTATTTTCTTCCAACGAATTTTCTTTTGGTCCATTCGGGGAGCTTGTGTGTCAATGTTCTATGGGCTTTACGGGAAATGGTTCGAGAGGAAATGAAGGATGTCTTCCTACGCTTTCTGATCATCATTTTGAAATTTCAATATGATGAAGTAACGCGTTCTGTGTTCTATAAATATATAGCTTTTGATAGGCTTATGGGATCTACTTAAGATTTGCTAGCTTGAAAAAGGAAAACTCCTTAACGGCTTTGTCAAATTATTTTGTAATCATGGCTTCTTTGAAAGTAATATTTTAAGGACAATAATGACCGACAAGACTGGTGATGCCTAATACGGAATATATTCTTACACCATTTATATGAATTCGAAAAAAGTCGACTTTGTCGAGTGATCAAACGATCCTGCCTGCTTTTTTTTAGGTATGCTTGGACTTCTTTCTGTACGTTCTAACATTTGTTGAAAATTAAGAGCGAAGGGAGTCAAAGATTCGACTCGGATGACATAGGTTTTTCTATAAGAATAGCAACAAATCATTGCTTTGCGAGGGGCGTTGTTCATATTTAATTAATACATTGATTTTCCCAGACCTTTTAGAGAAAAGGTATACTCAAATGATTAAAACATCCTTTCAGCTTATTTTCATTTATCTTTTTTACTTTATGTTAATTTTGCGGAAGCCAAAGGTTTTTGGGTTAATCTACTTTTTTATTTTACATATATTTCGAAGCTAAACAAGGATTTTGAGATTTTTTTTTTTTTTTTTTAGCAAAGCGTTTCATTTTGCATATAAGCCTTGTGAAGGCAGATCTCTATTAGAGAGTAGGTTTGAGAAATATTTTTATACCGCGACCGGGGTGATTTGCTTAAAAGCATCTCCACATAGTTTTTACCTTTAGGTAGAATTTTTTTTCAGTTTATTAAAACCTAAAATTAGTACTCGACATTTTATTTGAACACAGTCAGACAGACTTAATTACCATTTGAAAACATAGCAACATTTTTACTTTACTCTTAAACAGACAAAGGGTCACTTCGAATCAACAAACGCCGTGACTTGGCGACTTTTTTATATAGAATTTTTATTTATTTATTTATTATTTTGTTCATGAAATTTGTGTTAACTTCCGAAGGTTGCTTGAAAAAAATAAATTAAATTGCTTGTTGAGATACCATTAGATTACGAAAACATGATAGAGCAAGCAGCTTAAACAACAAAATTAGCTCAAAGACTGGTTTCTAGATTGTAGGTGAGTGACTAGTAAATATCTAAGCGCCAGTTAAGAGCACTTGAACTACAAGAACGGCACAAGAAAAGTTGAAAACAAAAAACATATTCTAAATTTGCTTGTACAGTTAGTTGTTTGTTGAACAAAAATTGAATTTTTTTCCATTTGTTGTTCGGTTTTACACAGAAACAAGGTGATTGCCTTTGGAACGAATCTTGGACACCCAAACCAACAGTGATAAGCGTGTCATTGAGCATTCAATCGGCTCCGATCATCATTCGAACATATATCACAAAAAATCGATAACAATATAGAGTAAGTTTTGTTTTCAAGATACTTACATTTTAAGCTATGATGTACAAAATCTGTTGAATTGGCTCAACGCAATTGGGTACAACTGCAAAAAGGGACGGCAGAGATTTGTGAAGAGACGGAGATGAAAAGAAGAGCAGTCGTTTGTTTGCTTTAATGGCAGACGCAGAAGGAACAAGCATATACGCCCAAGGACAGCCGTACAAACAAAGCGACAGATAGGAAAGTGAACAATGTATGAATAGATGCTGGATGGAATAAAAAGACGGTCGACCGTTGCACCGGCCATGCGGATGTAGATAGAAAGCAACCGACAATAAACAATGACATAAGACACACAATGGGGTTGACTGAGGATCGTCCGATTTGTAACAGGAACCCTAGGCGGAGAGGGGCGGATATGGAAATGAATAAACGAACGAATAAGCTGCAAGACGGATTGCCGGGTGCGAAATGCCTTATGCACAGGTGTGCGATAGAAGCGCCTTGCGAAACGATAGACAGTCAAACGGATAAGCGACTGTAACAATTGGGCAAAAAAATGCACGACTCGTTAATGGCGAGGTACAAGGACAGATAGGTGCCGTATATATAAACTGATACTAAGAAATATAATATATATAAAGAATAACTGATGATCAATCGCCCATACGCAGACATCACTGATGAACGAGAACGGAGCGTAAAGGAGCAGATGACAGGACGGGGGGACTATTAAACAGGCAGATTGATGGACGAGCAAATATCCCCAAGTGCCAAGAACAAAGTGAACGTATACATGGACGGATGGATATCTCGGAAGGGAGTGTAGAACGAAGCGTTCCATACAGATAAGTCGATCGAAAATCTCTCACTTATTATATTTCATACAATGTTGTGTTACAAATGAAATCATTAAGTTAAGATATCCTCAACTAAAACAAACGTTTCATTACAAAGAACCCTAAGAATGTTTTCTTGGCCTACCACTACAACAATAACAAGTTGATTAGTGGGCAACTAATCAACTGTCTACACTAGTATGCCGTGTCATGGCATTATAAATATTTCTTTGGAGTTAATAAGCGTAAAATTAACTAATTAGAAAATTGTTAGGCAGAAATCAACGGTTAAGCTCTTTTGTATTATAGGCAAGACCAAAAAAACGATTAAACAATTACAACTTTTTATGGCGAGGAGTTTGTCAGATTTTATAATACCTTTCAGTTTCCAAGAGTCAGTTAAGCTAATCTGAGAGGCGTTCCAAGTTTTGCCTTATGGTTTTTGTTTTCTTCTTTTCCAATATGTTTTTCGCAAGAAGTTTAAAAAAAGCTTAAGCTATTGTATTGTTTAGGTAATGGTAAAGACGGTTATGTCCCCTTCCCCAGAAGTAGGTAACGTAATCTACTAAAATGCTAAGACCTGTTGTTCTTCCATCGATCATATTCCTTTCCATGGTTTTCTGGAGAAATTAAAACAAACAAACTACTCTTTTATGTCGCCGATCTCTAATAACGGTGTGGCTTGTCCGAGGTATTGGTTGCGTAAACAAACAAAATCTCTCATCATATTCGGATATGACATAGGAAGCGCACATAAATTCCCATTCCGGGCGAAACGGGAAACACTTGATGCTCGGAGTATGAAAATACAAAACGAGCCCCGTTGGCGGTAGCTTTCGTCACGCCAAAAGAAGCAGTCACCGGCTTCGGGTCTTACATTACTTAACTGCAGGGGATATCTGCATGCGTTACACCATATAACTCGTACGAGATTGTAGCCGGGAACTTCCCCCGTCTTGTTGAAATTATTCGAAAGTTTATTATGCAGAGATACGAAGATCATCGCGAGTATGTCTACCATCTTCGGCGCTCCAAATCATCCGCAGATATCTTCAGCACAGCTGGTGTAAAGAGTAAAAAGATATTCACCCACTAATCAAATTCTTTAATAGAAATTTCTCAGCAATCTCACCGATCTTCCTTTTGTTTGCCAGACACCGCGACAACGCCTTCTATAAACGTGCTGTCATCTTTCAGAACAATCTATATGCAGTCGTTTCTAAATGTCTGGATATAGGAACTTATTCGAAGAGATTGATTAATTTTAAGAAATGAAAAATATATTCCTAAAAATTGTAACCCTATAACTTTACACCTGATCAGTTTAGAATTGCGAGTGGATCTTATGTGTCCACATATACTTGGAGTACTAAAATACCATAAAACCATAAATATCTTAACCTATTATTCTTAATCACAATCTATGACTTTCGGCGGGAGTTGAAAGTTATCGTAAATATTAATAAGAGTCATGTCCATCATTCTGAATGGTCTTGCAAAGGTCTAATGTTCTGTTCTTTGTTCAAAAAACATCACGTTTTCTGTTCTTTTTTTTTTAACTACATTTTTTACGTAAAACTTGCTTGCTCTAGACAAATATAATTTTCTCACTTGTTATTTTATCTATTATTTTCGATCCCGTGGATCGTTGTCATCAAATGTCAATTTAGGAAAATTCTACGAAAATGATTATATTATAATAAGACAATCAAGCATGCGTACACACGATCTATAATTCATTAGAATTGAATCATATAATAAATTATTTATAGTTAAAGGACAGACAAGCCAATGTTAATGTCAAAGACTTAAGAAAAGAAGAGATTCTTTGACCACCAAGCCACGCCACGCCATATATTTTTTTTGTTTAAATAAGAAAACAAAACCTATCAATTTACCCCCAAAATGATAATTATCGGTTATAGTAGGTATGAATAAGTTTTCATTTTTACGTGTGTGTGTGTAGCTGTGAGAGCATTTGGTAACGCCCAAACAACAGAAAAAAACAAAAAAAAACAAAATAAATAAAATAAAAATTTGACATATGATAAATGCTTAATAAAAACTGAAAATTCATTGAATTCTAAAGTAACAACAACAGTGTAACAACAACAAACATAATACAACAAGTGCATGACAATTAGTTGCACTAAAGCATAGAAGAAAGTATAACATGCAGGCATGCATAGCTGCCAGCTTGCTTACCTTATCGCCTGCCTGCCTGACTGCCTGCTTAGTGACAAATGTTTCGGCAATTGTTTGTGTGACTGCCTTAAGGTGGTGATACGTGTCTGTGTATCTGTCGATTGTTTGACTAGTTGCTTTCTGTTAATATTATTTTGACATTTTCCACGGATATTAGTTTATCAGCTATTGAAAATCAAATTAAAGCACAGTGGGAGCTTAAATGCTTATGTATTTCACAAAATTTCTTCTAAAAATCTTCCCTAACATTATTATTATTATTATTATTGTCATATCGATGATATTACCTGAGACCTGAGTTACCAAAGACCGTTATGCAACTGTTATATTTATCGCTCTTCTTTCTATCCTTTTTCATCGTTTTACGGTATCGTCATCCTGCTGTCGCTGCTCCTGCTGGTGTTGCTGCTGCTGTTGTTGTTCAGCCTTCATTTAGATAAAATTTCAAGGAGAGAAGAAGAAACAGCAGAGGAGATAAATTTCTTATAAAGGACACACAATGTGTCATCATGACATGGATAGTACATGCCCACATAGTATTCTTGGAATGTTACCTTGCGGTGGTCACTAGTGTAAACTTCTTATTTCAAGGAAGATTTCCGATAAACACAGTTGTCAACAGATATCATGTTGCGTTGGTTACATGACTTTACACCGTAAACACTTTTCTTTTCTTTTATTAGTATTTTTTACCTTTTGTTTGCTCCTTATTATTATGTGCTTATGTATATATATATATATATATATATATATATATATATATATCCTTTTGGAAAACAGGGAAAAATAAAAAATGAAATGTTTCCATAAAACATCACATAATAATAATGAAAATATTTCATGTTTACTTTGGGGTTTCAGATATCATTTGAACTCTATTAGATGGCAAGAACCGTTAGATTTTTGTTTGTTTTCCTCTGCTTGTACGTTTAACTGGAATTTTATATGCTTTTGGTAGGCAGAAATGGGCTTAGGGCTTCGTAGAGGTTTTCTGTTCATCGTAAAATCTTTTTGTGGGAATTGAAAGTTTTTTTCTTCTATCGATTACTAGATTTAGCCTGGGAAAGATTTTGCTTATGAATATTTTATTAATTTGATTTGCAATTCGAATCACTTGTTGCTGTTTTTTTTAATAAAAAATGGAAAGCACAGTTCGCCAGTCACACTGTACTAGTTCCACCACTGAAGCATGGGGGTATACCCTTAATGTATGTAACACCCAAAAGGAAGCTTCAGACACCCTATAAAGCATAATATATTCTTAATTACCATGAAATTCTGAATTGATTAAGCCATGTCTGTCCATCTGTGCGGTGTTTGTTGTTGGCACTCTCCTATTAAGCAAGCACTGTCCGTCTGTGTGTGTGTGCGGGGTTTCTTGCTGGCACTTTCCTCAATTGATTAAGCCATGTCTGTCCATCTGTGTGTTTGTACGGTATCTGTTGTTGGCACTCTCCTGAATTGATTAAGCCAAGTCTGTCCGTCTGTGTATCGGTGGGGCTTTTGTTGTTGGCACTCTCCTGGTCGCAAAAATGAAGATATCGGCTTCAAATTTGGTAGAAACATTGGAAGCTTTTGCATGCAGGTTGGCATTGAAAATGGGCCAAATTGGTCAGAGCAGAAGGCTGCAGTGGAGCATAAACAGAAAGCGATTCCGTTTTTCTTAATAGAAATTTTTCGGTTATGGCTCATCACTCAGAAATTATAACAGTATGAAGGCTAAAATTTTCCACCTTTACTTTACGAAGCACTCTGCCAAAAAAGGCACGCCCACACAAAGTTGCAAGTGATTAAGTTTTGTTATTTTTCACTTTTTCGAGGTATATCGTAAGGCAAGCAAGAGGGAATGTTTACAACTACTTAGTATATTCCTCAGATGGAGATATATTATCTGCCTAAAAATGGGTTAGTTCTAAAATGAATACGATAGACACCGCAACGTAGTGGATTAATTTTTTCTTAATAATACCAGCGATATGGGTAACAAATAAAAGAACTTGGAGAGTAGAATGCGAAAAACATAGTGGTGGGTATGCAAGATTCGGCCATCGCCGAAAGCAACTTTCTTACTTGTTTTTATATGATTTTAATGTTTTTGGTCTTACGTTACAATCAAAAATTTCCGAAGCACACATGTAGACTAAATATATAATAAATATCTTTAACAATCTAAATATCTTTACAAATCATTGTAGCAAGCATCGTTGAAAATGGAATTGATGAAGATATTGTCTCGATGACGGAGGATGAACAAAGCATTTTGCGATTGTAGAAAACTCTATGCAAATATAAAACCAATTCGATTGGAATTATTCAGGACATTCACAATTATTGTGGGTGCTTGGGTTTCGCTAAGTACAATTCGTTTAAAGACGAACAGGAAGTTCTTTGATTTTTGCAAAACACATCTGTCGGGTCAAGTTTCAGGGCAGAACAAAAATAGTTTTTCTAAATCAATGAAAAATCCTTCCAAACCGTTAAAGTGCTTATATGCCTTTTCGGTCTTTGGAAAATTTTCTGCAAAAATGAAATTCTTGTTATCCTCGGCAATGATTATGTATATATATATACATACATATTCCTATAAAGCCAAAATTAGTTTTTTTTAAAGCCGCCAGAAAATTGCTGATTAAAGTAGAATGAGGCTGACACTCTCTATAGGCGATTCCGATTTTCGGAGCAATTTTTATATAAAATCTCTAGCTAAGCAGAATCCTTAGGTCTGAGGTGTACGTTTCCAAGTGAAAACCCTTCAGCCAAACTTAAGCATAGCAGCATTTTGTTGTGAAACATGTGCAAGCTTGTGTGTGCCCACATACTAGTTTTTACATAAATTCATTATCACATTAATAACATAACGATGATGATGATAATGATGATGATGATGATGATGATGAAATATTTGAGCTCGTAAAACATAACGTAAAGCATACCATAAAGTAAAGTATAAAACAAAAATCGCATACATAGTTGCATGCACAGCTCAATTAACTATGACAACTACCTGTTCTTTCACATACAAATGAGTGACCGGCCGAACGAACAAACGAACGAATAAATGAATGAATGAATGAATGACTGACCGGCTGGCTGGCTGGCTCGCTGACCGCCTGCCTGCCTGCCTGCCTGGCTGATCGGTTTGTTGGATATATTTATATGAATTCATATACGTGTACCCATAAAATAGGTAACTAATGTATTATAGTCAGAGCTGAGACGGGAAAACAGAGTAAACATAGGCACGCAAATAAACATGTATGTATGCATGCATGCATGCATGCATGCACACACATCCATACATGACTATATACATATGTATTTATATAATAAAAAAAGAGTCGCTAATGTGTGTAAAGTTGTAATAATTAAATTTTGTTTAACAAGTGGGCGAACTAAGCGTATATATGGATCTATAATGTCGCTTTAAAAATCCAATTATAGCCAAGTTATAACTGCTTAAACTCATTAATTAATTGCAAACATTTAATAAATAAATAAAACTAAATTATGGAATTTTCTCACCTCAATGGCCCGTAAAACAAATAGTAAAATTTTATAAAATATTTAATGCATTATTATGGAAATTTAATGAATATTTATATACACATTGGTAAAATATGAATGTGTGTGTGTGTGTTTGCTAACAGATAAATTCTGTGTGTGCGCGTGTTTGTGCAAAATAAATGATACAAACGTTAAATCCCCCCATAACCAAGTAGACAAACAGACAGACGGTTGGACGGGCAGACGGGCAGACGTGACATCTAATTGGTGGTGTTCTCTAAATTGATGTTAAATCTTTGCTTTACCTTAACTTGATTCTTATTTAAATACATACGGTAATCGTGTGCGTGTGTGCGTGTGTGCGTGTGTTTGCTTATATGTAAGCAACACCTTCTTTTCCTTTTATGCTTCTTCTTCTTTTTATTCCTCCGATTTTTCTTCCTCTTAAACGTTTTATCAAAGTGAAAAGATTCACAATTAATTACTTAATTCCCTCGAAGACATACTCGCTTTGCTTGTGTACAATATATCGTAAAAATTTTGTCTTTTCTCTGCTGCTGGCTGAATGCTATGGTTTACGTTTAACAGCCAAAACAATTTTTATATTGTGTTGGGTTATCGGTGAAGCTCTCTCTAACCTGTTGGCTTCTTGATATAAATACATATGCATTCATACATAAATACTCTCACACACCTTAAGAGTAGAGCCAAGAAATGCAGTCAGTGTTTATGCCTTTAATCACCACCACCACCACCACCACCACCATCACCATCACTACTACCACCAACACCACAATCTCCATCAAGCAGGGCTTTGGTTGCTTGATTGGTTTTACGTTGTCTTTTTCTTTTATTATTGTTTTTATAGAAGTAAAGAGTTTAGTAAATCGCGGTGGGGGGACGACGACGACGACGACGACGTGAATCGTCATGCCATGCGGTGTATGTTAAATGAATATGTATTGAAAAGACAACACCAATAATAATATACGAAACACACCAAAACAAAACATAACATAACAGATTAGTTACCATATCCCATATCAGGGTAATTATTGTTAAATGCGATAACAATCTTGTAGTGTGGTGACATTTATTTATATTCCTTAATTTTGTTGTATTAATCTTTACCTATAAACTGTTGTTATTGCGGTTGCTGTTGTTGTTGTTGTTGCTGCTGCTGCTGCTGCTGCGAATGATGATGATGATACTCCAAACGCGATAATAAACAGAGAGACAAACATATGCTTGCTTGCACTTATATACATAATATGCATGCATGAATATCTGTCTCTCTGACTAATCATGCATTTTTTTCTGTATCGTTTCGTAAAAGAAGCGAGACTACCACCGTATAGCATTAAGAATCGAATAACTGATACGCTACACATTCAAAGAAATGAATGCTGTTCAGGCCCTTATGTCAAAGTTTTTATTTAAGGCCCAAAAGTTCTCTGCAGAAATTCATTTTTTTCAACTTTTATTAAGTTCAAGTTTTCATATTTATCTTACGCATCTGGTTATGCTAAGTGCACGGCTCAATACTTTCTAAGCAGCCTAATGTATGGAGAGGCAAATTATTTTAGAAAACATTTTCTAAACCGTAATCAAATGATAAAAATCAACGTTTTTCTATTTATCTTAAATATTTATTCGAGCTAAGGTGTCTTCCTTCCAAATGGCTTAATACGTTCCTTGATATGTCAATATTTATATAATCGAAATACTTTAAAGAATTCTCTTCCTCTTGTTCTTACCGCAGACTTTTTTTATATATCTTATGGGCTTACGGCTTACCTTCCTCAAGGCTTAATACTTTTTAGACAGACCAATATATAATATTTTACAAATTTCGCGAATTGTTCTGAGGTGAAGAAGCAGAGATGTCTCTATAACCTCCCTTTGTAAAAATGTAATCTTCCCTTCTTGTGACTGCGTTATATAATCAATTTCACCTGAATATTCCTTATTATCGTTATTATTAATTTAGGCTGAGAATGAATTCTAAGACTAAAGTCTTAAAACGTTAGCATCAAAGGCTATCGAGTTTTTATTGAAAGCTCTACCGCACTTGACATTTGTACCAACAATCATTAAGTTGTTAGTAAAGACTATTTGCCTGCTCGGCCACTCAGGCGGATATGTGTATTATATAAAATTACATTAATATATAATTTTACCGGACAAAGCGAGAAATTTATAAGAAAACGGCCATACATCCCATTGAACGGCCATACATCCCATTGAATGAAATCTTTGACCAAGCAGTCAAGATAATCAGGGCTGTAAGAAAGCATCAAAGTTAATTTTTTGTAAACTTGTCTTAGCATGAAACCAAGCCGTTCAAAAACTTTGTAGCATAGTATTTCGCTGATAACACTGCTAACAGCTGAGATTTATCATTCTCCCCATAATTCCGTTCCTTATAAGAAATTCTATCTTGTTCTTGCGATTGTTCAGCGAACTTATTAAAGCAGCAGAGAAGGGTTTTGTTTCTGTTAAAACAAGAGAAAACTTGAGAATTGTTGGAATCTTGTTGTTTAAAAAAGGATTAAAAGGGAGAGAAAGTGGGCTGTTTAATAAGAGGAAATGTGGCCATGAAACCATTATTGCTGATAGATATCGAGCATCGTCTCTCGGGGCTACTCTATAAGTCATTTGCTTTGTATATGATTCGTTTTTCGAAGTCCACCGATCAACCGATGAACCGAGACAAACGTTAAGAAAATTTGTGACGTAAGTTCGTTTTGATACACAAGGAAAATATTTCATTTATTCAGCCTCAGAGAAATTTTACTTCCATTTTTTCTATCGTCTGAGTTTCAGATAAAAGGCATAGTTTAGCGAACATTATCCACCGGTCAACAAGGTGTTCGTGCGCCGGGTAAGTTAAAGGGTTTGGAGGTTGATTTCTTGAAGCATCATTGGAGCTATTTAGAAGATTTTTCAGACCTAGATTGCGAAATTTCTGAATGCTTATCAAAATGTTCTTGCAATCAGCAGGCAGAAGAATTGTCATTATTTACAAGAGCATTTACAAAAAGTATACGAGAGGTGTTCAAAACCAAACAAGTAAGAAAGTTATGTTCGGTGGAAGTCGAATCTTACATATCCTCTACTCTCCAAGTTCATTTATTTGATATCCATATCGCTGGTATTATTAAGAAAAAATTAATCCACCTAGTCGCGGTGTCTATCGTATTCATTTTAGAATTAACCCGTTTTTAAGCTGATAATATATCTCCATTTGAGGAACATATGCAAAGTCGTTTTAAACATTCTCTCTTGTTTGCCTTACGATAAATAAGCATAAAACCGCAAAAAGATAAAAAAGAAGAAAATTTAATTACTAGTATTTTTGTGAGTGCTCCATTGCGCGCTTTTGCTCTGACCAATTTGGCCCTTTTTCAATACCACCCTGCATGGAAAAACTTCCAATATTTCTACCACATCTGAAGTCGATGTCTCTATTTTTGCGACCAGAAGAGTGCTAACAACATACACCACACAGAAGGACGGAGATGGCTTAACCACTTCAAGATAGTGTCAACAACTAACCCCGCGACGGACAGCCATGGCTTAATCAAGTCAGGAGAGAGCCAACAACAAACACCGCAAAGCCGCACATACGGACGGACATGGCCAAATCAACTCAGAATTTCACGCTGATCAAGAATATATATATTGTATAGGGTCTCTGTAGCTTCCTTTTGGGTGTTACATATATTTTGGAAAAAAACAAGATGAGTGTAACCTCATCTTACAGTGGTGGGTATAAAAAAGGTGACACAGTCAATATTTTATGTAAGTTGGAGCACTTCAATTTAGTACAAATTTTTTGATCCAAAACACGCCTAACCTTTATCGCTAAATAATATCAACATATGTCTGCATGGTAAAAAAAAAAAGAAAAATTGGAAAATTGAATGTCACCTCTTTTTTGAACACACCTCATGCAGATATCTATCTACCTGGCAATGCTGGTAGTTGTTTAGATATTTTAAAGCAAATCGCTTCAGAGATTGGGGTAAACAAAAGCAAATATCTTTAAAAAAATATATTACGCGAATTTTCAAAACTTAACTCGAAAATAAATATATTTACTCTGACTCCGTCATTCAGTTTTAGTCATACACATACAGGTCAAGAAGTTTCTAAATGATGGCAATCAAAAACAAAGCTAAATATTAATATATTGAAGTAAGAAAGAAAAATCTTCTCCAGCCTCTTTACAATGACAGCAACAAATATCTTCATAAAATTAATATATTCCGTGATCCGAGTGGTAAAACCAAATTTGCGCTATGGTCAAGTTTTGCATTTTTTCAGTTGCGTCAAACAATCAATATCTCTTTTAGGCAAAGCATGAATGCACACACACACACACACACACACACACACACACACACAAACATTGCATTACAATCTCATCAATTTTCATCAGAAAATCGTTAGTGGTTTGTATCCACATCCATAACCATTTTGTATTGAATTTTTATGACATTTAAATGCAGATTTAGCATAAATTGTTGATCATTAAAAAAAACAACAAATAAAAAAAATCGAAAGACTGTCAATGTAGCTAAGCTGCTTGGTTAGTTGTTATGCGATCAATCGTTTTTGGATTTTCGAAAACACCACTCACAACATCTGATTAAATTTCCTTTTTCGAGTATAGCATTAAATCTAAATACAATACCTTTTCCTCTTCGTCGGCTTCTTCCACTTTTTGTTCTTCTTCTTGCCTTCGAGTCTTATAATTTGAAAAAATTACTTTTTATTGCATTTCTTGAGGCGCCTCTGTCACAGTTAGCTTTCGTCAAACTCATAAAATTTGACTTGCTGGTGATTGACTGTAATTTTTAAGATAGACTTTGATTTAATTTGGCTGCAATCACACACACACACACACTCACACGCAAACACACATCAAAAAAATAAAGAAATAAGGAAAAGAAAAAAGACTTTTTTTTTTCTTTAAGCCTTTAAGTTCGATGTCCTCTGATGTATATGTTCAGCTAGACATGTAAATAGACGACGGAAAAGTGTCTCTTCCCTCTCTTTAGATTATTTTTTTATTTATTTATTTATTTATTTATTTTTTTAAATTTTTTATAGAAAATGAAGACATTATAAGCAGCCGCGTCACGGGGTGCCATTGTTGTTAAGCCATAATCTAAGATTGTGATCACTAGTCTACAGTCAGCAGGCAACAACAACACCAACAACAATAACAATAACACCAATATTATTATGAGCTTATTCTGAAAAGGGATTGAATTCACACACATGCAACACATATTGGATTATAAGCCTCAAATTAGCCTCGGGACCACGAGCATTACACACGACAGTGTCGATTCGCTGCTGCTTTTGCTTAGGCTGCTGGTGCTGATGGTGTATCGATGATATGACACTTTGGTTTATGTTTAATCAAATGACACCTACTCACAACCACATAATACAAATAAAATGAAAAGAAATCAAAAGAAAAAAAGAAAATTGAAGCAAAAACTAGAATAAATCCAACAGCGTTTCCTTAAATATCTTTCCTGACCAATGGATTAACGGCTCGCAAGGTAAATGAAAAGTTAACTCTCCTTCAGAATAACTGCAGCAAAAGAAGATGTGCTATTACTAAGGACGCGTGTTCTTAACTTTGGCGGACCTTAGGAATACACTGTTGAATGAAACAGACCTATGATCAAAATTTCAACTGAAGAGACCTTTCAGTCCAATTTTGTTTCTTTTCTTTCCCTTACCTACTGCTCTTTACATAAAGAATTTGTGTGGATCACGCAAAGGATTTACAAAGAGTGCCTATTGAATTTCCAGAATGTTTAGAGATCTTAATAGACTCATAGGCATTTCATAAGGAGTTTCTACAAAATTGTTGATGGATTTCCAGAAAATTTCCGGGGATTTATGGGGCTTTTCGGAAGAAAAGACGGATGAAGAGAATTTCCGTGCGATTCCTAAAAGACACGTAGGACTCCGAGTTTTTTCCCCTGTTGAGAATTTTCATACGGATCACGAAGAATTCATAAGCGATTTTCATCTGACGTACAAGCAGTTTCCCACACACAGGGAGGCGAAAGAGGTTTGCTCCAGCACTTAAAAAAAAATTATAAAAGACTCAGATAGACTTTTTGAGATGTCAAAAACTATTCGCAAACGTTTCCAGGAGCTTAAGAAGTATTCAATAGTGATTCATCTATCTTTAGTTTGTCGGGCGTTCAAAAAGAATTTAATATTTACCTATAGGAGACTCGGGGAGAATTTCTCCCGAATTAAAAGACTTAAAGAAAAGTTACGGCTTATTTCTTGAGAGGTTTCGCACGGAATTCACAGACGGAATTTATAATAAATGCACCGGAAGATGGTAAAAAATTTATGTTGGATCCGCAGAGAATTGAGAAACTTTTAGATTTTTGCTTCAAAAAGTAATCATAGACGAATCATAAAAAGCTCATAGGGACTACTTGAGGCACGCGTAGAGAATTCAGGCCGACGGAAGTCTTTAACCGGCAAGGAACGGGATTTCAAAGAATTCCCAAAGAATCTCGCGAACTTTCAAGAGGTGTGCAGGAAACGACGATGGGCTTCGTAGAGAATACTTGATTTTTAAGAACTTCAAAAATGAACGCATGGACGAAGCACAAAAGTTCGGTAAAGAGAATTAGTCATAGAGTTACAAACAATTCACCGGGAACTAAATGAAAGTTAAAAAGGAATTCTTGGAAAGTTTACAACGGATTAATCTGCAATGCAACTTTAGCGGCGTCACTAAGGATTCACATCAAATCCAAAGAGTTTTTGAAAACATGTTTATGGAACATTCAGAAATGATTTATAATTCACGAAACGCTCTTGGAACTTTTCAGAACACCCATAAAACGTACGCAGACAAGCCTTGGTAGTGCGCAAAGTATCTACAGACTATAAAGTGAAGAGATTAGCAATGAATCGTCCGTTTTCAAGGCTTTCAAATCTATCTAGCTATTCTGGCTAAGTTATTTTCTTTCGTCATTTTTAAATTATCTTTTGCGGATGTCCGAAGAAAATCCCGGTTGGATTTGCGAGAACACTATTATCCTAATCATTTTCACTTTCATTCGGAACCACTGGCTTAAATTGTGTGCCTACCTGCATGCACAAAAAAGCGTATGCTTATACGCAAATGCTTGCTTGGATATCTTAACAATTATTTATAATCTCAGACGGCTCAAGCCATAAATTGTAGACCAATTATTTTGGACGTTGTTGTTGTTATTGTTGCTGCTATTCTTTAATATTTTTTTTCTCTTCTCTTTTTCAAAATCACTATATTTGTTCTGAAACTGTGGTCACACTTTAAAAAACTTGTCACACTTTTTAATAAACGCTGCTGCTGCTGCTGCTGTTAGTGCTGCTGTTTAGTTTCTGATTGCCACGGAAAGCTTGTTTAGGCCACAAATGATTGTTCAATTAATGCACACGAGCTTCTACAAACTAGAACTGGTATGAACGCGCGTGCGTGTATGTGTGTGTCTGCGTGTGTGTGTGTATTTATTTAATGGTCTAATTCCAATGAATTAACGATAATTATAATAACTTTATTACGTTGGTGACTGGAGTAGCGTAGTGACAAACCGTAACCAAACACACATACGCGCGCGCATATATACACAAACACATGTACATGCAGATGGGCTTTCATTAATATTTATGTGCATACATAAAACTGCATTTGTTTAAACATACACACGTACACACACACACGCACGCATACAAATACATGAACGCAGTCAACGAACGTTTGAAATGGACGGACAAAAACGCAGACAATTTATTTACTTAAAACCAACACTTTTTCCTAAGCGGCAGCTACAGCATTACTATTAGTTACGAGTACTTAACAGAAATGGACGTCAAGTAATTAATATCGCAGTCAAGTCAACAACAGCAGACTTCAAATCATGCAGAATAGCATGAAATGAAATGGAGTGCTCGCAGAGTTCTTTTATATAAATTTTCATGACTTTCAGTTAAAGTTGTTGCCGAGAATTGAGCTAAGTTGAGTTGAGGTGAATTCGGTTCAGTTAACGTGCGCGCGCGGTTGGCAGCGTATTTATTTTGTAACGGGGGAAGCATTACACACACACACACACACACACATATATATATGTATATATATGTAGTGTGTATCGTATATGTATTGAGCCGGGTTAAATTGAGTAGAGAAGAAAAGGCACCCATGAAACACAAATACACACACATCTGCATACAAACAAACTTTTACATGCATGCAGAAAACAAACAAGCAGACAAGAAACATACGTCAAAAGTCAAGACATGTGCGCAATTAACGAAACAGACAGCATAACACTGTATATGGTTACACCTACTGCGCCAATGTTATGCTGGACTATTTGCTGTACGCTGCTGCTCCTGTAGCCCAGCCGACGCAAAGCTCATGTCCATTAGTAACCACACATGTTTCAATGCGTGCATGCATACATCTACTGTATGGTATGCAAGTGTGTTTGTGAATAATTACAAAATTCTAGAAAATTGTACGAACATACATAAATATTATTAAACATGCATTTATTAAACAGGATGAAGAAAAACGAACGAAACAGGAAAACTTAAAGGAGAAACAAGGTAAGACAACAACCGAATCCATGCCCGGCAAATAAAATTTCATTTGTTGGAGGTAAGCAAAACAACGTTTGTTATATAAGCATTTCTTACATTCCATAATTTTAACTAATTTCTTGCTTTTAGCGCTCGCCCTGGACTGCACACAATGTGAAACCACGTAAGTCGTCCATGGTTAAAGAAATCATAAAATAATTGCTTGATATGCACGCAAAACATTCATTCTTAAGCAAGTTGATAGATCAGTGCTTAGTTGTTTGATAAAAAAACACAAAATATTTGGTCTAAGCAGACATCGCGACGAAATGCTCTTCAGTTAACTCAAACGTTCATTTGGTATCAAAAGCTGCATAATGTTGATCCAATAAATAGCAGACACTCTATAGTAAAGAAGGCGCTGTATTTTACCGTAAAATTTTTTCCTTCGAATGTTTTTACTGCAAAGGTTTCCGTTCTGGACATGTCGAATGCGACGAAGTCAATGGGAAGATTTCCATGCTTCCAAACTTACGAATATTCCGATTGCGAAGGTCTGCTCTGAGAAGATTTCTTCTGGAACATTCCCATAAATGAAATTTCCACTATGAAGGGTTTTACTTACACATTAAAGTTTACCGAGAAGAAGCCTCGAGCAAAGTGCTCCCGCTTACAAGCTTTATATCTACGAATCTGAGCCTATAAGATCTGTTTTTTTTTGACACGGTGACGATCGGATTACTTGTGTACAGAAGTGAAGGGCGATATTTAGAATGAAGAGGATTTCAACTTTGCCTTTAAGAAAGCGCGCAATAACGAAGTTCCCATTCTGGAGGTTATCATTGGAATTTTTTATATCCTTATGAGGGGCGTCACATCGATATATACCATTAAGATTTTCATTTCCCATTACCAAGAGCTTCACTGGCACGACTGGCAAAAGAAGTATCTTTACTTCGAAGTTTTCCGCTGCTAAAGGTTTCCACTAAACTAAGGGCTTAAGTATATACGAATTTTGAACCCTATGTGTAAAAAGTTTGGAAGTAAACGACGATAACAATAAATAAGATTTAGAAGTGGCAATCTAGTAGGCAACCTTTGCACGAATGACTTTGATCCTATGCAGCGAATGACGAATTGGTTTGCTAATAGGAAAATGTGATCCTTAAGCCCTGTTGATTAGAGAGAAGAAATTTCTATTGAAAAGAATATCTTTGTCGAAAACGTCATGGCAAACATGGTCAGCTGTGGAGGCTTCTATTGTGGAGTTGTCTATGGAGTGGGTCAATGTCGTCCGTTCATTCATCATTTTGAACCAAGCCTTTGAGCAGTGTGGCACTGTGCAAAGTATCGCTTTAAAAATTGCGAAAACTCCTATGGCGAAAAGTGAAAGTTTTCGATCGTGAAACACCCAACCCCAGCGGATACCCCACGAAGGACGGAGAACACTTAAGGACCGAAAACTGTGTTTATGAAAGCTTTCTGTACGAAGACTTCTAGTGCAAAAAACGCAATCGGCTGGGCATGAAACGTGCTATTGTCTGACATACTATTGCGAAGCATACTAATGTCAAGCGTACTGCTGCGAAGTGTACTTCTATGAAGCTTACTATCGTTAAGCTTGCCAGCTTAAGTTTACTACCTGTAGTGCTGTCGAAAGTTCTATTATAAAGCTTACCGTTGCCAAGTGTACTACACTGAGGCATACTAGGAATTAAGGAAAATGTTACATTTGAGGAAGAAGGATTTTGTCTGTCTATGCCTAATTTTCGTCGGCCAAAGCAGCCATATGCGAATCCTTTATGAAACGTACGCCCTTTTTTCAACGTCGTCGCAATCGATGAGGATTTTTTTTTATTAAGGATTACTTCGAACGTTTTATTGAGAGTTTCTTGCTTTAGAGGATTTTGAAATCAATTAACAATTCCGTCAATATTTTTTCTATAGGTCTAACTTATTTATAATTTCATTGGTTCCAAATTAAAATTTGCTATGAAATAAACTACGTGCTGGCTTCTAGAAAGTAAAAATGTATCACTAAGCATGGAGGTTAGAAAAGATCGTTTGAGTCTTTAAGCCACAAAATTTTTAATGATGGAATGGGATCCATACTGCAAGAGTTTCCGAGGAGACCAATTCGGCACCTCTGATCTAACCCCGTCATCCCTTTCACAACATACTTAATCATATAAATCGCTATTAATGCCATCCATTCCGTACATATTATTAAGAATTTCTCAAAAAGTCATAAATCAATGGGATAAAGTTGTTAAAAAAAGAGAAGGAAATTAATGCCTGTTAAATTTTAACACTTTCAACCGTGAATTACGGTAGAAAAGAGAAATGTTTGGATAGTTAATACTTTGAACACAAACTAATAATAAATTTTATTAAAACTGCTAGTTAGCAGCGCCCTAGCGATCGTTAATGCAATTCGTTGCCCACAAAAAAGTATAAAAGAATAAAAAAAATAACAAAAAAAAAAAATAGAGAGACTGGGAGAGTACGATCGTTTTCTTAATAACATAAATATGCGTTTAAATCAACTATAGGTATAACCTTTGGCCGCAACACTGAACTGGAGGTGAAGACCAACTAAACGAAACAAACGAAATATGTGTAAAGAAATGAAAACACTCGGGTGTTAATTTCCGAGAATTGTTATGAGAGTACATATATGTATATATATATATATATGTATATCAAACAAAAATGCAACCACATCCATTTATAAATTTTTAAGGCAAACGCATGTTGTTGTAGATGAAACTGTCTACGGGCTCGATAACTCGACCACTGTTAACTTAAACTGATGATGATGATGAAGAGTTATGAAAGAATATAAAACAATACAAACACAAACATATATAAATATAAGTATGAATATATATAGGTGCGTGCGTGAGTGTGTGCATTAAAGAACTAAGAAAACATGAATTGAGTGAGAGATATTTATAAAAATGCCAAAAGGTGGGTGTAATTTATTATTAATTATTACACAGACGTCTGAACGATATAACTCGAATGAAGCGGACTAAGTGCGGAGGAGGAGGACGAGGAGGAGGGTGGGAGGAAACGTTATATTATGTTATGATACCTATATGCTGCCAAAGTATATACCTATGTATATATATATATATATATATATATATATATGCTTCCTTGTGAAAGTCTCTCTATGCTTGCTTTGCGTTAACAAAAGGTTCCAAGTGGTGATGGTTGTGATGGTGCCAGTAGTGGTGTTTATGTGATATAAACCTAATAATAATCTTTTGCTTCGAAGGAAAGGAAACAAGAAACGCCAATAACAGCAAGAACAACAATCATATTAAACTGATTTCACACTGACAATAAACCAACAGACGAAAGCACCAAAACAAAAAAAAATAAATAAAATAAAATAAATAAATAAGAAAGCAAAAAAGAAAAAAGTGAAAAAGAAGCATATGTATGTGTATGTCGTGTAGCTGCAGTTGTTGAAGAAGATCAAAATCTTTCCGTTGTTAGTGGAAATTCTTCGATTATTATAATAAGAGTAAGGAACGGGTGTTTATGTTTATTCTTAAGCTAAAGCATAACAGCATGTAGCTGTAACTAGCCATAGTGGCGAAATGCCTTAAGGATATTAAAAAAATAAGCATCGATGCTAAGCTTAAGCGTACGCTCAGCAAGTGTATAAGCAGCATAGTGTATAGCCTCTGTAAATACGAATGAGTATTTGTGTATTTGTGTATTTGTATTTGTATGCTCATAGGTATGTGGGTTGAATTATCATCATCACGCCATCGTCGTTGATATCATCAATTTGTTATCGTTTATTAATGTGTTGGCCATTATCGAGAGTGAGTCTGTATGTGTGCGTGTGTGTGTGTATTCATAAGAAACGACGATAACAATAAGTAAGAAATTTAGCAGATTATATCCTAACTATCATAAAATGATATACCGGCGGCGTAAACTGCAGACATTACTTATGGAGATTAGTTTAAATGAATTGTTGAATAAAATTTTGTTTTTAATGAATTTTTCAATTATTGTATTATTGTTATTATTAATATATTATTATTATTATATTTTACTAAATTTTATACTTAAACTTAACACTTAATTCAATTAATTAATTATATGTACATAAGATTTATAAAATCCGTTCGTTTGTTTGTGGCTACATATGAGCCCTTTAACTAACCGTCTTATATACATTAGATTATTATCTAAAAGTCTTAATTACACGCACGCACAAATCAATCAATCAATCAACATCGTCTTGAAATGAGTTTTTTACGCGACTTTACATAGAAATAATAACAAATAATTTCCTAATATTTACGTAACATAGGCTTCAGCTTGCGCTTATGCTTTTTTTTCTTTTTTTTTTTTGTTTTTCTAATCTATTTATACTCGCCTCTCTCTTCTACGAAACCTAGGATTTTAAAGTAAAATATATATCACAACGAACTAAAGTAAACCGTTTACAACCAACCGCACACTCTCTTTACGCTGGTTTTTTTTGTTATTTATCTCTTCTTCGCTTTTCTTCATCTGACGTTACGTTTCGCGTTAATTTGCTTACTTTAAGGAACTCTCTATACGTGGCTTGTTTTACTCCCTTTTCATATATTTACATACAATTATACAGAATGAGGTTATGTGTTGTCTCTTCTGTCGTTATATTCTAGCTAGTGATTTGTCGCTTCTAATTCATGTTCATCGTCGCTAGGACAATCATCCATTTCCATATCGATTAGCTCGTCATCGTCTTCGTCACAGCTGGTATTTTGAGAATTACGCTCGGAAGGATTGCCGCCTTTCTCGTCTTCCTGCTGCATACGTTTATGTTTGGTTCGACGATTTTGGAACCACACTTTTACCTGGGTTTCAGAAAGATTCAGAGACTGAGCCAAAGCTTTACGTTCAGCTCCCACTACATACTGATTACTTTCGAATGCGTGCTCGAGTTTTAATAGTTGAGAGGGTGAGAAAGCCGTACGTATACGTTTAGGTTTACGGAAGGGTTGCAATAGAAAATCTATAAGAAAGTCAAAGGCAGGAGGTAGGAAGTACGATTAGCGTTAGGATGAAGAAAGGTTTGTTTATTGGTAACTTGTTATGACGTTTCGTAAAAAAAGAAAAATGCAATACTTACTGCCTGGAAAACGATGGGGAAATATTCTTCCGTGACGGCTAAGTAGCCAGGGATAGAGGGGATAACTGTCACGCGGGAGTCCGGGTCCAGGCATGAACGGCCCAGCATGCGGAGGCAGGCCAGCAGCAGCGGCAGCTGCAGCTGCCGGTCCTAAGACATGCCCCGCCTGCAAAGCGGCCGCCATTTGAAATTGGGCCGCAGCTATTAAATGAGGATTATGCTGATGCGGTGGCAATTCTGGCGGGGTATTTATATAGGGTGGCAAAGCTTTGATGTCGGGCATGCCTTGTTGCGGGGGTGGTGGTGGAGGTGGTGGTCCTCCAGGACCCATAGGAAACGGTCTTACTATATTCGCTGGTGGTAGTCCCGGTACTAAAATCGGCACACTTCCGTGGCTGCTTAAAGTGGCAGGAGCTGGACTTGGTTTGCCGTAGTGCTGTGCCAAACTAGGACTGCCAGTTACACTTGAATTAGGCTGCGCTGAAGCTGGTGGTGTCGACGGTTGCGAAGATTGCGGTGATACTGATTTTGGCGGTGTATGTGGCGGTTGATGGCGATGAGCGGGATTTTGAGCATTCTCCAACTGTTGCGGTATCGGAGAACGTTCGCGTTTCAAGCTATTGTTTGACGATTGATGGTGATATACCTGGGATTGTTGGGTACTGTTTGATATCGAGTCTGGTGACAGACGTGTTTGGGACGGCGGACTATACGGGCTATTGGCGGTAGAATTCAAATGAACTGCTGCCGCCGCTGAATTATGTAAACGTTGTATAATGTCCGTAATGTCGGGTTTTGCAGGATTTGTGTGCTGATGCTGTTGCTGTTGCTGCTGGTGCTGCTGCTGCTGCTGCTGCTGCTGCTGTTGCATCAGTATGTGATGATGTAAAGCTTGCTGTTGGGCCAACGACAGATGATGAGCGGCCATATAACCGGCCTGCGGTACCGGTAGTAGATGATGATGATGATTTAATGCAGCCAAACTTGGTAAATTATAGGGAGGAGTTTGGGGCGGTGAGGTGGGTCCGTTACTGGTACTATTCGCGGAATTCTGATCCTCCGAAGTGTTTAGGGAATCATTAATCAGAGCAGCATTACTGCTGCCGACGGTATTGGCTGAATTAGCATCATTGCCAACGATCGACTCAATGCTAAAGCCGATCTTTTGCTTGGGCGTTGGCAACATCACGGCTGAAGTGGGTACTGGCGGAATCATTTTAGTCATAAATATATTTTGATAAATAGAAGCGCTGGGCGTCTTAATACAATTCGCCGTTAATTCCGTTATGTTGGCAATTTATAAAAATTTTTTCAATCACTCTTTCTTAATCACTATTTATTCACGCTCTTTTAAGCAATCATGGTATTCTCTCTAACGACGTTAAAAGAAAGTTTGTCTTAACATTTTTCTTGCAATCACATTCAAGATAACTTATTTATATTGACTTTAATATGAAGACAGGTTTTATATAGTTTTTTACACTTTTTATTTTACTAATAGCACATTTAATACACACACGCGCCGTACGCGTACATTTACTGAAACGCATGTGTTTACTCAACGACACTCGCTGACAGAATAATCCACAAACGCTCTACTCCAGCACTAAGTATACGCGAGGGGAATTTTTCATAAATTACGCTCTTTATACTCTTACACAAAAGCCTCTCGAAGTAGATGCTCTTTGCGCTCACTTCGTTTATGTGTCCGTGACTTGCGCTATCTCTTTTTCGCCTTCAAGGAGTGCCATTAGTCGCATTAGTCGTTCAATAGCAACCATTCGTAAGTGTGGATTTTATCTTCACCCTCAGCAAGAGGATATGGAAGTGCGACAGAAATGTGATTATAAAGGCATCTATCTCTCTGTCAGTGTTCGTGTTTAGTGAAGGTTTAAGTCCTCACATTTGCTTTAATGATTTCTCTTGATGGGCGTTACTAAAACTCTAAAGCTGTTACATTTTATGCTCGTTAAAGTTCCTCTTTTGCATATGGCTTCCGATAGCTACTTACACACACACATGAACACATGTGAATAGATGAGCAAATGCATACGTGTTAGTTAAAAATAAATTTATTGCTGCTGATATATGGATTTGCTGGTATTGTCGGTTGGTTTTTTTCGATTTTATGGTAGGAACCTAAGTAAATACTGACACACACATACACAGGGACACACGAAAGACTACCATTCATGATGGGTTGTCGTCATTTAGTTCAATAAGCAAATTAACGAGTTTCATTATCTTTGTTTAACTCTTGCCGGTAGTGTTGCCGTAATGCTGCAACGTAAACAGCATTCCTTTTAACATAAATTTTCCAGCTTCCAGTAGTGTGTTGTTGGGCCCGTAGATATTAGCTTGAGTCCATCTCTTAGGGCAGTTGACGCAACTCGTTGTCTTCACTACTATCGCTACTATACTCGTAATATCGACAATTATTTGTTAGAGGTGGCTAAGTGTACATCTTCCATCTCTACTAGAAAATATTGCACAAATCATGACGTCATGAAAGTGGAAACCTTTTGTGGAAACATTACAACAATCTGGGTCACTAGGGTCTTAACGAATAAACGCTGCCTCATCAGAGTGAATTGATCAAAAATATATTCTCAAATACCCAAACAACAGTCAATTCTTTCGGCGACTGGTATTACTAGTCTCACGAACTTCAGGTTATTCTTAGCAAAGGCTAAAACTAAAACCTTAAAAAGCCCGCCAATCACATATACAAAAACGGATATATAACTTAAGTTAAAATCGCCATTTGGACAGAAATACGGCCAAAGGGGAATTCATTTTACTTGAAACAATGTATGGAGTGAAACAACAGTGGAACTGAGAGAATCATACAACCAGACATACCAATTCAAAATCAGGTTGCTTTGAGAACAAAAGACATACGTCCTCGAACAAAAACAAGAAAAACATTTTATCAAGTCCTTTTTACTGTCTCGCAATCATTTCGATGATTTCCAATATTTTTCTGCATTAGATCGTAGATCCTCTTAGGCTACGAGAAGCAAGAAGTATTTCATTTTTTCATTGCCTCCAAACTATTTTAAGTGTTAACTTCGTTTCCTTGCATGTCATTATAATTGATTTTCATGAACGATTTCTCTCGAACGTATTAAAGTCTGGTGGTAACACTGCTCTCCGGTTACAGTTTATTATACATAGGGCGCATATATATATACATATATTTCGATCCCTTTGTGACGAAATAATGTATATGTACAGATGTATAGACTCCAGCATATATGCATAACATATCTGTCGCATCTCATTTGCTTCAATTATGTTTTCCATGAAAATGGTGCTAATGTTTATAATGACGCTGCTGCTGCTGCTGATGCTGCTGTTGTCTTTACCGCAGTCGATATTGCCTGCTGGTATTTCAAACGGAAAATTGTGTTTAATTTTCTCTTTGTTTGCTTGAATCTCTAATCAAACGATGCCTTAGTTGAAAGGATGATAATTTAATTGGTTTACTATTTAAAAATGGATTTTCAATTATTGAAAATAAGTAAAAGTGTTTCCTGTGGCAGCATTAGATCTTATTAAATATAATAAAATCAATTAATTTAAATGAAAGCTTTTTTGAAGGAATCTGTCTGTACAGATATGTGGTTGGATAGTGTGCTGGATAAAAGCAACCATAGAGATCGAGAGGTTTTCAATTTTCGGAAATTTTCTAAAACAAAATTTTTGCATGATTAAGGTTATGTTTATATAGGCAGACCATTGCCTAACAAAAAATGATTTCAAACTTGCGGAAGGAGTATAGTGCCGTTTGCATAAATTTCGCAATTCATTTAGGAAATAAGAACATAGTTGCGTCTCTTCTTTTTCTTGATGTGTGTCTTAATATATGCTACCAATAATATTCGCTTTTGCGAGAAACTTCAGCTTATATGCAGGGGTTATATCAACAATGGGATAAAGCTTCCTTTAATATTAAGATTTTGCAGATATTTCCACTTCCGATCCGAACATACACCAACACTAGTGCCTCTTTTTGCTCTTCGCTTCCCTCTTAGTTGTTATCTTTCTAGACTACCACCGTGCCTATATGCCTAGAGGATGTCCATGAATGGCTGATCTAATTTATCCATGTATATAAAAGAGATCATGTGAAAACTTCGTTCCTGCGACAACCGAGTGTAGCTTGCTAAATTTGTCACTCCATTTGTAACACTTGTAATCATCCGTCTGAGTAGCAGGTAAGAAACGCGACTAACAACTCAATGTTCGTGGGCTCAAATGCAAAGTGCTTTAAGGCTTCCGCGATCGTAGCTAAAATGAACGCAAGAAGGCAGAAGGCATGACACTCGTGCCTAGGTCTTTTCCTTCCTTCACTTCTGTCTGACCGTCATCGTGTTGCGTGAATAGGGGGCATTCCCCGAGTGACTGGTCATACTAAAAAAGAAACAACTGATAAATGTTAATTGAAGGTCTCGTTAGAGTCAATTTATGTCTCATTGCAAGTCGATTCTCACAAACACACATACGACAGTTATAAAACTTTTTTTTACAATATTTAGCATTTATTGAAGCAAAACTTTGTAGAAATATCTGAAATATCAAGACGAAAATGATCTTAATCAAGCAACTGGCACTTTTATAACAAAGGAAATCCTTTGTAAGCTACAAATTCGTCACCAACGTATATAACAAGTCGATCGATATGTTGGCTACGGATGGATTGATGCTCATATGAATATAGTTAAATATTCATTTGGAATCTTAAGGAGTTCAATGTATTGTTGAGAGATGGACTGATCATCGAATGCATGCGGTTAAATTGGCTTGGCTTGATGCATACTTGTAGTTAATGAACTTAAGGACCACATGCGTGCGATCGTCAGTCCCTATGTCACTTGCTGTCAGAACTGCAACATTTTCTATAAGCAGAAGTAGAAAGCTAAGAGCATACATATAGATTCTTAGATTAAGTCTTCAGATTAATCATGTAGTTATGTTAAGCACACACAAACAAGTTGGATGTGCGATCAAGGCGACATCGGTTTATTTTGCATTGCAAATCAGGAATTGTATCGATCGTAGCCTTGTTTTCATGGACTCTTCGCAGGGCTTTGATATCTAAACGGGATTTTAAAACGACCCCAAGTGGACAGCAGTTTATCTCAAAAATATTGAGGCTTCAAACGTTTAAAATTCACATTTGTTTTTCACTTATCTGATTCATGTGTAGACTATTCATATGTCGACAATGGGCGACTAGCTAACTACCCGACCAAGTAATCGGCTAAAGCCATCTGTACTCTTACTTATTATACTAATAAGGATAGGAAGGAATTTTATTAAATTAAATGTTTTATAATTTATTTGTTTTCGACGAATGTTTTAATTCTTCAATTCTGCGATGCGTTAATAAGGATCTCAGATCGATTTGAAGACCTAACCAAAAATGAAAATGCCACCGTTCAACGAGAATATTCTGTCAAAAGGTGAACTTACCGGCAGAACCACTTAAGATGAAGATCCCAAAACTGAATTTACCTTTTTCTAAAATATGAGTATGTCCCAGGGTCAACAATGTAATGCTGCCTTTAAGCACGAAGTATATATTTTGTGGAAAATGTTGATAAGATTTTCTTACTGTAGGAAATTGTGGGAAGAATTCTTTCGAAGGATCTATCGTTTGAAAATTGTTTTCTTAATTTGTCGAATTGAATTTTTAATTAAAAAAGTTATTAATATTTTCTTAATTAAATATTCTAAACGTATCGTTTTGTAAATGACTTTTTTTTTAAATTTATATATAAAACAGAATTTAATTAAATGTAATTTTTATTCATGTGTATTGCCTTCCTGTTATTAACGCGAGTGTAATTTCTGTGCAAATGATTTCGCTAAAACCATAAATTATCTTAGCAACAATATTTTCATTTTGTATTTGTTGCCCCACTAGTCGTCACACGTTCACACATATGTGTAACGGCCTGCTTTTGCCTGCCATTCACTTCATTCAGTGTGCGACGCCATTGTCTCGAATTGTTTGTAGTTGCTTTTAGCCGGCAATACAACGTCGATCAACTATTGGTCTAATTATAAATTTTTTTTTTTTTTTTTTGGCACATGTTCAAATTGATAATGATCTGGTCTGCATGTTCAATTTTGACAGTTTATCTGTTTAAACTAAATTTATGTTATGAGTCGACTTAGCGCCTTATGATTTTTTCCATTATTAACTTAAATTTTCAAATAAATTTATATTCAATACAAGTACAATGAGGAAAAAGTGAGTTTGCGTTCGTTCAGGAATTTGTTGCGGCTTAAAACCTAACAACGGCAAACCGCGATCCTTTCAAACAATTAACACTTTATTTCAAAAGCATTCGAGATTTACATTTGTTTTCCGTATTGCGGTGCAATTAAAAATTCGCTTTTCATCAATGGCAGACAAAGAAAAATCGATCTCTGGTAGATCAATACGACAGTACACAGCAAAAAAGATGTTTGTTACTTGCTTACATACTTGATGCACTTACTAAGCAGTAATTATGCGTTCAATAAATTTTTTATCCATTGTAACTCTTGGGAGCACATTTCAATTTTAAATTATTAACCATAGCAGCTAATCCGTCTCTTTATTCCCTCTTCCATCTGCTTTTCTCATCTTCCATTAGTCCCTCAAACGTCCATATACTTTCCTATATATTCTTTGGGGAGCCTAGTGAATTTACCATTTATTCACTTAACACTTATCCCTCTATATTCACAACCACCCACAAGTTAGCTTGTCTGTCTCATCTCCCGTTCCCCGCTCACATACAACTTTGTACACTTTTGCTTATGGCCATCCACTCCTCCATCTAACCAATTCCCCGAATATCTGTTCAACCATCTGTCTGGCCCTCCGCTGACCGTCTGTCTGATGGTTCACCTAAGCTTTTCATATCTCACCACCTGTTTAAGCACACATTTAAACGTTTGCTTCGCTGGTTATACCAATCTGACGGTCTATCTGACCATCGATTCAACCGATTATTCGGCTTTTCGTCTATCTACCCGCCCCTATGTCTAACTGTCTATCTGACTGTGTATTTTTTTCGTTGTGCTAGGCGCAGAGTTAACGCGTTGTCAATTAGTCATTCTACGACATACAACCCGGTGTGGATCCTTAACGATCATTGGTAATCACTATGTAATTCTAGATTACTCGTCTTCCTAATTGTCTGGCAAACCATCAGTCTTAACTGCCCACCTGAGAATTAGTGCGGGTCTCCACCTATTTGGCCATAGCCCTCTCCTGCCTGCACGTCGCTTTGACCACCGATCTGCTCCTATGCAGCTGCTCATTTCTCCGTGCATCTTTCCATACGCGCTTTATAATGAACAACAACTAATCGATTTTTGTTTACTTAACTTGTGTGGCGGACGTTCTTTCTTTAAATCCAAGCGAGTACGGCTCTCAGCCCTGACGAGCTTCATTGCTTTAAAATAAATTTTCATCTGATACTTTTTTCCTTTTTTTTCGTATCTGTAATGAGTGCAGACAAAAAAAAGGACAGGTCACGGTTCTCGAAATTGCTTATGCGATCTATTCGTGCGTTTGCAGCAACCGTATAACTTTATATTAATGCAATAAATCAGTTAATTTCCTAATAATTTGCAAACAATTGCATTGCAATTAAGACTAAATGAAGATACAGTACTCACAGCTTGACAGTGAAAACAAAATATAATAAATATTATATCGCATATGCATATTCTTCCACCCCCGTTGAGAGACAACAAACCGTAAGTAAAGTACTTGAAATTTATAATAAAGAGAAAAACAAAAAGAATTCTATTAACAGGACAGGAATTGTTTAATGTTGTGTTGTGCTACATGAAGAGCAACAACAACAACAATAACAACAATATATGGTCAAAATATCTCTTGTTCGCCGTTTTGTAAATTGAAAACCATATTAAATTCTTTTTTTGTTTTTTCCATTTTCTGATGTGCATTCTACTATGAGGTTTAACAAAACAAAAGCCAACACTAACTAACAAATGATCAATCGACTCAAAAGCGAGAAAAGGCAAAGGTGTTTGTTACCGACAACAACTACAACGACAATGCAGTTAAATATATGCTAAAAATTGCAATAACCGCATACAATAGGGTCAGAATAATAAAAGTACTTCTTGACATACATACCATACTGCACTATGCTATATATGCACAATGGTAGTGTGGACCTAAGCCAAACTGAGAAAATAAAAAATGAAAAACGAAAAAAAAAAAATATATATATATATATATACGTAGGAAAGGTGTCAAAAACTATAAAACACCCGTGGCGTGTGTTCTTTAATAAGTATGGCTGCGTCTATATATGTGTGTGTGTGCAAAAGATTGAAACCTTATAGGAAAAATTCTTAAGCAACTGGTATTTACATTATGTTATCTAGAATGTATTAAGCCGTTAAAAAGTCTAATATTTATTATATGCCATCTCTGTTATTAGGCTTAGTACTTTTTAGATTGCTTCACTTATATACGAGATCATACCTACACGTATGTATATAGAAATCTACATTTATATCCATTTATTTGCTAATAAATATCACAAATGCAACAGAAAATCAGTAGAGCAGCACAACCTTACAGCAGTTACAGCTTCGGTACTATAACAGCAACTACGAGCCTTAGCATACACAGCATGATGTAATTTTCTTTTAACAAATATATTCACAATTTTGTTAAAATTCTTACAAAATAAACGACGACAAAAAAAAGAGAACAACTAAAAACACCACACGTGGAATACGGCCCGCCGTTAAACACCCTACAGCATTTCGCTGAAGACAATTTTCAAAATAAATGCAATAAATGTTGTGGAAAAAGCGATCCAATCCGGAAAATTTTCAATAGCGTTTGTCAAAAAAAAAAGCGCGCAGACGGACAAACAGACAGATCAGCTTCTTCTGGAGGGGGGGGGGGGGCCTACAAGCTTCTCTGGTGGTCGCTTACATCCTTACAAACTTAATACACCCTTGCATTACAGTAAGCGGTAATAAACGTTTATTTGAGTTTTTAACGTTTTTCGAAAGGAAAACAAAGGAAAAACTTGGCAAATTTTCCATTGTTTAGAAATTTATAATCGAGCGAAAAAAAAAAAAAATTGAACAAACTGAAGACATTTTAACAGCAAACGTTTCTATTTTAATGAAGACAAAAATGTTGATAATGATGCATGCGCTAGATGCATATACAGTGATGTGAAAGTATTTACTGTTGTTTGTTTTCACGTTTGATATTGCGATACATAAGCTGAGTACGGACTCACTTTAAACGATTAGTAATTAATATTAAAATTTATGCAAATATCTTGAGGAAAAATGGGTTTAAAAAGTCTTCTTGATTGCAGGAAAGCAATAGAGATAGAAAGGTATATGTGGGTTAGGAGGAGGGGGAGGGGGGGGGGGTTGGTATTCTGTCTAATATCGAGCGGAATAAACGACCTCGATAAATGCCAGCAAAGAAAACCTTTTAAAACGAAGTATTGCAGCAGAGGAAAACACACACTAAAGCAATGATGTCCATGTGGCATGCTCAGAGCTGCTTCTTAGGCTTTTTTAAACCTTTAATTATTGTTACTTTGTTGTAGTATAAAATTAGAAACTTACTTTATATTTTGTGTTCAATATTTTACCCGTCACTGTTACCCTTCATCGAAACAAAATTTTCTTAAATTTGTTTTTCTTATTCAATTAATTGGAAAAACTGTTTAAATTGAATTGTTTTCATACGAAAGTGTGTATAGGATAGGATGGATGCGTGGAAAGGATGGTCTAAGGGTGTTTTCTACAAAATAATTGCAATTATCCAATCATTGGGAATGAAATGAAATGAAAAAAAGAAGAAGAATTTCATTTTTATTTCTCTAACAACACAACAAGGGACAAAAGTAAATCATAATAGAAATAAAATGGATATAAATGAGTTTTAAGTGGAATCATCATAATCAATAGCAATATGTTTGCAACAAAAGGATGATACACACACACAAAATAAAGGAACATTTTCCTTTCTCGAATACAATAGAATAGAATAGATGGCGTCAGGTTTTTAATAAAAGATGTTATCACTTCGCAGGGTTTTACTATTCATACTTGAACGTGTGTATAACAATGAACCTTAAATTTTCAAACAATTTAACTGTAATTTCACAATTTAGTTCTATTATTGAATATAAGTGCAAAAGTCCTTTTGCTAATAGCTACATACGTTAACACGTTCGTTACCAATTGATACATAACCGAGTCATCTGTCCAAATGCGCCATATAGATATATACATCTACGATTTCTGTGGGATGGAACCAACTCAACCATTAGGAGGAAAATATATGGTCATTGGTTAAGACGGACAAAGGCTTTTGGCGATGGGATGACAATTGAACTAACACATGTTTCATCAAAATTTATTTCAACATTCACTGTCATTCGCCTCTGTTATATACCTCGCACCCACTAATGGGTCGCGTACTTCTTGATACAACCCGTGTAAGACAACAACAAAAGAAAATATATGCTTAGAGCTTGCAATCCATTAACGGTTGGCCATTGGACATGAATATATCCAATAAAAAATATTATTTGAACACTATATCAATGTCGTTTGACTCTTGTAGGAATTGCGGGCACTTCCACATTGATATGACCCATAACTTAGAAGGGACGGAATCCTACTGCCAATGTATATATACAGGCACATGTTCATGTTCAATAAAGAATTATTTTGGCAAGTTCCCCCTCCTAATCGCTCTTTTATTCATGGCAAATAGTTGTAAACTCATCTCTCGGCTCGTATAGGGGGAGAGGAGAAGAGAATAGAGGGGTACATATACCCATTGTCGCTGTCTAGGATGGATACAGGTCTACTACGAATTGATATTGAACTCGCTTCTGTCGAATAAAATAAAATTTTAATACCGTCACCGGCAAGCGAGCCACATTTACTTACACACTTGGCACAAAGTCTGAGCGAAAACTCTATCTCTTAGAAGCGGTAGCCAGGCTTCAGAATACGTCTACTACGTACGTTTTTTACATGTTTAGCTGCTTGTGTGAAGTGTGCTCGTCATTGGAGTATCAAAAAACTGCATTGGTATTGTAGATCCAAGTTCTTTGCAAAACTGTACTTTTATATATAAAGTGGTTGAACATAAGCTGGGTGCATTTCCATTTTCAAAAATGAAAGAGATTTAGTTCTCTGTTTGTGCGTTGCTTGTCAACTATAGCAGAAAGAAGGATAACGAGAGGCACGTATCATTCTTTGGGTTTGCCTACAACGCCTGTGCAAGAATGGAGACGATCAGCGACATCCATTCAATATTACAGAATGACAAGACTTCATCTTGTCTTCTTGCTTGCAAAACCTTTGTACTACTCGAATAATAAGCTTCGCGCGACCTATTAAAGGAATATTAGGAAATATATTTTCTAGTCTTGTTTACTTACCACAGTTAATACAAAGTTCGAATACCAAACAATGTGACAAGTACCTGCACATGGTTTATAGATGACTCGTTGTAACGAGTAGTAAGTTTATGTTTGTCGAAATCTTTCGATCGCAAAATTGCTCTCAGGTAATAGATTAAATTCACGGTCGAACTCACTGGATATCGACAGCTATGAACCCGGGCCCTGATTTTATCAAAAGCAAAGTCAAATCGTTCTATTCGAGAAATAGTATTAACCCAGAATTCGGATAATGATGCCAAGCGAGATAGTGCTTAAAATTTTACTTAATTGGAATTTTTTATGGTGGGGTATAAGTTTTTCAAAATTCATTTACTCTCATGGTGTTTTCATTCTCTTTTCTGTTATGCCATAAAAAATTTTGTCTTTATATCACATATTTACCTTTTTTTCAATCAGATATAGAAATAAAGAAAAATTTACATTTCCTAAAAAAGGTTAATTTTTTTGATCATAATTAGTTCGTTTTATAGCATAAAAACTTTACTCTGCTTATATATCGATTATATTCGATTGACGTTTAAAAAAATTATACATTTAAAGGTTGAACATTTTTATTACCACCGGCCGGTTTATCTACAAAGCTCAACTCGTTAGCAAACCCAACCCTTAGCTGTTATGTAGAATAAAATCTAAGGAGAAACAAGTGAAAACATTATAGTCGGTCTAGGCCAACTATTTAATACCCTATACCACATTGTCTAACACAATTTTTATTTTTCCCACATAACACAAAAAATTGCACTTTGCTTACTGTTCTGGAAATGCATATTGCAAATGAGGCGTTACTTTCCGTAAGAATGGTTGTTGCCGAGAGGTTCAAAAATTTAGGTTCAATTCTCAGAATAGTTAGTTTTTACATTACGGATCAATTTTCAGCATAACATAATAAAACTAAGATTTTTCTACCCTAAAACCTAAAATTTTTGGTGAAACTCCTTAAGCAGGATTGGATCCAAAAAATAGGCCGAGATAGCCCCAATTTGATATAGTTAATTGTTTTTTATCTTAAATTATTATTATTATCAGATTTTCATCATGAAGCAACGAAAATTGGACCTTTTTGTCATATGAGAAGGTGTTCAAAAAATTCCCCGAGCTGGTCCAAAGAGTTTACACCAATTTGGGATGCCGGAGTATTATTAGTTAGCCATTTTTGCCAAGAAATTTTAGAAATTACAAATTTTTCTACACAAAGACTTTTCAAAATAGGTTGTTATATGGGAAGCGGTTGAAAAAGTCGACCGATGGATGACCTTGCATGAAAACAAGCCAGTGTACCACATTTCATCAAAATGTCTCAAAAATTGCGATTTGTAGCGTGAACATAAATTTATATCGATAGATTTCGGATGGACAGACAGCAGACAGGCAAAATGGTTCCAAATCAATCGGTATAATCTTAAGCCCTTCTGCGTGTTACATGCGTCCGCACAAACTTAATATACAAGTGGTATAGGGTATAATTACATCTTTTGTCATTGACACTGGCTTGTGCCTATTGATATGGACTTTGAACATATCCAATAAGTAATTGCTTTATTTAATGCATTTACTATTAAAGAGTTTGTAAAAGGCAAACAACTTACCAAATTTATTCAATGACGTAAGACGTGAAGTATATATATATGTACGTATGTAAAGAGTAAATGGATGCTTAGCTTGCGGCAGCCAATAGTCTTTTATGACTTGGCAGCGAAAATTTTAAATGAGACCATTCTTGAAATTATCGCACATTCTTTGTATTGCTCATTATTATGTTAATCTAAGAATTGTGTTATAATTCATTTATAACAAGAGTGTAACAAAGGCTTACGACCTTTACGTTTACCAATTGCAAACTAACTGCTAGTAGAAGTAGAAGTAGTTTTTAAATGTTTCATTAAAATGTATAACACATACGAAATGGAAAGGTCATAAAACCGTATTTGTCATCCTTAACATTTTCCCAAAAGCCATAACAAAACCATAAAATTATAATCGAGTCATGAAAATGAGATGAAACAGCGTACAAACAAACAGCGCAGTAGCTCTTTAACTAAACCGAGATAATGCAAACACCACTTGTCGTAGATATTATGCTAGTTAAACATGAATTATATCTAACACATCTTCACGCAAGCATATGATGGATGCATGGAGGAAAGAAAAACCATAAAATTCTCTTTCAAGACTTGCAGAGAGATAGATGCAAGGGAGTTTCAAGTTTAACACATTGCCGAGGAAAAAAGAGTTATAACCCAAGTAGCTGAGGGAACGAAAATTTATAGATGTAAGTATACGCTGGTAGAGTTCTTTTCTTAGAGTAACATTTTAAATATCCTGCAAAACATAATAATCCAAAAAAAAGTCACTTTTTGTTTTTTGTTTTTTTTTTTTTGGTAAAATGAACACAAAAGAAAACAAAGCTAATAAAACTTAAAAAGTCATAAAATTTTCGGCTACTTGTGACATTTATTTCAACCGCTTTATCTGTTATTGTTATCCTTCTTGTTACATTTTTCCGCATATCTTGTTAGTAAAAATCTATGGTATAAATGTAGAACAAGATTGTACTCTGAAGATAAATCAAGGAGTGGAGTATATATATATATATAGATATATATGTAAGAAAATTTATACGTTATAATCAACATTTCGAGAAAATTGCTTTATTTTAAATAACCAAAATGACTATAAACTATTTTTTATGTCCGCAATTGCGACATAGTGAAGGTAACAGCCTCGATTTATTTAAAATACATCCAATATATCATCAAGTTTGTAAAATTCATTTACTTTGGGTTTACTTACACTCGATCGAAGAGTGTGACGGAGGGAGGGTATTGCAGAATAACGAAGATTTCTTACAGCCCAGGCAAAGAAGAAAATAGAGAGAGCAGTTGTGCCTTTAATTTTCCTAACTAAAGTTGGGTACTGCCAAATCTATAAACAAGTGATTACTGGTTTTCTAAAAGACAGCTTTTCTTCGTCCATTTAACAAGTTTTGAAAATTCTACGCTTCAGCTTTAATTGAAAGCCACACAATCTCGAATTTGAGCAGCCGAACTCGGTGCCAGAAGAGAAAAAACCACCAAACCGTGGAAAGAGTTGACTACTTTGCTTAATTGGACGGACAGTGCTGCTCAATAACAAAGGATAATAAAATTGCACCTCTGCGAAGTATGTTCAGTCTTACGGTAGGTTCAGAAAATCGGTTATTCTTTCGTCACCCGGTTTATATCCTGTTTGAAAAGGGCCCGATACGACAGCGAAAGAACAAAGTGATGCATGATGCAGGATGCAATTAGGGACACTATTACCATGGGACGGTAAAGCCGTATATACGGCGTGGCGTTCCGACATAGGAAGGTTAACTAGGATGAGTTGTGCTACTGAACTGTTTTGGCCTGTCATGGAGGAATGCCACCAACGACTATATGCACCCTACTGTACTGTACCAAGATGGTTAAAAAAAAGCCTGCAAGACTGTTACGAGTTGGAGATTCAGTATGATGACGCTCGGCCTCATATTGCAAAAGTCCTCCGTAAGCGGCACTAAATTGAAATGTATTCACAAAATAATCCTGTCAAAACCCAACCAGCTTGCTTAGCTTGTCCCAGTGAAGGGGTTTTCCAGCAAATAGTTTCTGTTAAGAAACAAAGAATATATCTGTGGTTAACGATGAACGGTACTTTGAACAAAAGTATTTTTTGACCGGCTTTTGCTATTCCCTTGAAATTAGCCCTTTTTTCCTTAACACAAACCGATCACGATTTATTTATATATCAGCACATCATGATATTCGTCTCTTGTTTACATAGATATATTCCCCGAATATGTATGCTTTGTTTTTTCTCTTCTTTTCTTTGCCAAGAAATCTTGAAGGCCAGGAGGAACGACTACGACTAAATTCAGTCTACCTGTGTAAGATCTACAACATGAAGATGTTCTCTAAGGACTTTAATTGTAATCGTAGGGACTTTAGTTAATGGACTTAAATAAGCGACAAAGTATGTCTGGATTGTTAAAAAGTCACGCATTTTGGCACTCACCACGTGAAATCACATTCATCATCATACCATCGAAGAGTTGCAAGAGTATTTAGAGGTAAAATGAAAAAATTGTAATTAATTTTCTTTGTAAATAGCTCTTAGAAAAATGGAGAAATTCCATATGGCGATCTACACAGTGATTAATAATGGATTTGTTTGCAAAATTCCTAGCAATTTCAATCTCATTTTCGATAAGGGTGATCTCCATTTTAAGAGCGAAAAGCAAAAAAAAAAGAAAAGAGTAATTGAATAATTGACAAAATCTCTGATTAATCAAAACTGTGAAAAGAGAAATTATTTTTTATCTTCATCGTCATTAACTGTCAGCCGTCAACTTTAACAAAATGAAATAGATGTTAAAAGCAGTTGTAAGGTCCATTCAAAAACAAAAAAAAAAATAAATAAATAAAATAAAAATAAAATTAAGCTACGGAAGGAAAACCACAAAATCCCGAGTAAAGCAACGGCTCTAACACACCACCATGCTCATGATCACGCGTAGCAGTAAACACCCCATACACCCCATTCATATTTACGGTAATGCTTATTACCATTCAAATCTTCTTCTCTCATTTTTTTTATGTCCATTCATAATGTCTAACGGATTTGTAGCAAATTAATAACGGAAGACTTTATTATACGTAAATTAGATTTTGATTTCTAATGAATAAGGTCGTCGAGAGCCTGTGAAGCGTGAGAGAGCGAGAGAGCGAGAGAAAGGAAGAACAAGCTAGGAAAACCAGTTTCGAATATTACGTAAGAAGAATCCCCCTCCCATCAAAGTAACTAATAATAGCAGCAAAACCCTCATCATTTCATTACATTAGACGCCATCTTACTTTATTATTGTAACTGTAATTTTATTTGGAACTGAGCTAAGCGCACAACTATTGTATTTTCTATATATTGTATACTTCTTCCCTCCCTTCTCGATAATTTGTAACTCTGTTTTTGGCAGTCATAAAATAAATGAATTGTTTCAAAAGCTGCCTGATTGTCTTGTTATTTATGCTGTAATAAACGGAAGCAAAATAAAAAAAAAAAAGAAATTTTAAGCATTTTATATATGAAAGGAAAACATATACACACGCACTCACCTAAATGTATATATATTTTATGAAAAAAAGAAGGAAGAAAAGCAACGAAAATGTTGTTAAGGACGAAATATTAAACGAGCATTTAATGAAAGCATTTGAAGCCAAAAAAGGGGTGAAAGCGAAATCATCGCGAAAGCAATAGAATCGATTTATTTCACTTTTATACTTCGTTGTAACATCTCTTCGGAACTATAGTAATTGAGTTAAAAGACATTCTCGTCATACGTTTTCCCAGCACTTTTTTCAAGCAGGAAGATAACAGTGAACCTATAATTAGCAAAAAGGAGAGTCCTTGTCATTAGCCAGACAAAGGGCTAGCAACTAAGACTAAGAATTGCAGTGAACTACGACTCTCATGCCTAAAGATCGTACTTTTTTTGCACGGAATCTTATATAACAATTAAACTGCTTTTTACATCGGTTATATCGGAATGTTTTTATGACTGTATAATTTTTTACACGATATTATTTTACACGGTCTGTTTTTGCAGAGTATACATTGGGTTTATAATCGATTTTAATCTTTCTAACCAAGTTAACCTTGTCTCTTATAAAGTATTTTTTTTGCGCAGCATTTGCCGGCAGTCCATATGTCCAGTTTAAATTCCCCAAGTGAATGCGTCTCTCTCTACAAGGTGTAAGCTAGTATTCAACGTATCCATGTTTATCCATGAGATTCTTTCTAGACCAACTTTTTTAAACGAATTATTTTCACATTTTCCCTCAGTTTTACTACATTCGAGGTAAATTTCTAGAGGTTGCCTTTAATATACCATAAGTTAAAAAGGATGCCAACCTATAGTCTCCACTGATTAAAACCAATTCAATATAAATTTACATATAAACTACAAGTGTATATATTTTTAAATTTAATATAAATGATTTGCATTTTGTTCTTTTTCTTTTTGCTTTTAAGGCCCACTGTACTTTATAAAATTTGCAATTATTCAGTTGGTAGCATGCTATCTGTATATAGAGATGTGCCATTTCCTTAGTGAAGTCACAGAAGTTTTCATTAAAATTCGCTACTGCAGCAACCTTCAGCAAGATTTTTCTTGCAATAAGAGTAAAACAACAACTGTATTGCGGGAAAGAAGGAATAACAAAAACAACAACAACGGCAACAATAACAATAAGAGCAGCAACTAAATGTTCCTTTAGCAGAATGACAACGCAATTCACATTTTATTACCCTTGTCATTATTAACTGCCATTGTGTTTGTTTCCCGCTGCCATTATTATACGCCATTTAAATAATTTCAGCTCATGCTGCGACATTACGTTTGCAGTTTCAGTTCCCGTTCCTGTTCGCATATGTACATGCCGCGTGTGCCTTATAATAATAGTAATAATAATAATAATAGTAATCGTAACAACGAGATACTTGAACGTACAGCCAATTTACTGGTTAGATACACCAGAGAGAAGAGATTTAAAGAAAAGCAAAAGAAGTTGTGTTATAATAAGTAAAATAAGTCCCCGGGAGGATAAATAATGCGCGGAAAACAACCCCAATTTAGTTAAATCATCTTTTTTTTTTTTTGTTTGCCTTCCAACACATTTTGGCATCGTTAGATGCGATCAAAACGTTTACCATCAACAACAATTTGATTGCGACAAATCATACCCTACCACCGCCACTCTAGTCACTCACTCACTCACTCACCGTCAAACACGTAATTATTGTGCTCACTCACCCCTTCAATGCGTTTATTGAGCACACAGGATAAAGGATTTTAATGTTGCCAAAGCATTTTGATAACCAAGGCTTCTCTTAACTTATATAGTTATATAGTGCGTGGAAATAACAACCACCAACCAATTATAGACACAAGGCATGGCCGAAAATTTAAATGGCGACTTTAAAAGCATCGTCTGACTAAATTGCCACAATGGAATGGCTAAAGAGCATTATGACGATATAAATGTATAATCACTTTATCGATAAAGTGCTACTTAAGTTTAAGGTTTAAAAGTGATTTTTCCACTTTTCGAGTCATCTAATCAACGACTCAAAATTCTATTTAATTATGTTTTATGCGAATTTTTGTTAGCCCGTTACACATAACACATGTGTATGAAGTACTCTAACTATGTAAAAAAATGTTCTTTTACGATATTTTAGGTACTTTTTAAACTAAAAATTATTCTTCCACTTACCCAGTTTTCCTCCATGTACAGTTCAATGCCGTTTACTGCCTAAAAGAGAGATAATAAAAGAGTTTTGTTAGTTCAATGAATTAATTTTTGTAAATATATTACAGAACAAGCGATGCACTAATGAAAGTTCAATTCTGTTTAAAGGGTTTACATGACGATATTGATCGACTAGGAGTTAATATTGTTAATACATACATACACACTCAGGCCTTAGACGCCATAAGAAAGGTAGAGGGCTTGCATTAACGAGAACATAGCAATTGCGTTGGGAAAGAACGGCGAAGGTCAACTCGACCTTCGCTTTTATACCCACGTTAGTGGAATGCGACAGCAGAACTTATGGCTGGACAAATTTGTATCTCAAACTGTTTCCAATGGTCCATGGATGCTTCCGGAAGTACTTGCACAAATTCGACACGACATGTCACCATTGTGCCGGAGTTAAGCCGACGGAGGACGCTTATCACGCAATATTCCGTTGTGTAAGGTTCGAGCGAGGACGGCCCGAAGGGAGTCGGAAAGTATAGCCAACGACATGGTTGGCAGTTAGCAGATTTAGAACGCTGTAGATGGATTTGTATGAAACGTGTTCTATGAGCTCTGAGGTTTAGAAAGGCACAGGGTGGAGAGAAGAGCTAGTGGAATTCAATAAGAGAAGCTCACTAAGGTCCCACCAAAACAAGCGATATAATAGCGACCTAGAACCTCCGCGAAGCAGTACCTTATGCTCGATGGTCCCGCGGAAGAGAATTGTCGTTCATATTAGGGAAAGTTTTAATAGGTAGACGTCAAGGATGGCGAACGATCCATGCTATTGGGACAGGCCAACACTATCTCTTGAAGATTTCCACCTCCTATATGCTTTTCGTGTATCCATACGGATACGTTAAACATGCAGACAAAAGACTGAATCAATACTGAAGAGAAGGTATCCATTGATAGGATAATGTATCTCCAATGAAACAAAAAAAAGTTTCGCTGAAAACTTCAGATTTCCTTTCAGAAAATATCACACATCGTCTAGGAACTTTCGCAGACTTAGTACATACAGGTTTATGTCACTTTGTGCAATTAAACCATATGATTACAAAATGTCACGCCATAAAACTTTCCAAGTTTTTTATGTACTGTAAGGAATTCTCACCATCACCTGCTAAAAAAAACGCTTACACTCATTAGTCCGCTTTACCGCATTGTAGAAGCAATGATTCGTTCTTGGTTCAAATTAAGTCAAAATATTAGATTTCATTAAAATAATTCGAAAATTACGACACGCAAAGTGAATAAACGAATACTTGGACGCATAATGTCTGCGGGTGGACGGACAGAAACGCACAAAACTCAACTCACCTTTGGGATATATATGGTACATGTGGCGTATGGATCATTAATGATAAAAAACCCATGTCATGATATAACCGTAAAAGTGGTAGGCGATAGCAGAGGAACCATTTAAAGAATTTGATGTCTTGGTCAACATGAAAAGGAGATTTGATTTAACCATATTCGTCGCTTATCGATCGTCTGTGGATCTAACCATTCATTATTTATACTGAAATTTTAATAATTTACTAATGTAAGGTGAAGTTGAAACTTCACTTGATTCGCTTTCAAAGTTCGCTTACGGTTTAAAATAAAATGGTTGAGTATTCACTTTTTTAAGGTTTGCTTGATCAGTAGGTAGAAGTTCAGGTCAACTATTAATTACTTTTTTACTCTTCGATAGTATTATTATTATAATTTATTTAAACCAAAAGAATCTAAAGGTATTTCCAAGATTTTCAAATATAGGCTTAGGTCCTCTGAAAACTAATCTTCAAATATTAGAAAGGCTTTGGCATTCAGAAAGTATATGTTTTATCGTACGATGTGGTCCACAATTGCATACCGGAGGAGTAGTATTTTTACGAATCCACTGATATGTTGCAATAGTATATCCGAGCGAGATTCTTGCAAATCTCTCTTTTGATCTTGCTTTTCTTGATGTTGACTGGATATAGAGGTGGAGCTGGATTAGGATTAACGTGCGAGTAGTGTGGATGGCGATGGTTTTTTGATAATATTATGTAAACGTGTCCGCATGTAAACGGGTTTGTCTTCAATGATTTGATTTTAATGTTAGGAAAAATATATTTCCTTCAAGTACTCTAAACGTAACAAGCTATGCAGGCGCATCGTTGCGACAGTTTGGTTCCACCTATCGACATAGAACATTAAATAAATTATGAAAAGCTTTTAGAGAAATAAACGCAGTTAGAAGACATAAAAGTTTGAAATTAAATTTTGAAGCCACAACTTAGGGAAAAGGTGAACTCATAATCGCCGGAAAACTCAAGAAACCATTCTGCTAAGTTTCGAACTTGACTTGAAGAGAATAAGAGATAGAAATTTTCGATCAAATTTGTTCGTTCAGGCAGGAAATTTAAAAGACGAAATCAAGATTTCATAACCTGGACATACGACAGACATGCAAGCAAATATCCTTAAGTCAACTGGTTTATGAAAAAGCGGCGAAACATGTTACTGAAAACATATGGAATAATATTTGTCTTGTAAAAAAATCTCATTTTTCGTTAAATTCGAAAGCAAGAAAAAAGTTTTTGTTTTTTTTTTAAGCCTACAACCAGATATGGGAACAATAGAGGCATGCAATCCATAGGTCGCGTCTACAAAAAAGCACAATTTTTGGTATATCGCACCAGGAATTGAACCTGTGCCTTCCGGTTGAATGTCTGATATACTAACTGCCAAGTTATATGGCAACCAACTAGACTTCAACATCTTCTGCTTACACAGAAAATTTGTTTTAAATTTACGTTAAAGTGATGACTTGTAGCGGCGTAATTGAAAGGTAGCTTGCCAATGATAACAGTAGCGCTGGGTTCGAAACTTAGTAAAGGAATCGTTATTACACCCTACACCACTTGTGGTATGGGATATATTAAGTACGTAAGGGCGTATACAACACCCAGAAGGGCTTAAAGTACTCCCACCTTTTACTATATATCGACCGATTCAGAATTATTTTCTAAATCTATCTAAGTCTTTCTATCCGTCTGTCCGTCTGATGTTTACCCATGTATTTTTGTGTTCAAGCTACAAGCCGCAATTCTTGAGATATTTTAATGAAATTTAGCACACAGACGTACTGTGGTCCAAGAACGAACGCTATTAAAAATGATTCGGATCGGTGTACTTTTTCTATCGCGCCCTATGTAATGTCCTATTCTGAACAGGAAAAAAAATGTAGTTTTCAAAATTTCTCGGCAATGATGATTAAATGGTAGTATTTCGGCATTTTAAATTGGTGTGAAAACTTTGGACCGGCTGGGGCAATTTTTTGAATCCCCCATATGTAACCGCTTCTGCGGAAACTAAACTTTCATGTGAAAGATGGCTCTTAATAGTAAATTGGCAAACAAATCTACGTTATCGAATTTGGACCACGCAGGTCTATTTTTTTGGATACTACCGCATATAAGGATTCTCATGAAAAGTAAACCCTTATATGCCAAAAAAGCCTAATTGTTAATTTTTTAACTGAATTTGCTCACGACGGTAATTAAATAAAAAAATTAAGTGGACGTAATTTCTACCACATGAGTCTATTTCTTGGTCCGAAGACACTTCATGAGTAGTGAGCTCTTCGGAAAAAGGTTTATTTTTAATATTTCATGATGAAAATTAGTTCGTGGCAGCCTGCCAGCCAAAAGTTAACGATAGGGAATTTGGATCAGGTTGGTCTATTTTTTTTAGACCCCAACATATGTAGTTGCTATCACGAAATGTAAACTCTTATGTGGAGAGAAAATTGAACCTTCCAATATCCGGGTTTTCATGAAAATTACGGGTTTGCCAACAACTGCACCCGCCGAAGTGGTGTAGGCTATGCAATGGTCGACGTTGGCCGACTGTAATGTTCTTGTCTAATATTTTTAAATAAGTTAATTGGCTCTTTAATGAATAGTATAATTTTTTGAATTTTTTCGTGTTTTTTTTTATCCAAAATACAAAAAATTGAAAAAGTGAAAGTAACGAAAGAGGCGCGTTTGTTGTGTGGGATACACAGGAACTTGGCAAGTAGCAAAAGTAATTGGAGATGAGAAGAATTTCAACCATAATCTTGCAACGGCAGTAAATAAACTCAAAGCCCACAAATGAATTGCATGAAGCTTTCTGTGTTTAGCGTGCCGCTGTCTCGATAATTCGATCGAATTCGCTAAATTTTACCTGTAATCTCGAGATAAAATTCTCTTGCGATCATTTACTATTTGGTGTTACCATGGGCGATTCTCGAGCATATCTTTCTAAAAAAAAATTCGACCTGACGCAAGTTTTTTTAAAATCAATCTCTCAAAAAAATAGCAGTCTAATGGTCGTCAACTGTTAAGCCATATGTTTAGAAAATTTGTAATTTGTTGTTTTATTTGGAAACTGAAATTGCGGTGAAAGAGGAAAAGGAACGATTGTTTTGCGAGAACTGCCACGCTTTCTCTTCTTCTTTATTTTTGTTAAGACTTATTTTTAACATGTAAAAGCCCGAAATTATTTTAATAAATCAAAGTAAAAATTGTTGAGCACGAAGCAATATTACAATTCACGCGTAAAGACGATAGCCTTAGATGCTAGTGCTTTAGGACTTTAGGCTTAGATTAGGCTTAGATTTCTCTGGCTAAATAATTTATAATAGGAATAATAATAATAATAACACACCTTAAAGGAGTGCAATAATGGGAAACTTTAATAATAATTGTTTAAAATTAATTTTTATTATATTAATAATGAAACAATTCAAAAAGCCTTATTTGTGTGTAGAGTTTGAAATGGGAAAAAAAAACTGAGCGTATGGTGACGGGCACGTAGGAGGGGTTCTGGCTATAATAGATCCATGATACCACAATGAAATGAATTTTTTTCATAGCTTTTGACATTTCACAGTTACAGATATAGCGAAAATCTGTAATGTGCTTATTTCTCTGGACTATTCTTTTCTAACGAAGTTTGTGGCCTTGACTCTTTAATTAACTATACAAAAGCACTGCATGATAGTTGAAAGCAACGTTGATAGGTTTTTCTTCTGTATTATTGTAATATAAGACTATCCTGATGTTGTGACCCGCCGCTAATAGTCATAATGCTAGAGAAGTATTACTTTGGCATAAGCCTATGTGAGTTCATATGAAAATTGGTATTTGGCAATTTGGTAAGCAGAGCAACTGTTACACACGCCCAGACACCAAAAAAGAATGCTTCCTTCCCTTTCTGAGTGTTTAATGATGACTTAACAAAGACGCAAATTTATGATCTTTAGCAAAGACGAATATGTCAAAAAAAATTAATCTATTTTAGTCGCCTATTTCCCCATCAATAAAAAATTGTGATCCTATAGGCATGGCTTTTGGGGGTGTGCGAGAAAACTATTATTTCTTTATAATCGATTTTGAATGATTTTTGAATATGAGAATGTGTCCAAAAAGTAGGACCAATTTCATTTTTGAGATTTTTTGCAATGTATTTATTACTCCAAACCTATTTCGTTGCTTTACAAGCAATCGTCAAACTCCAATAATATCATTTGTTACTTGTTTGGCCGGGCGGAAGGAATTCGAAGAAAACTCTTAACATTAGTTTGATCTTTGGCCGACAAGGACGTGGTTTTTTTGGTCTTGCCACGACGTAAACTTGATTGATCAGTTGTTTCCGGATCATAAGCGTAGATTCAAGTCTCCCTTTCCGCTATAATGCACCTCATGACCGATTGATAGTCCTGTGTTCAAAAAAATCAATAAAAATCGGAAGAAATACTTGTGGTGTCGTATAAAACTAAGCGCAACTGAAACGCTAATGACACAGATCTCTGTCACAGTACTACCAATTTAGAAAAAAATACGTCTGATATTCGAAATACCGGCCCAATCTGTCTTGAATATCGGTCAGTCTTTTTGGTCATGGCAGTGCATCCTATATGGTGATATGAATTTCAGTAACAGATAAACAAAAGGAAAAAATACATTACAAGATTCAATCGATAATATTTATTGTGCTAGTAAAGGCATGTCTTGCTGTTTATCTGCTGTATATACTCGATGTAACACATTATTCTTTCTAAGGATCCAAACTATACGAAATATATTTTCTATAATTTTACGGTATTTAGTTTACTTCTTGCTGCGCACAATTGTTTCATTTATATGTATGTACGGTTTATATATATATATATATGTACGGTTTAACTTTTTAACATTTTGACTTCAAAAGCAAGAAAATCCTTCTTCTATCAATTTCAATACAGGTGGTCTTCTCCGATCTCGTTTTACTTTGCTCTTACACTTGAATGTTTGAAGCATCAAAGCGGTACACATATGTTTACTTCTCAAGGATGTGCACTTACTTTTAATCCCATTATTATCTGCAAAATGCATCAAACATGAAATGCTTTCCCTCTCTCTGTCTCTCGTTTGCTCTCTAGCATAGTCTGTGCTACAATTAAAACCTATTAGGATTATAATAAAGTCAAAATATGGGCGAAAAAAAGAAAAAACAGAAAACGTAGCACTTGAAAACAATGAACATCAGGAAAAACAAATTGAAAAAATTCCGATCGATCTGCACCGAATCTTTGGTACACGTCGCTATCAATCCCTGCATCAATAAATGCAAACTATTTTTTAAATGCGGAGGTGTCATTTGACCAAACGGGACCACTTTCGCACTTTTCGCTTTTAACTGCCCCTGCACTTAGCTGGAATTTTTTGTCTACTCTGGGAAAGTTTCTGGGCGAATCTTTGCTAGATTTTCATAGGAAACTAAATGTAGTGCAAATTATAAGTTATAGGTTTGTGCCAATCGTAGACACGGTTACGGAAGCATCACACGCCTCTTTTCATTGCTCTTGTATATGACCTTCACGCCCATCTAAATGTGGTTGCTTTTTATTGAAAGCTATGGTGGTTTTTATCCACGGTGGGTATGGTTGGGCTGCATCGCGCGTAAGAAAATCTTCTTTTTTAAATGTTCTATGAACTGTATATGGCTGCTAAGGAACTGTATGTGACAGCTTTTTGCTTACTCTGGGCTTGCTTGGGGCCATACGGCTGTTATTTGTAAGCTCGCATTGGGAGCGTGTACACCGAGGTTTAACTTTCCAAAACAATCGTCCAGTTTTCTGCCATGAATTCTCGAACAGCGGACTACACACACGCAGACAGATCGACAGACAAGCAGACGAACATGATGAAATCGATGCATTGTCAAGGCGGGGCATATATTTCTGAGTATTACAAACAGGAATAGAAATCGAATATACCTCAGCGCCCGGCGTCCAGAGTGTAAAAAAAAGGATACTTGAGTTTAAGTACGAGAAAGATGCTCAATCATGACTGCATAGAAAAGTTATTAAAAACAGATAATCCATAAACAAAAGATGAAAGTTAATTATAAACTTATTCACATACGAAAAATGAAAGGAACAACACTCATCGGGTTCATAGCTGACTTCATTTAAGCCAATTAAATTACAATATAACTGCATAGTATTTGTAATGGGAAAAGAGAAGAGGGAGAGAGACGGAGAGAGAAAAAGTAGAGTGAAGTGAAGGAATATAAGTAAATCCTTAAACAATTGTTCACAGAAGCATGTGCTGCAAACTCTCAAAAGGAGGATAATAAAGGAACATTTTTCTTTTTATACGTTTTAAATGACTCCTACAATGAAGATTATAAGGTCATCAAGATAACTCTGCATGATTTGTAATACAAAAATACAAAAATTATTTCTACCATTTTTTTACATCCATTTATCCTGAATATTATTTAAAAGCAGTTTTTATTTTGAAAATTTCGCAAGCTTTATACCCTAAGGCAATCTAAACGCATTTCTGCTGCTACTGTTTTCTTTTTTTTGATTACATTTTTGCAGTATAATTGCTTTCATCATGTCGTAATATTAGGGTGATCAATAAGTAAAGATATCGAACGACAGAGGGGGAGTTACAAAGGAAAAAATTGCTTTTGTGTCGAATAGAAGAAAAATCTGAACAAAAGGTTGACCATCGGTCTGACCATGATATTCGATAAGTTAGTACTTGTTTGACAGCCATGGAAGGTAGCCAAGTTATTTCTTATTGCTTTCGCTATGCAGAAAAAGAAAATTCGTCAAAGGATACTAAAGAGGGAAGCTTCGATAACAAATACTAAAATAAACGTCGTTGATGACCTAAGTGAAGGACACATACACTTAGGTCATCTAGTATAAAAAAATCTATAACACACTCTTAGACAATCGTAAACAAAAAAACGCCAAGGTTAGCTACGGCCGTGCGGATCTGCGCTTAATACTTTACATGAAAAGCTCGATGCAAAAATTCTTTTCTCAAGACGATTATTGTGTTCGCTCACGATCGTATAACGATTTCAATGAAAAATCGAAACGAGTTCAATGCCATTTGGTCGGAGGGTTTTGGCGAAACATGTATTTAACATTGAACATCGTAATCACATGGAGAATGGAAAGAATGCGTTGCGCCGCTTGGAAGTCCTCCAAAGCGGGCCAGAACTCAAACGCCAGTGTGGAAAATTATGGTATGCACATGGCAGTATGCTCATTGACTGGTTACCTTGGGAAAAGTAAAACTGTATATAACCCAATAAATAGGTTAAGTAAGACTAAAAAAATTCTCTTACTTCACGACAAGTCATCAAACCATTTCCAAGGAACAAATGTCTTTGTTGGTTTCACGTGGCTACACTACCTTGTCGGTTTAACCCCACGGTGCCCGATGACACAGTGGTTGATTTTGCGTAACCAGCACCCTCAGAGAGTTAGACAATCCCTATAAGCTAGGGGCCTAAACTACACTGGAGAAACCAGATATGTTTATTGTGTGCGGCTCAATAAACCCACTCTGGGGAGTGTTGAGGCTTATCATTATTTCTAATTATTTGCTTTAGGAATGATAGAAACCGCAACCACCACGATACCCCCCGAAGGGACGTCCTGAGCAGTCAGGACTCACACATTGGTTAACTGCTACGTTCAAAGCTTCCACCTCGGTTTCCATATGTATGTAAATATGCAAACTTAACCCCCAAAGGATCTTGACAAACGACAGGCTGCCGTACACCAATGCAGTTACGTCTACCCGCAGGTACTCGTGACATAGTACGGGCTCCTGCCTCCCGTGGTGCTTTACTTTATGCGACATAGTCACTCTTGTCTTCGGATTAACTATACAATCCCGGCTAGCCAACATCGGACTACCCTTCTTCAAGATATATTAGCATCGGGTGCTACATCTGACATGGCGGGCGGTAACAGGCACAGTGAAATGGAATATAAATTGCTTCCGCAACAATTATATTTCGCAGATTTTGTTCTCCGGTATGTCTCATTATGTGTATGTATTTACAAAGCTAAGCCTCATGATAAGGGAGTTGTTGCGTAGGAAAAAGAATACAAACTATTCTGAAACGGTCGAGACAAGTTATTACTGCGTGCGTACGCATAACAAACAGGAAAGTTGTGAGACTCAATATGTCGACTTAACACGTTCGCGGACATTAAAAATTTCAGGGAGCTGCAAAAACGGACAGGCAATTATTTTTGAAACTAGTTGTAATATCCAAAATCTGATTATATATATATTATAAGAGTAGTCAGAACATCGTATTTTAACTGTTATATGAAATGAATGTTATAGCATCCATGACAATAGATCGTATAAACTTAAGATCATAAACTTAAGGTTACATGAAATTAAATGAACGAAAATTGGCTTTAAAATTTGAATGCTGTAGCATTCACGTCATTTTACATCACTATGAAAATGAATGCTATAACATTCACGTCCGCGAACGTGTTAATAAGAGATTATATTGAAAAATATAGTGTACAAACGTTTCGTTTTCCATGTTAGTTACCATACGTATGAATCGCATTGCTAAAAGCGAGAAATTGAACTAACATTCTCGATTCGATAATGTAATGATCTTGATGTGTAAGGCCAAAGTTTTCAATTAGGCCCGGGGCCAAGAGGCGTTGACAATAAGAAACCAAGATCTTACCCATAGCGTTCAATTTGTTTCTTCCACATCGCTTGCAAAGCAAAATAGGCCACCGAGTACTAGAAAAGGAAAACGACCTTAGATGAGGATTGTAGAAGCGTATTGAAGAATTTCTTAACAAATGTCTTGAAATATAAAAGGACGAACCGTTTTGCAATAAGCTAACGAGCATACGCAATTTTCATTCACACACTTCGTGTGGTTTACGACATCTCTACAATATTTAATAATAAATTTTGAAAATATTTTTTCAAAAGAATTTCAATTCAAGGCAGCAGCACTCCTTTGTCAGATATTTACGATTCCTCATAATCTCTCTGTCATATCGGTTTGATAGAGCGAAAAATTTATCACTTATCACCTAAGAAAAGTGTCACGTTATTAAAGCATTAATATTTCTCTTCATTTGTGCTAACAAACAAACAAAAATTCTTCTTCTAAAGCATTTTTTAATTGTAATAAATCAAAAGATATTTAAATAATATTTCTATTCCACTTTTCGACACAAACGAACAAGCACGCACAGGCATGGGCATATTTTTCTATAAGCCCCACCTACTCTCACTTAAAAAATTGTTTTCAATTTTATTGCACTCAATCCATCCGCATAATATTTGCTTGTATGGTTCATCTGGCAACATCTAATATAACTAACTATGCGGACAACGCAGTGGCAACAAATGATGGCATTGTTTAATTATTAATATTTGTGTGTATGTATGTTTATTATAAATAAATTAAACAATTTAGAACAAGTTATTAATTATTCCAAACATCGCTCTCTGCTCGCATGCATGTAAAAATGCTTATAATTCCAACTTGATCACCAGTGTTTGCTGCTAACTCACAATTTTGTTCTTAACTGCTTTGGGTTTTTTCTTTAATTCAGTTTACACAACGTTCTATTTGGGTTTCTTCTTTTTCTTAAGAAATCGATTTTGAAGCCTATATAAATATCTTTATTTAATGCAGAATAACGTTTTAGCAGCTTAGTGATCTTAAAAGATCGAAACCTCTTTTTCTACAAAAGCAGTGCAAGCCAGTTAGGGAGGAAAGCTTGTATAAGAGCAAACTTCATTCCACCTTTCATTGTCTCATTTGTCTCAGCACAATTTGGACCTCAATGGAAAATCTATACCAAAATGTATGTTTGATAATAGCTAAGGTGTCTTCGCATTCAACTTATACCTATCCATTAGAAGGCCCTGCTCGATATTCGAGTGTAATTGTCTTGCGACGGGAAGGAACTTTCAAAGTTCAGATTTTTCCTGAGACCATTATAACTTTGATAACAGATTACCATATAGGTGAAAATGCCGATAATTTTGTACCCTATGCCAGTATGCTTAACACAATTTCTTGTCCATCTCCGTAGTGAAACATCAACAAGTAAAAAATTTATATTCGCTTGCGATCGAAGTTTTTATACCCATCACTGTTATTCTAACACAGACTAAAAAGAGGGAAGAGAACTAAATTTCCATAAAATCGGTGGGATTTGGATGATTTTTTCTATTTTTTCGAGTAAATGTTGAAATTTATATCGCGTATCTGTTGTAGTTTACGAGTAACGAACAAAAAACACAGAAAGCAAAGGCGTTCTAAGGTTTCGTGGATCGGTTTTTTTGATCGGTCTATTTTCGAATTCTTTTGCAAATTTGTGGGCGAAATCTTCATTTTTGCAAACGGGTGATACTACACAGTTCACACATTCAGAATTCGAAACTGATCAAGATTTATATACTTCATGGGGTCTTTGAAGCTATATAATAATATAGGGTAGGTGTGGTAAATGTTTCCCATTCATCGCCCATTGAAAATACGTTCAAATTTTTGTAGATTTTTGTGCGGTAGTTTATGAGCAAAAAAGTAATTTTGTAGGCCTTTTGATAAACAGAGATTTTCTCAGTTTACATCGCACTGTAAGCGATCGTTTTGGTCCATTTTCAATGCCAACCTAAGCGCAAGAACTTTCAATATTTCTGCAAAATTTGCAGTCGATAGCTTCGTTGTTGCGGCCAGGGGAATGTTTACAACAGACGGACAGATTGGCAGGCGGGCAGACGGAAGTGCTTAAATCAACGCGGAATATAGTGTTGATGAAGAATGTACATATTTTGTTGGATGTCTGACGTTTCCCTCCGGGCATTGCAAATGTTTTGGAAAAATGAAATACAAACAAACAATTACTCCTTGTCGCCGAGGAAAGACTATAAGTGCAAGATTGATCCTAAAAGCTTCCGATACAACCTAGTTCCATTCATTGTTGTCCTTGGGTAAAAAAATGTCAATGTGTACCCCAAACTTTGTTAAAGTATCTTGAAAATTTGGACCTGTATGTTGACCACTAAAATACAGAGGCACACATCAGACAGATAGACAGACGGGTTTAAAGCAATTAACAAAATCTTTACCGTTGTAATGAAAGATAGCTCTACCTGACATCGTTCGTCTAAACTGAATATGTCCCATATCACACGTGATGCAGGATACAAGGATAGAAAGAAGTAGTACCTCATGGACGAACTACGTCAAGGAGCTTCTGCTGACCCCCATATATTTGTTCACTGCACCTGTTGGTTCAAGGAGAATTTTTTTCATTTTTTTCTTTTTGTATATTCCTTAAGTGATCAATTTTCTCCTTCGAACATTTAAAACCCTATGGTCATCTTCGCATATCAGTAGCGCTTACCTATCATGATGACATGTAACTGTTTAATTCAATCTTATTATGCATGACTGAGCGTAAGTATTATCTCTCATAGAATGGCCGCTTGATATAATTTATGTTACTTTTATTCTCATCTTTAACTCACAACAAAACGTGCGCATATATATATATATATATATATGTGAGTAGAGTAGTATAGTAAGAGCGTAAAACGAGCATGAACGCATAGATAGAATTCATAATTTTTCATAATTCTCGATGATCATGTGAAATCTTAATAAAGATGATGACGATAATGAGGCCTTTCGACACTTGTCCTAATGAATATTCTGTATATGTCCGCGGCACCGACTGCCACTTGATAGAATTCTAATTGCTAAAGGTGTACAAAGGAGCGTAGAGAGAACTGCAACAATAACATCACATTTAATATTTATTTTGTGTTTCAAGCAATTACTCGACGACAGCTCAATAGTGTTGTTTATCATAATAATTGTCAAGAATTAATACGTCAAGCGTGTCCTGAGTAACACATATGTATAAAGCCAAGAAGAAGTACTTGTACATATGCATATACAAATATATATATATATATATATTAAATGTGTTTTATAAAATTGTTGCTATTTTTGTCTTACATAGTCAGGCTTTTGTTTATTATTATGTTTGGAAAAGGGAGAAAGTGTTTCCCAAGCATTTCCGTTTGCAAAGTCAAGAAAAGTTTGATTTATTTGAAAATTTTGGAAATAAAAAATTAAATAAATTTCATTTCCGATTAGTTGTCTGTTTATGCATGTGTGTGTGTGTGTTTGCGTGTATGTATTGAATATCGAAACTGCGTTCCTCACTTTTTCCCTTCATACACCGCTTGCTTGCCCGCTTACAATTCGTTGTACTTATGATGTACTTATGCAACTTAAAGACGAGGTGCAGAAATAATAAATGTCAGTCATATCCGGATAATTTGTTATCAACTAAATGAAAAAAAAAAAAAAAATTGAAAGTTTTTTTCATAATTTAATTATTTAAGCATTACATTTAATGGCGGGAAGTCAATTTATTGATACAAGTCATTAAAGCACTGCAACAACAATAGAACAACAGACATAAAACTTACAAAGCGTATGCACGCATAGGACTAGACTTTGTAAAACAGAAAAAACAAAAAAAAAACAAAAGAAAAATGAATATTTTTTAATAAAAATCTTTGTAAGAAAATTAAGTTATTATCGTATCGCGATATAAGAGAGATGTGAGTGGGTGGTGTTGTGGCTGCTTAGCAAGCAAGCAAACAAGCAAGCAAGCAGGCAAGCAAAGCTGATTTCACAATGAAATTAAAGACAAAAATGCCGATGCCTTGAAAAGATTAACAATTCATTTATTCGCCTATTATAACCAACCGTCAGCGTTCGTCTGCTTAACTCAAACTCTTTGTCTTTCTCCTTCAAGTTATCGGTAAGCGGATGTAAGCGATTAGTAGCGTGGCTCGTACTGTTATATTGTGCGTTAAAATGTCTTCATTAACTTAAAAAGCTAAACTGTGTGGCAGTCTTAAGTCTCGTCTCAATTATAAAAGTAGAGCTCTTCACGACCTGGGTTGGGCCTTATTATCATTAATTTGTTTAGAGTGTGCTGTCACAGCTATCAGTAGCTTGTGATCAAACAAATTAAGCTAAACATAAATGCGTGGTGTTCATGCATGCATTGATCGTCTTCGTTATTTAGTTTTGAAAAAAGCTTTCATTTTTTGTTTTCTTCTCCCCTTTTCATCTTAAGTCTGCAAATTTAATTTCAATTTAACACAATCTGTGATCAACACTTACAATCAAGACCTGATTACGATTTTTTTACCCTACACCACCTGTGTTAACGGGTATATTAAGTTCGTGCAGACGTATGTAGCATCCAGAAGGTCTTAGGACACACCGACCTTTTATCCTTTTATTCAGAAACTGATGTTGAATCGATCTAAGTTTGCCTATCCGTCTGATGTCTGTCCATGTACTTTGTGTTCACTCTACCTGTCCCACTTTTCAGATACGTGGATGAAATTTGGGACAGTGACGTGCTTTGACCCAAGGACAAGCGCTGTCGAAAATGGTTTGGTTGAGTCAACTTTTTCGACCACTCCCAAAATTGCAATTTTCAAAATTTCTCGACAAAAGTGGCTAAATATGAGATGAGCTAGGAAACGATGATATTTCATGGCTTAATATCTTGTTTACCTTAAAAACTAAGTGTGCACAGCCAGCATTGCAGCATTGCATGCGACAAGGCGAAGAAGCTCCCACTTCCCGCCAGGCGAACACTGCAGACATGTTGCGCCGCTTAACTTGTGTGGCACTATCATCAAACATCGTCCCCGTGTGCGGGCACTACTTTGAAAACTCTGTACACGGACAACTGCCGAAGGGTGAAGAATATTTAATAGTCGACCTTACCTGATCTTAATATTTTTATTACTTGTTGTAACTATTACGCTCCACTTTAAGTGAATATAAATAAACATCGAAGTGAAAAGGCCTACGAATCATTGTCGCCTTTTTTCGTAATCACAAAAAAGAAAAAAGTCGACACTGAATTTAAAGTTAAGATCGTTCTTCTTCTAAACACAGTCTTCAGAGGACATAAGCGCGATTTTTCAACAGAGGCGTAGGAGATATGTCTACATTGATTGTGCTTCGCCCGCGCTGATCAAAAATCGTTGAATATTTTTTGGCAAAATCATTGTAACCTTTGCGCGGCACACATAATGATGTCCAATTATTTTGATTATTGAACTCTCTCTTGGCAACTAATCGATATGGAATAATGAATAATTAATGTTATGAAAAACGAAAAAAAACCAAAAACAAATTTTTTTTTTTTTCAATTTTTGAATAGCACTCTCAAGCAGGAGAGGTACTAGTAAGCTAAGCTCTTGTGTGCTAAAAAATAAATTTTCTTTTGTGGAAACCGTAAATTAAAGGTAATCGAAATGCACGAATTAAAGGCGGATTATATTAAAATTGAGCATAATTCGTGTCTTAAACAAATAAAAATACTGTTAAAAATACAATTAACTTTTAACTTCTCAAATGACATGACGGCTACGCTTAAGACTATCTAAAGCAGCAGCAGCAGCAGCAGCAACATAATTACAACAACATTTAACCAACACACAATGCAAATAAAAATTGCAAACGGACAGTTAGTTAAATTAAATATGAACTGTTGAGGCTTAAATCGAAGCAACAACAATAATAGCAGCAACAACAACAACAACAAAAACAACAATCACATACAATAATAGCACGACACCAAATCGTACTCAACTACCAGCAGCAGCAACGGTAATAGCAATAGCGACAGCAACAGCAGTGGCGATGATGATGATGATGATGACGATGGTGGTGGTGATGTTGGTGGTGCTGGAAATTATTTTTTTTTTTTATAGTAAGAGTGTTTTTGTCTTAAATAAATAAAAGAAAAAAAAAAAGGCAAGAAAGCAAGACAAAGGGCATACACACTAAGTGGGGATTGGTGGGAGGCAGGGGTTTGAGTAAATCATGTAGCAGCACATTTGAGAATAATTTGTTTTTTCTTTTTTGGTAGGCAACGAAACAAACAAACGAACAAACAAACAAACATGATTTCACAAAAAATAACATTTAAATTGACGAAAATTGGCGAAAAAATTTTAAAAAATCGTGCAAAATACATTTTGCATCAAGACAGTCAGACTGGGAGGCTAGATGGATAGATGGATGGATGGCTAGATGGACGGATGGCTGGCATTGAGGTTGAATAGATAGACAAACAGCCAGCAAGCAAACTGAGGCGGGCAACAGTTGCAATTGCTATGGAATGTAAATCAGTATTTTGTGCGGTAATTACATGCAACACAATACAACAACAACGACAACAATTGCAAAAAAACAAAACAAAAATGAGGAATGAAAAAAATGAAAAGAAAAAACAACCGACAATGTAGGCAACAATTGGCCCCATTACTAACATTAGCATTAGATGCAATGCACTCAGTGTCTGCAACATCTGAAGCTAGTGCATCTACATGGAAGTGCTATGAAATATTTCTCACTTGCGTTTAGATGCACACGTACACGCATACACACATTTATAAACATAGCGAAAGAAAAACACGCACACACACACACACATGCACAGAGAGATTGTACTGATAGACAAACATGACCGAGCAGATATTAATAGAAAACAATGAAATTGTTTAGAAAACACTAACATCGTAAGAACAACAAAAGCAACAATAGACGATATTACTAGCATCAGCACCAATAATCAAGTGATTGCACACAATTGCAATTTTCACTTGGCTTAAATGTTACATTCATGCTGCACGAATATGTGCATCAGGCAACAGCAGCAGCAACAGCCCCCCAATATAAGCTTACATGCTTAGAACTAATTTTTTTTTTTCATTTTCTGTTTCTGTTATGTGATAGGATGCTGGCTGAGAGCTTGAGTTAAAAGTTTAGTTGTGCATGAAAATAGAGAAAATAATGGTTTGGTTGGTTAGTTACACTTAAATAAACGCTCAGACTGATTATTTGCTTAAATTGCTGCTAATAACATGACGTGGCATCAACTGTTCTCTTGATAGTATTCTACCGTTGTTGTTGTTACTGTTGTCGTTTTCGTTTTTGTTATTCTTGTTGTTAGTGTTATTTTATCAGACTCTTATGTATATATATATATGTATATGTGTATATATATATATATGTATATGTGTATATATATATATATGTATATGTGTATATATATATATATATATATGTATATGTGTGCGGTAAAAATGTTCTCCTTTGCAAACATTCAGTACTTTTACGCTTGTGGCCACAATTTACTAGTTTTCAACGACGTCTCTCTGTCCATCATTTACATTAATTTTCATGCAATAGCACGAAGGATAGAAATTGTTTGCTGCCTTGCATTTTAGATCGTAGCAAATATGTGAAAAAAGCATCATTTGCTTAAGTTTTCGAATGTTTTCAATTTTCTACACATACGAAATTAAAGCAAGTGTTTCTTCTTTCTCGATATGAGACGAGAATGGAAATACATTATTAAGCGGTGAGAAGACGGTATTAGTCCGATTGGTTATAGGATTAAACAAAAAAAATTACCGATTACGGATAATATCCGAATTAATTTGAACCAAAAATTACGAATATCATAAAAGTCTTTGTTGTTGTTTTTTTTTCGACAAAAAAGAAAAAAAAAATTCAGAAAATATACGATCTTGATCGATACGAATAAAAGTGGTAATTACTTTTTGGCGATTAATCGCTCTTGCAGATGATAAATAAAGCAGACGAAGAAGAAGAAGCTGCGTAAGGCTGTTATTATTGTAAAACAATTTTGATTTCATGGAGAACAGAGAGATGTGCAAGGCAAGAAAAGCTATAGGAGCTTTTAAAGGAAAATTTGAGTTCCGTTAGGTTATATTAATTTACATATATTCGGATAATTTATGTTAATATTGGAAATATATTATGATATCACTAACGACAATTTTTGTGGCAAGCAAATAAATTCCGAACGTATATCAAAAATTGTAACGGGTTCCAAGAAATTTGTGTGGGAAATATTAGCTTAAGAATATGAAGAATAAGAATAAAGTTAACTTTTCGATTAAAACTCACTTACCCTTTTTATTTCATTTATTTCATTTCTACGACACTAACAGCAATTTTGATAATTGTAAGTATTTAAGTCAAAATAGGTTTTCTTTTCGCGCAGACACACAAACGTTCAAATTAACTTCACTTCACACGTTATTGTGATTTAAAGATACATGGAAAACAAAAGTTTTAATTTAAAAGTCAAATATTTTAAAACTTATCAAGTCACAGGGCTTTCCTCAGTTATTTTCATTTATTTGTTAAACGAAACTTGAGATGATTCTAGCTGCCAATGATTATTGTTTTCTGTGTTTATTTGAAAGCAAGGCATGCCCGGCTGCTGGTGCTTCACGGTATAAGTTCAATTCAATTCCGCTCTCGTCGATTTCGATTCGGCGTTACACGACAGCATCCCGCTTTATTCGACATTGTGCCACTTTACGGGCCAACATGCTACTTTTTCCGACACTCTGTCCGATACTATACCGCTTTAACCGACACTATTGCGCTTTATTCACACACTATCACGATACTATTCCACGCGTTACCCGACACTGTGCCGCATTATCCGACTCTATCCCGCTTTTATCGACATTATCTGACATTGTTCCATGCTATGACTTATGTACGACAGCAGAACATTATTTTGTGGCGTTTTCTCTCGTATCAGTTGATTTTATTCGCAATGATTCTTGCATTATCCGGGTGGAAATCATTGTATTACGGCTTCGTTCGTTGCATTTCACCATGTTATCTGACATTAGCTTATTATCCGGAAATCCGGAAACATTATTCGAAGTCTTTGCCAATAACTAACAGCATTCGTGTTAGCTGATGTTTCGATTTCGGTATCCGGCAGATTGTAGTCTTTTCCGACATCGCCTGATGCTCAGTGATGTTCTGAAAATGAAAATATAAAAATTTAAATACTTTGTAAAGTAAAAAAAAAGGGACATTTTTTATGTCGAATAACAAGTAGGTTAATCGGATAATCGACTCATTAAGCAAGCCCATGGATAAGTAATTAATGCAATCTAGAATTTAATTTTTTCATGAGTAAGCAAAATTTCTCGCTTGTCACGAAGCGATTCGATAAGTCCCGAATAAAACCTATGGCAATAGGTAAACGAGTTTACTTTTCAAGTAATTGCCGAGTTCACCTTTTTTCTCTCTGATAACACTCGATTTTATGGGCTGACTTGTAAGGCGAATAAATGTAATCGAATAATTCATTGAATGAAAGATAACACTATAATTATGTACATATCTCTGTACAATACGTACATGTATGATATGTAAGTGTGTAGAATAAATGCTTAATTTGTGGATTGTCATTGTCGAGTAAATGTTGCAATGTTTGCAGAAGCTTCCGTTCAAGCAGCCACCGTTTCAATTCATTTTTTTTTTTTTTTTTTTTGTAGAAATTGTGCATAACGAAGCACAAATGCATAAACAAACGCACGCATCCTTACATACATATAAGACAACCTTAAAAGCTAGTAAAGAACAAGAACAAATATACTACGTAACCAACCAAAGAGGTCAGAACAAAACAATAATTGCACGATAAAATGACTTTGGTTGGTAAGCCACAGGGCAGTTCGAGTATTACATGAGATGAATGGATGTATAATATATATATATATATGTATATGTTTGTATGTTTGTGTGTACTTGACATATGAACGAAACTAATCTACATGTTTTATGGCTTGAACGAGTTAAATAACAATTATAATGTCAATGGTGTGGCAGAGTCCGACTGGAATAGAATCAAGTAAAGCAATGTAGAAAATGAAAAAGTTATTTGATTCGTAAACCTCGGGGTTGAATAGATGATGCTGATGCTGCTGCTGCTATTGGGAGGTATTGCCTTGCATTGCATTGTATTGTACGTTATGTTGTATTTATTGTAACAAACAAAGAAGAAACAAGAAAATGTAGAAAATTATCACAGATGTTACAATGAAAGAAAAATTCCAAATAAATCCAAGATGGGCATTAGCTGGCTGTATGTAATACGGCGAAATGTGTTGTGTGCTATGTTGTCGTGTAGTAAGTATTCTTCAGACATTTGTAAGAATTTATATAATATTTGATTAAAGGTAACAAACACACAAAATAAATGAAGAAGAATGATGGAAGAGAGTTAGCCCGGGTTTGTAAGTTTGACTTTTGACGAAAATTGATTGACATCATTGCCCAAATCAATCGTTCGTACGTTCGCTCGTTCGTTGGCTCGCTGTGCTTGAGATGATTAATTTTGAAATGAGTATATATTGTAAGAACCACCAGAGCAATGGCAACCAAGCAAACCAAACGGCATTGGAAAGAGAAATTCAAGTGCAAGATACTTGCCTTTAACCAACACCGGGTATTAGGAAAGAAAAGTGATCAGGTGGGAAACATAATTTGGGTTTTTGCTGTGGTTAACATGATATTTGTTTTTTTTTTTTCTCTCTGATACATGTTCGGATAAAAGATTCCATGAAACCGTGGCGCTAATCTCATAATTATCTTCGTTTTGTTGTTGTAGTTATTTTATTTATTTATTTATTTACTTTTTTTTGTTGGTGTTCTTTTCTTAATATTTTTATGACAATTTCTGAGGCATCAATTTCAACGAGTTCGTTTTTCAATTAGTTGAGCTGTCAAAGTGATGATGAACCAAGCCATTGATGAAGGTTGCGCCACGAACGGGTCATTCCTCATAAATAAGCGCACTCGTAGCATTATAGCATACCTATCAATATTCAACAGTAATAATACTCATGTTTATGAAGCGTTGATTTGTCACAGATTTTTTTTTTTTTAAAGACATACATTGTACATAAAGAAAAAAAAAAATAAATAAAAAAAAAACTATAAAACGCTGATAAAATGATCTTTGCGTACAGGTAGACTGACCATTCATGTGATTGTTGTTCTGAGCTCTTAATGAATTGTTTTGATGAGATTCGTGTCTTGTTTTGCAATTATGTGCTCGCTAAAGAATTTTGGGAATTTAAGTAGTTTTTCAAGACTTTTTATACACTTCTCATAAAGATCACTATCACCTGAAGATAATGTCCGCATTTTTTTTGTTTTTTGTTTTGCTACATGTGCCCTCATTTACTCTTTGCTTACACATATATAAGAGTACGTGTGTATTTATGCTATGAGTTCGTTTATTAATAAGTAATTACTCATCTAAGTAAAAGGTAACCGCGTGTGTGGCCAATCATTGTCATCGTCACAACAAGTGACTGAAGTGATTTTATTGCTATAAAGCATGTCAACAACAACGGATCTATGAGTAAACTCCTTTTATCTTCAACATTTCGATCTGCATTTGAAAATGACAGAAAAAAAAAAACACTAAAAAAAACCCCCAAAAAAAAACAGCAAAAAGAAATTGTTTAATGGTTTGCGGTAGGTTGACGTGAACCAACATGTATGTAATTTTCTTACTTAACTGTATTTGTTGACAGTTTCAATTGGTTATGTCGTCGACCGACCACATAATTGCGCAATCATGTAAATTTCACGCTCTTACTCAAATTGATACCGATTGAACTGTTCCGGCCAAAGCAGAATTCATGTATACAAGGGTCGTCCGTCATCAGCAAAACCTCTCAAACATATGCATCATAAAGCAACCCCCCAGTCATTTTCAAGTACTGCCATAGCGTACATAGCGTAACATGTTAATATACTTATGAGTCGCATCACTTACTTATAAGCATATGCCCGCTACTTGTCTTTTTACTTACGAGAGTCGGTTGAGTGTGCGGTCGATTATTATGTTTCATGTCGAGCGAAGCTATTCTCAATTAGTAAGCGTACACCAACTATGTACTTTAGCTAAGCTATTTCTATTGCCATGGACCACCATGACTGTTTTTTATTTCTCAAATACATTTTAACTTTTTACGCTTCATTTAAAAATTTTTTTTTGCTTGCTAGTCAATCTACTGCATAGTAGTATAAGTAATTATCTATGTGCGTAGATCATAAAGCACAGAAATCTACATTTGTTTATAAAAATAAACTCATTAGTAGATAACATTGTTCGAGAAAAAAAACAAAAAAGACAAAAACTTATTTCCACTTTATATGCAAGCGATTGGTTGCCTTAAGAGTTTTACAAAATTTCGGTTAACTTCAAAGCTGTACGAGGTTGACCAAATCTCATTTCGCTGATAAGCTTTAGCGCGTTCGCATAATTGGCGGTACATTCTTTTCATTCAAATGATAATTTATTAAGTGCCGTAATGGATGAATTCATTTAATAAATTGTTTGTTATAAGAATTCCAAAAAAACAAATACAATTTTCAAGTAAGAGAATAAATAAATGATTGTTACGTCTTGTAAGGATCTCTCAACTCATCGGTTCAACTATAATTGAATCAAGTTGCACTAGTATCACTTGAAGCAGAACTTGCAGATGCATGCATCGAGCAAACGTGATCTTGTTGATAAAACATGGATTCTTTTAAATAAATTAACTCGAATTTCGATAACCGACAATTGATTATTAATAATAATTTATGTCAACACGACATCGCTCCTCATCGTTTCAGTTGTAATGTGAAGCTTTATGCTTTCTTGGTAATTAAATTCAATGATAGCTTGTTTGTGTTAAAGAACACAAGTGTTTTGTTGTTTGATCTGATTTATAAGATCACACATAACATTCAGTCGTCATATTGATTAAGGAAACTTTCACAAACTGCGCATTTATGTATGTATGTGCATAGCTATTAATCGGTGACTTTCTCTAACAAACTACTACAACAAACCAGAGTAAGTTGAGGAAAATCGTCTACGATTCAGAACGAAAATAATGACACGGGCATATCTTTCTAGTTTCTGTGCGTTTTTGGTGCACGTAGTTTCACTGAACTGTCAGAAAGCAATCGTTATTGTCCCCTTGACGTTTGTAAAGTAAAAATGAAGAAGCTTTCAAATATGAATTCACCCAGTCGCTCGTTTGACGATTGCGTGCCTTATAAGACGAGAAGAGAAGAGAAGAGAAGAGAAGAGAAGAGAAGAGAAGAGAAGAGAAGAGAAGAGAAGAGAAGAGAAGAGAAGAGAAGGGAATTATCGGGTTCATGTTCGTCTGTCAAGTAAAAGCGTCGCATTTGGAAATTTCACTGTAACGAGTAACAGTTGGCCTGAAGCATACTTTTCGAAAATACCACTCATTACAGTGATTGGATTAACTTATCACACAAAGCCCTCTTTTCAGCCTGAAATTCGCTGGAATGTGGATGCGAATGCTGTTTATTATCATACAGATGGCGTCACTGGCCATATAGTCCCTGGCTATATTGCCCATTATTCACATTCGTTGCACTTCCTCTTGAAAGAAAGCACGCTTCTAAGTGCGATAAAGATTTAGCAAATTCAATATAACCCGCATTGTTAGAACAGGCTGTAAGGCTATTTTCAAACTTTCCATTTTATTTTGCCTTCGCCTTTCAAATTCGTTACGGAGACCTCCAAGAAGTCTCTTAGCTTTTATGGCTTAAGGGTCGATTCTTTGCAAGATTTAAGTTTTCATCTTCCTTTATGCTCCCTGCTGTGCGGACAGCTTTTGGGCCCGCTAACGGAGAGCAAGGAGCCGTTTTCCTTTGCTCGGACTTCCATATTGTGCCAAAGGACTGGAAAGGAACGGAAAGGGCATGAAAACGGAAAAGAGGAAGAAAGCGGAAGAAAGAGGAGATAGTGAAAGAAAGGGAAGGAAGGGGGATATGAGAAGGGAAAGAGAGGAGAAGAGCGAAGGAAAGTAGCTAAGAAGAGGAAAGGACAGGCAGCAAATATTAAAGAGGAAAACAGTGAACACTTATAGCTAGCTCGTTTGACATTGAAAATGATTTATTAAATGCTGATCAGAATTTATTTTACACTCCCCTCGCTGAAAACATTCAAGGGCATAACTGTTCATTGGTTTTACGAATTTTATTCTTCATACCGCTAACTACATGACCATCCAAATATCATAACTAATCACAATTCAATCTTCTTAAATTAATTACATGAAGTCTGCGTTGGGGATTTTGAATGACATACGTAGTAAACCTAAGGAAGAAATTTTTTCATTTTGTCCATATGACTTTTTATCTTTTCTCAGTAGCACTTTCGCTCTCTGGCAACTCATTCAATTTCTATAGTAATACGTCATGCTATACCTTAACTAACGTTAAGACTATTTTAGAGCCCAATCTGTTTTCTAACACTTGATTTCAGCGCATTGTATAGCATGACAAATAAGCCTTAACGCCCTCTACTAGTAGGAGTACTCGTCTATTATTAAATTATGTTCAGCTAGTCAAACACAATACGCGGTCACGGAGTTTTTGTATGCAGCAGTGCCGAGCAAATTTCCTCTCAAGTCATTACACGTTTTGCGTAACCGATAATTAAAATCTTTGAAAAATTTATAATAAAATAAAATTTTTTCTTTTTTTTTTTGGAGTCTAACATTTTTTGCGATATTGTACTAAAATGCTTTAAGATATTAATTTTATGTCAGTCGAAACTTTATGCATATGGTGAGGGAATTGACAACTTTTTAAAGCTGCTGTTGTTGCTTTGTCTGCAAACAGCGGTTTTTCTTTCCTTTTTTTTATTTATTTATTTTTTTTTGGTTGTTGGTTGATATTTCAACTTTAAGAGAAATATTTCATCTTTGTGATAAACATCACTACAGCGAAGAGAAGACTGAGTGAGTTCGTTATATCATTCATTGTAGCATGCATATGCCGCTGAATTTGTGGGCATTTCCGTTGAAATTCTTTAGCGCGGTTTCTGCAACATTTGCGCATGCGCGGCAGCTCTAATTAGACGTATAAATGGAATTGAGGCGACAATCGCACAACTTCTCACCTTTTGTGCACAAATTGCGCAAAATATTTGTTGTTATGAAAAGGAAGCCAAACATTTCTACGTATGTATGTATATATGTATATATATATATATACATATATGTATATATGTAATACATTTAAAAACACTTGTATGTAAATATGTTCTTTCTTTTCTCTTCTTTTTCTTTTTACTTTTTCAATGCGATCGTGTCGGTATGAACACGTATTAATTTTGCAAGGGAATGGGCAAAGGGACGGACCGTCCCGTATGAACTCATCTTCAACTCATGGGATGAGAATTAAAGATTAATGCTGCGCGAAATTTTAATGGTTTTGTTTAGAATGAATTGTTTTTGTTGTTGCTTATGCTTCATTTTTTATTATGATTATGTTTTTAGTTTTATGTGAACATAGCTAGCTAGCTATGTAGGTATATGAATGGAGAATTTTTATTTCGGCTTTTCTGTTTGTTTTACTGACCATGCCCGCTTGTTACCGTTGAGTTAAGTTGAAAATTTCATTTTATTATTATGTGGTTGTTGCAGTTGTTCATATTGTTGTTATTGTTTTTGTTGTTGTTGTTGTTTCTTTTTTTCGTTTTCATACCATTTTAATTATGAAAAAAGGTTGGGCTGTTAGTTATGTGTGTGGATGTATATATATATATATATGTGTGTGTGTGTTTGTTTTTATGCGTATATGTATTTATACAGTCTACACTGAAATGTTTGTTATCTTTTTAATTGAAAACTACAAATTTCGTGTTAAAATTTTCAGTGAAAATAAGTTACGCCAGCAGCAACTGCTTCGTTAGCAATAATACACTAACAGCTAACAAACAGCACATAAAAAAAACGCATAGAAACGCACGTCATTGTCGCCGTCACCGTCATCGTCATCGTCATCGTCATCGTCATCATCACCATCATCGTCATCAGCTTATGTAAACATGCGTTCAGACAAATTTTATCACAATTTACAAAACTGTTAACTCAAACCACCGCATAATTAAAGAAAAAAAAAAAAGAAAAAACACTTTAAGAGGACGCAAATATGAAAACGATATGCAAACGCGATACACCGTCTCTCTCGCGTACCTAAAAAGGCGTAACATTACATGAGCTTGATTTGCTAAGCAACATATTTTGCATTCGTGCTCGTCTCATAAATCACATGGCAATAAAATACGCATAAAATGTTTAAGTTGCCGTTGAAAATGTTAAAAATAATTTAATTGAAATTTGCTGAAAAACAGGAGGCATTAGAAGTACATTACAAAACGATTTATATAACGCTTTAATTGAGATTTTAATTGATTGGTGCGAATGCATGCTGGCAGCGTAAATCAACTCATAAATCAAATTAAAACGGAAATTAAGCATTTATCGCTTTTATATGCGCCCCTCTACTGCATGCTTGTAAGTACGCATTTTATTTTTCCATTTGCCTTAATAAGTATTCTCATTATTGGAAATGAAAGATTAAGTTGAGTGGAGTTTAAGTTTAACACCGTGAACTTGTGAAAACAGCGAAGCGATCTAAAATTCAAACGCCGAGCTTGCGCTCTGACGTAAGTTTGAAGTAATAAAATTTTTCCACATTGTACGTCATATCTAAGTGTATTTTCATTTGGGGCATGGTCAGATTGCTATAATTCATAACGTATCATAGTTCAGCCAAAAAAATACGCGTAGTCATGACCCTTCAATGACAACCACATAGGCTTTAGCGTAAGATAAGGTTTTATATGTCGGAGTCAGGTTTTCTCTGCCACTAAGGCAGACGATAGAACATTAAGGAATGAAGAAATCCAGAAAAATTTTAACAGGAACGGTGGCTACACGAAGGAAAGTAAGAGAGAATAGAGAGAGCGGCGAACGGAGAAGCATGGAAAAAGGAAACACTTGCGAGAGCGGAAGTGAAAAGAAAAAAAGCCATAAAGAAAGCAAAGCGAATTCAGAAGAAGCGAAGAAACGGGGACGGGAACGATAGGCGAAAGAAAGACTGAGTACCAACTTGGGAATAGAACGTGGGAAGGAGAGGGAAGGGGAGGTTGGAAACAAAAGGACGCTAAGGCTAAATTGGGAGAAAGAGGATAATGAGCGAAGCGGCCCGTGAAAGGTCGACAAGTTAAAATGAATTGAAGGCCATAAGAAAGAAGAGGTATATGGAAACAACGGAAAAGACTCTTCCATATTATTCTACGAATTGTAAATGCACGCTCGAACCCCTACGACTTTGTCAGGCACAATAGCTTACTTTACCTGACCTATCGATGTTCAATCCTAATCTTTCGGTAATCGAACAAAAAAATGATTACGAAGGCTTCATATGCCTTAGAGGAAGCATTACAAATGATACTCGATGTCTCTACGAATAAAAGTGTGAGAGAAAGAAATTGATTATGGAATTTTATTTTAGACTACTGTTGTAGCGTGTGGTAAGAAATTTAGATGGTCTCGTTAATGTAATGGTGCATCGCTTAGAAGTTTAAGTTTTAGTCTGGTTTCCCTGTAAGCTGGCTTCAGAAATTTGTTATAGATATTTTCTCCTTACTGGACTTTACTTTCAATGGCTCACTACTTTTCGTCTGACTCAGTAGTGCACTAAGCCATTTGATTGCAAGCAGGGAGATATTGAATTCGTTTCGTCACAAAGAATTGGTTTCAGAACGATTCGTTCCTATAAATAGCGTTTAATGGATAAATTTGTGTTGTGCGCAAAATTCTTGTGAAGAGGAACAGTTCACTCTTCATATCTCGCAGAGAAATTCTTTTTTGCCACAGCAATATGACGAAGTATTAGAATCATGGCAAAGTTTTCAGCAACGCAGGCGATAATTAAAATGATTATAAACTTTTTGCTTTAACCGAACTTTGATGAACAAGTTTTTTGGTGGCTTGAAAGCATGCCTTACTTAATAAAAAAAAAAAAAAAGAAGAAAGCCTTGAAAAAGTTAAAACTCGAAGAAAGGACATAAGGCCGGAACATGCACGGCAAGTTTCACCTTGGAACTTGGTCTGAAATTTGTAACAATAAATTCTTAAATAAATTGAAAATCTCTTCTCAAATCCCGGCATCAATACGTGCATCGGCTTGTTACGAACAGAACATCAAAATTGGTATATCTCTGTTCATGGAAGGGTAGGTAAGAAAATTTAAAAAGAATTCTATTTATTTGTTTGTTTTTTTTTTTTTAACAATAACAGCAGGCTGGGTGTAAGCAAGCGACAAAAACAATAACGAGAAAAATGGTTAAAAATTATTGACAATTATGGTGAATTGACAAGCCATCATATATAACATCAGGCTGATAGTCGGAATATACATAAATGCATGAATGCATGACTCTCTTGCACACTGCTGTTGTAGCAAACGGTTCATGCATTCTGAACGCGTGATTTGGATTTTGATTTATATCCATGGACTTGTGGTAAATGTCTAACGAACAACAATAAATTTTTACGTTTGATTATCAACTGTGGAAGCAGTCCATGCACTGATCTGCAGTCACATACAAAAACGCTCAGTAACACCTCGTATAAAGTGCATAGATCGGGTGATTAAGTGCGTCACACAAATTAAATGTTAATGTATGCGTTTAATATATTAAAGCTTTTTTTTTCGTTTTTGGAATTGAAAATATTACTAAAGTGCATAATGGTAGCCAACGAGCTGTCAAATATCACGCACTTAAACACACATAGATTCTATAAGCATTAAAAGGTAACTGTCATGTAATAATTGCTTTCAGTATAATGGCGTGGTGTGGAATTTTAATAACGACACCATCATTAAATGTATTGAGATTTTTTTTCTTTTTTCTCTGCCCACCGCAGGGTGTATGTTAAGTTGCTCAAGTATTTATAATGCGGAGATATTGTAGATCCCATAAAACATGCATACATACGTGTGTTCTTAATTAACATCAATACTTTAATAGTTTTAATTACGTCCGCCTGATCGTTCCATTGCTTGGCTATATGTTGCAAAAGTTTGTCTCAAAGCAAATCTTTCATCTTAAAGTTTCTTCTTTTCTGCGAGTTCGATGAAGATTTCGATGAAGCGAAATAAACAATCTTATGGGCACGCCCACTTTTAAAAATAACTCTGCAAATGAATTCATCGTACAAAGCTATTTATGCGATAATTTTTATTCGACTCTCAGGCGGTATTTTACTATGTGAACTATGTTGCTCTCCTTGCAAGTTGTGCATTTTATGTGTTATACAAATATTTTCTATAGATTTGACCTAAGTACATATTAATACAAGTTGTTAGATAGCGGTGAAACCATGCTGCACTGACAATACTTTTGAGTAATTAAAATAAACCAGCAAACGTAAGAGGAGAAAGGTACATAAGATATAACCAAGTAGCTAGGAAAAGAAACTGACGACTATTCAGTGAGCATTCCCGGATGGGGTCACTCTCTATCTCTGCCTCTCCACCTCTTTCTGACCATGACCATAGTGCAGATATGTGTGTAGCATCTCCTGAATGGTTGGTCGGTCATATGTAGAAAAGAAAAGGGTTCGTTACAATCCCAATTTCATTTGTCCTTATTAGCACACATCGGAAAGAATAGAAGACGCGTAGCAGACGCAAGTATTAGTTTATGGAGAATATGTATTCGAATTATGGACGATCAGTAGGTTTTGCTTTATTTTCTTCTGTCAAGCAGAGTTTCCCCAATTTCCAACAACATAATATATGTATGCTTTTTTCTTATCATATTTTTATTAACACTTTCGTCTAAAGATGGAAGGTACATCCCACCTGTCTGCCCAGCAAGTAAGAAACCTCAGTGGGCCGCGGCGCAACATTAAACACGCTACACCGCTCTATAGTTACTCTGACAAAGTCTTTTCAAAGTAAGGCGTTATATGGGGAATGATGGAAAAAGTTATTTCAATCCAACCCATTTTCAGTACTTAGACCAAAACATGTCAATACACCAAATGTCATCCAAACGTCTCAAAAATTGCGGCCTGTACATTGCACGCAAGGAAACTAGAGCGACAGACGGACAGACCAGCTTACATTCGATATAACAAAAGGCGGATCCATCTCAAGTTTTTGCGGCAGTTGCGTCCACCCGCAAAGACTTAATATATCATTGTGTCAAAAGTAGTGTACGGTATAAAAATACACGTTACTCGATGAGGTGTTCGATGTGGTACAAACACGTTTCTGATCAACGTGAGATTATAAATCGATTTGTCGAACTCTATTCATCAGTCCATCCATCTATCGCCTTTCTTCGGAACGTTCACAAGAACTGAAATGAAAACTGTGACCTAACATACCAAGCATATGAAGATAACCTTAAAGATTTTTTGTCAGATTTGTGTTTACATCAGGTCTTGAATTTGGATTGTTGTAAATTGCAATGCCATAACAATTATTTTTGAGAGATATTAACAGAGGGTTGAATAAGCTCAGCTATTAAAAAAAGTCGGACTAAAGCTATAGGCTATAGGCTAACTATAAATGCATGCTCTAGTCTCTATTAGTGTCCGACAAACCGTTTTGATGTTTAACCAAACGTAGTTTCTCCTTCAATACGAAGTACAACTGCTGTCCACGTGCTTGCGCACAGGAAGAATTATTTTGCCACTATGTTCTCGTAGAAAGATTAATAACGGAAGTAAAAAGTCCTTAGGACTTTAAGAGAAATCAAAACATGCCTCGTTATTCGCGGTAACTCCTGAGAGATATGAAGTCTAGTAGAGTTTGTGATGGTGACTCCAATCACTTGGCAAAAGCTTGGGTAGCAGCATATAGTACATATAGTTAAAGGTACATTACCTTAGGGTATTGCAGTCTTGCTTCCTCTCCTTTAAAGAGCAACAAGAGCACTCCTTGTCCCATTTCGTGTTCGATGACTCATGCTGCTTTCGGGAGTCGGAAGCCGGAAGCTACTAAAAACTGAATAGGCACAGTGGAAAGACGATTCTACTAATCGCCGAATCCCTCCTAATGCGAATATGAGTTTCCTAGTTGTTTTCCTTTTTAATCGGATTTTCAGTTCGCATCGCCCAGACAGGAGAATTTCGAAAGCTTTTTATGCCTTTGCATACAGCAAAGAACATTTTTTTTTTGCTCCTTTAAATAAATATCGAAATTTGATACATTTTCCATTCATTTATTTCGACATGAGAATATATGCGTTTAAGTGTGCAAGTGTGTGTTTGCGTGAGTGTGTATGTGTATGTTAATGTCTATTTGCGAAATGCCTCTGGAGAGCAATTCTTTGACACAAATCCTTAAAAACTTGTTATATTATATTCGTTTCGAGTCAAGCAGACAAGCCTAACACAAAACAATTTGTCATAAAATCGCTTATTTATCATTATCGCCAGTTAAAACACTTCGTAAATGTTCAACGAAATTGCTTGTAATCAATACAAGAAAACAATTTTGTAACCTTATAACAATCTCTATATATATCTGTCAGGCAGCTTAACAGTTACATAAACAAAAAACTCGCCTTTTCTTAGACTTTTCTTTTTCAGGCATCGCTAGAACAGAGTCATAGAGCGAATCTTGGGTACCCATCATTAAAGACAAATGTAAGAACATTTTTGAACCGTTTTACTGAACGAAAATATTTTCTTCTATTCTTTAGAATGCGATTTTTGTCAGCGTGTGTTGATGACTATGAAACAAAATTTCAATATTATTGATGATTTTCTTCAGGGGATTTTGTTATTATCCCCGGTCATTAGCTATAAGACGTTGTTATTTAGATACGTAAAGACCACAACTTCGAAGCCTTGCCTGGAGGCGCAGTGAAGAGTTAAGGTGTACACATGCTCGTGCAGGACTATCGTGTGCCCAGTATTCACAGCGTCGCGTGACCTGTAGTGTGCTTATATTTAGTATTTGCATGATAAACATTCAGTAAGGTATTTAGATATAAAAAGCATCCGTCCGCTAACCATATCTTTGAATAAAATTATTCGGTATTCTAAGCTTCTTTACCTATTTTTCTGCAGTTTCCCGCACGCAGCCCGGCTCGAAATTTTGCGCTTCTCACTCGCGCTGTGCATCTCTGGAACAACTAATGGGTAGAGGTTTTTCTCAACGTTTGTTTATTATCTCCTTTTTCCCCTTTTTTTTGTCTGCATAATACTTTGTCATCATCACCACGCAGGTAAAGGAAAAATTCCCAGAATGGCTGCTCACTCCAACCTTACCTCAGTAATTTCTGAATTGAGACATTTTTATACATTCGTAACTCAGTGATGACAAAAGAACGAATGGTCCATTGATAGGTCCATTGATCTGGTTAAACGGTGTAGAACATTTATAACTAAGGATTAAGAAGAGTACCTATAAACCACTCGGAAAACCTCTTATAAATATATCGAACTGTTGTAAACGAATTAACACACTGAGTATACTTCTATCCTGGGGGTGACACAGAATGAGATATGAAAGCCCACACAATATTAAGAGAAACCAAAGTGTTATACATTTGTATTACACACGTTTGTATACATTTTTACATATCTCTGTGTATACAATTGCGTTGGCCTATGCTAGTTAGTGGATCATCCCTTTAGATATTGTTGTTAATGTCTAAAATACCTTTGATTTTTATGCTTACGTCCTCGTAACATATTGATGCCTGCCTTTGAATGGAAGCTTAAGAAAACTTTTATCCTTCAAGTCGTTGCTTGCTTGTTGTCCCTTGCATGCAGATTTACAAACCGCACGTCAATTAAGTATCAAATTACACTTTGGTTTATGTCATGAAACATCATTTCCAATCTCGAATCAAATAAAATTAATTGAGGTTTTCTTCTCTTCTCTCTGCTGCTATGGCAGGGAACTCTCAAAGCGATGATAAGCCAGTGCAGCGATGCGGAGTAGTTTGCGTGCAATTAAAGCAGGAAAAAGCTACTTAAGACTTGCCTTCTCGGCGATCTGTAACTGCTTAACAGTTTATCCAGTCCAAAGCGACAGACTTTATAATCTTTACCATCGTGAGTCTTGCGGCGGGGAAAAAGAATTAATTGATCGTGAAAAGTAACGATTAAAAAATCAAACGTGACAGCTCGCCAGACATAAACAGGTAATTATTTTCAAGTTACAAAGTTCTACGATTTTTTTAAACACAACTACCACTTGCGGCCAATAAAGCTGCCAAGCGGAACTAGGAACTTAAGCAGGCAAGCTGGAGTCATCTTTAGTAACTTATTTTATGCATGAACATGTGATGATCGACATGTTCTACGAGAATAAAAGGGTTACGTAAAGAAAATGACAAAAAAAGACCAACAAAAATATTTCATTAAAGATATTGTCATTGGCTGCATGTGATTGCCGTGCCGAAAGCACATCCGGGCTTTTGAGGCTACAAAAACTTTCCCAAAAAAAAAACAATTTACTTTGTTGCTCCCTAGATTTTAGATGATTTTTTTAAGAAATCTTTGATCTTTTATTGTAACTGCAAAACCGTGACGATTAGGTTAGCTGTACAGTAAGGAACATGAAGAGAAAAAAAAAAAAAAACAAAGAAAGCATTCTTTCTGCGAAAGAAGCCTCACCTTTTTTTTTATTGTTTGTTCTTCTTAAGTGCAAAAATATGGAGTCATTGAATTTATTCGGCGCGTCTTTATCATTCTTATGTAATAAAAACGTTTTTAATTACAATTCAAAAAATTTTACTTCTGTCACTCACATTACTATTTCGTTGAAGTAGAACCATTTGTGTTTTTTTTTTTTTTTTTTTTAATTTTTTGTTTAATTCCACAATTCTTGCATTCACATGACGAATCACTTCTGATATAGAGAATTTATTATTTACCCAACCAAGGCAAACAAATTCGAAATCATTCCTCATAGACAAACGGACATTAAATCATATTCTATGAATAACTTATGTATTTTAAAAATCTTGTATATTTGCTGCTGATGGACTAGATTTTGTAAAATTATACCCAAATTTGTTGAAAGCTCTTCTTTTCATGGCGTAGACGATAATTCATATACGTCTGTCATAATTTTATCTAATGATCGATTAGCTATGTAATGCATACCGAACGTATATGAACGAATGATCGCTTCGAAATAGAAAATAGACGCACAGACAGACTGCTCCTTTCGAAAGAAGGCATTAGAGCGTTTTTAGTTTTTTCTTTTCCCTCTTTTTTTTTCTCCAACATATTGAAATTTGATTTATTTGTAACACATTAGTTTCCGCACTCTACGCCATCAATAAGTATTCGAAGGTATGTTAGCTTTGTGCAGATAGTGGTGAGAGTTTAAGTCAAGCCGTGCCTATTCTGCTTAAAAACAAAACACGGAGCGATATATTTAGTGTTATGGGCATCACCTATAATCGGATTGCAAGCTATTCTTTCTAGAATCTGCATTTTTTTTTCTTTTTTAATTTACATACATAATCTACAATCTATCCACAGAGATAGATAATAAGTACATATGAGTTATTGTCTCTGTAGGGGACACTATAATATAATATATATATATACAGAGATCCAGTATATGATATCTTTTCAATTTTCCTACTTCATTGAAAAGATGTTGAAGAGGGATTACGTGATTACCACGTCTCACAAGATATTCTGAGAAAATGCCTTGAATTAGATTTTTGGTGAATGGAATGGATTTCTTAGTACTACAGATGTGCATGCAATAGGTCTGCTTCGTATAAAATGCCTAAGATTCGATTATTTTCAAGAGAATGCTTTCCTTAATGCCTTCCGGAAAAGTCATGCCTTTCATAACTGACATTCTTATTAAAGTTGTTAGATAAAAATTGCAATTAGAAAGGTGACGCGCATTCTACAAAGGTTGAAAACTTGTCTTATTAAATTTGGGCTAATATTAGAGAATCGATCAGGATAACGCTATTGAATGAAACTACGTTGAAGAATATTTTCAGACACAAAAAAAACATATTTTCTCTCTCCGATACAAAAGGAATACCACACAACACCTAATTACCTTGACTACTTTCTTTGTGAAGCCTATTGCTCTGGCTGGCTAATGGGTATCTTAAGTTGCCTTTTAACTTTTTCCCTTGAAGCAACGAATTATTTATACCCATTATACGAATATAATTTTTTAATATTATCTTCCTTTCAGTAAATAGTTGCAACTATTCTGGGAATGAAATCCTTCTCATTAAGCAAAATGTTGAAACGACAGTATAACTCAAGGCAAGAATAATTTCCATTTTTTTGGAATGTTTTTGATAATCATTCCAATTGGCCTTTCTCTGCAATCAATAGGGTTAGTAATTGAGTTAAACTTGGGTCATGCATACGGGTTATATTTCTAAGTAACTTTTTCATTATCAAGAAAAAGCGCTTAAGCCATACAGTATTTCATAAAAGATATCTTTCGGTGTAATGCTTTCGAATGGGAAAGAAATTTCGAATGTAAACCATATTTCCAGACAATATGACGTTTTGCACTTAAATCAAATTGTAAATGTATGTCACATTTAGGGATAACAAAGTATTTATTTGATTCGTATTCTGATTATTTAGAAACACTTTTTGAAATAAATATTCAACATTTTTAGCGGCTAACTACATTTGAGTGTGAAAAAAAAGAAAACGGAATTAAATCTTCGGACCAAGGAAAATTAAAAAAAAAAAAATTAAAACGAATCGCCGCTCTCGTATTACTGAATCAATTTTCTTAAATTTATTAAATTTTAAATGTAAATCATTATCTCGGACATGAAGAAAACAATATAGAATCATATTTTTCCTTTTTTCATAGGCTAGCCCTTGGATTTCGCGCATACTCTGACAAATATTTCTGACACAAATTTTCTCTAATTGGTTGACTCTTGAAATGTTACAGAAGATTGATGTGCAACATATAAAAATTAAGATTTCGATCGAGGACATTATCATTCCCTGGATCTTTCCCCTTCAATAAAATAGAACACACAAGAGCTTCTCAACTGAGATTATCCAACCAAACAACCTTTTAATATTTTGTTCTAACTAAGGAATTATAAGAAACGTAATTAGAATTGATAGGGTGTCGATAGAAAGTATTTAACTAACCTTCACTTTACGCAGGTATTAATTTTGTAAATATTTACATATATCTATATATTTTTTTTAATTTTAACACATTTGTAATTCAAATAGTAGACAATTAATTTTATTTTGTTTTTCAGATTTTCTTACATTGATTTGTTTGATTTAAAAATGAAATTAAGATAAATTATACCAAACAGTGTTATGTAATTTGTCTGCGGTGTGCAAGCATTTCTTCTCAATGTACTCAAACTCATTCAAACAAATTGAAACAACATGAACAATAGTAAAAGCAACAACAACAACAACAACAACAACAACATAAAATCAACTATATCATGTGCTCGTTACAGTGGGTGTTTATTACGCCCGTGTAGTAAAAGTTGTTAGATGTCTATAGCTTTAATACCTCGAAAGTGCTTGGTTTACGATATTAATAAGTGGCGCCTCTGCTCTCCGCGCATTGATGATGATGATGATGGTGAGGCATCATTACAATCGTACGCAACAAATGCTTGTTTCGTTGTTAATGCCGGAAAGCAAGCTCAAAGTTTAAATGGTATAATAAAACCATTGGATTAAATTTCTTTAACCCAAATCAAATCGGGAAATTATGATGATTCATATAAAATAAATTATTTGGTAATGTTTTCAAAAAAAGTGTAAGTGCAGAGAAACTTCTCTTCTTTCGTCGCTAATAAATCTCACAAATCAGTTTTCTTTTTTTTCTTTCGTTAAATGTAACGGTTTCCAAACGATTAAATAAATCAAATCGATTTGTTTAACTTTCCCTTCATTCAAACTCTACGTGCATAAGTTTACCTTTTACATGTAAATCTTTTAAAAAATTATTTGATATGTGGTTTGTTTTGTTTATAATTTCTTGTGTTATTTCCAATTATATTTAAGATTAGTTGTCTATTTAATAACTTAACTTAACGAATGAATCTATGTGGGAAAGCAAAACATTTAAGGTCAAGGGAGAAATTTTATTGCGCTTCCATTTATAGCTATAAATAAAGAACGTGGCTACCTAAAATCACATAAAAATGCCTCAGATTACATATAATAATTATTTAAATTAATTCGCCTATAAATTTCCTTTAATGTCACATTAATAATTTTCAAAAAAAAAAAGGAACATTTTCTCAGAAAATAACCAATAAAAATAAAATTACAAATCTTCAGGTCACGTAGGAACTGGAGAAGACATAACAACTAAATGCAACGGCAAACAATTCGAATATGATCATGACCAGAAATGACTTACAATCAGCTAAGACCGAAGTTCTTCGTGTTCACTATTTATTTTATTAGTTTATTGCGACTTCGTTAAGTACTTGTATGTCATTTTAAGGGAAAGGTTGACATTCAAAAAGACAAACTTTTTGGAGCATTATTATAACTTTAGCAAACGAGCGTACGGACAAACGTGGCTAATTTTATCTTGCTGTCATTTCAGGTTAAAAAACGTATACAATTTGTATCGCTCTTCGTTGCGTATGCAAATACTTCGCCAACATCATATATCCTATAACGCAAACCTTTTGAAGGGTAGACATATATTTTTATGTCCACAACCAGGACTTGTCCTGCGCAATGGTTTGAATGCGCCTCAAAAATCGCTTAACATACATTAACATAAGCTTTTCCAAGCCTATCCATCCATCCGTCCAACTGCTGTCTACTTTCAATACTTTTGTCCGTCCATCCGTTCGTCTATCTGCTGCCTACTTTCAAAACTTAAAACCTTCAAGAATTCGAAAATACATAACAACAACACGAATAAAAAAACAAGTACGAACATTATAGCCGGGCAAGGCCGACCTTCAAATGCCCTCCACCACATTTTCTAAAAAATTCTTCCTCTTATTATAGAACACAAAAATTATAAAAGCGCATTTTTCAAGTGCGTTTTTACGGGGAAGCGGGCCCAAAACGCAACGTAATGTAGCACAAGTTTATTCGTTACATAGGGGCACAACCCAAAAATAGGCGTAGATGGTTCAAATTTTATAGAGTTCATTTTTGTGGTAAATTGGTATTATATTATGGGACGATTTCCATCACCATATTCTAAAATTTCGACTTATGTGCTTTACAAAGGATCAATTTTCGTGAAGGAATCAAAAAATAGGCCGCGATGGTCCAAATTTGGCACAGTTAATTTTTTTATGTTAAATTACTAATATGTTATTTTTTTTATCCTGAAGCATTGAAAGTTATACCTTTTTATTGTATGAACTTTAGTTTTCATTATATGAGGGGGGTTCAAAAATTGCCCCAGCCTGTTCAAAGTTTTCATACAAATTTAGAATGCCGAAATGCCACTACTTAGCTACTTTTGCTGAGAAATTTTGAAAATTACATGTTTTTTCCTTATGCCGACTATTCAGAGTAGGGCGTTATAGGGGGAGTGGTCAAAAAGTGGTCCGATCCGAATCATTTTCAAGCAAATTTTGTCAAAATATCTCAAGAATTGCGACCTGTGGCTTGAACACAAATTACATGGACAGACTTCGGACGGGCAAACACACAGACAAGCTTGGATCAATTCAGATAATGATTCTGCATCGATCGGTATAACAGAAGGTTAGGGCGTAAGGCTTAAGCCCCTCTGCGTGTTGCATACCCTGTACCACGAGAGGTGCAGGATATAAAAAGAAATCATACTAGATGTTGATGAACAAATTAAAAAAGAAATTTATTGTTACTCTTTACCATATAGGGTATGCATACTATGGGCGAAAAGTTACAAAATACGAAGTATTTTATAAAAAAATCTAATGAATTTTTTCAAGTGCAGACCTATGATTTGCCTAAACTTGTTACAACTTTTCATAATTAATTTAGTATTTTATGTATAGGCCCAGAGCATGTTTGGGGCGATTGTAGCGATGATGTATCCTAAACATAACAGTGAAGCAAAGTTTTCCTGACAGGTTTCAAAATCCTTTTGTAAAAATTCGCTAAAGTTTTTTATAATTAATTTAGTGCTTTATGTATAGGAGGCTAATTAACTGATTTGGTAATGAAATTAGCTTTTTCTGGTGACTGTACTGTGCATGTGTTCGTAACAACAAAACTGATTTTTTCAGTTCACTTATTTTGTTTGTTTTGCTTACGGTAATCGTAAGTTAGCAAATTCATTTCCAATTAAGACACAAAACCTAAAAAGTATGAGCTATCCTGATGGGCTATCTTCACTTCGGTCAAAATTTCACCTAATTCTGAGTTAGCAACAGTTTTTGGCTACGTCATAGATAATATAAAGACTATGCAGGCAGGTGGAAATCTCGAAAACAATATAAATTTCATTCTCCCTCTCTCTCCCTCTTCCACTTTCTCTCTCTCTCGCTCTCTCTCTCTCCATCCCCATCTTCTTCTCGTCCTTTTCTTGAATTTTTCCCGTCCTTTTCAAAATTTTTTTTTGTTTTTCATTTTTTGGTGCGAGATTTAATCTCAACATCTTGAAAAACAGTAGCGGCGTAAACCCACAGAGGAAATTCTAATTAGGATGCAACAATGGTTCGTATATCCTTTGCCTTTTCGATTGGATTAAATATATCGATGAGTGAGAGACGGACGGACGGGCTCATTTTCATGAAAACAATAGGAGGCAACGCCTCTTGCTTCGTCAACGATTTCTCGGTAAGGATATTTAATACCACAATATCCATCATCTGGGTAAATCCTTACACCCGCCCTACAATTTTCTCCTAAAATAGCTCATTAAACGCTATAGTTAGTAAATGAAAATTACTTCTATTCTTTTTTATACCTTTTCATAGTAAAAATGTAATTTTTGCTGCGTCACTTACCGAAAGGATTGAATCGCGTCCTTTGTCTTTCATACGTTGTATGCGTATGGATATAAGTATGTGTTTGCAATAATTGGATTATCTATGGTTGTTATTAAGAGAGTATTTATGTGCAGAAGCAAATGTGCTTACCATATAGACATAATTGAAACTAAGATAAGCTGCAACGTAGAAGCGTAGAATAGTTAAATCTTTAAGGCTTCCGGATGGATAATCGCTTGCTTGCTTGTTTGCTTGTGTTTATAAATGGAAATCAAAATATTTTTATGCTAAAAGCAAAAGTCTCCCTTAGTTGTTATAAATTGTGCTAAAGTACAGTTCGTTACTCTTAATAACAAAATGTTTTAATATAAACAATTTGTTTATATTTTTTCGTTTTTTTTTTTTCTTAAAATATAATTTTTATTTATTCATTCCGTTTATTAAACGTTTATTAAAATCATCGTTGGAATTGTGCACCGAGGGTATGCAGAATCGTTTAAATACATTTTTCACATTAGACTGACTCCTCAAGTGTGTTAAGAGATATTCATAATTTTTATGAATTCTTGCACTCCAGGCGAACGTGATGCTTGATGCTTCAAAACTTTTTAGTACAAGTAATACTTGCACACACGCGCGCGCACACATAGCCAACCACATTATTATGAATATACTTTGGAGAAAAATTGTTGCTCATTAATTTATACATGAACGTAATACATTTTCTGCTTGTGAAAATAAGTGAGAGGGTGTTCGTCTATATATTTATAATGTTTATACGGATTGCATTATGGATAAGTGTTGCATTGCCTCCATGCACTCGCTGAACGCAGGCAGACACATAGTAAATTCACAAAAATAATTTAGTTAAGCAAGAACTAACTATGCTCGCTCTAAGGCGAATTTTGGATGCCCACCCCTCACACAAGTAATGCATAAAAGTCACACAACGTTTCATGCATTGTCTGCATAACCATGAGTCGGTTAGAATCACTTTCGTGTTCACGTTTCATGAGTAAATATATCTGTTGAGAAATTTCAGATTGATATTTGCGATGCCAAATAAAATGTGATAGATGAGCTCGTAGACGAACAAACAGCGACAGAAGTAAATCAATAAAAATACGACGAGTATGAATTGATGGATGGACACACGGATGGAGGGACAAATGGCAGCAGGCAATAAACAAATAACGAGAGAAAAGTGCCGGCAATAGGTACGCTCATCTGGGCTATTGACACAAATGAGAGAAAAGCCGAAAAGACAGGGAAATTAACAAAAGAAGGGACAAATGTATAATCAAATGTAGGGAATCGAACAAACACAAGGACAAAATAGACCAAAGAATATGCAGTTGGATGCAGGATGAATCCACACTATCAGCTATATAGACTTACAAGAGAAATATAAACAGCTGAACACAGACGGAGGATAAAGTGTCCGATGAATAGGATGCCGAAAAGATGGACGGGCGGAACGAGAGAAGGACATGTCAATCGATAGAGGAACAAGCGGGATAAGGGACATGCGAGCCAGCGAACCAATAGGCGAAAAGACTGATAGACAGCCTGACAGACAACCGAAACTACAACTAAATGATGACGCTGGACGCACTATTTTTATGTATTTATTTTCACACAAGAAAATTCAGTTATACCCTTCCATCGTCAGCCGAACTATAAATAAACTTATCTTAGACTTAAAACCAATAACAACAACAAACGAGAATACATCAGCAAAAACATAAACTGTATAAGATTCTTAATAGCCATATCAACCATTAACTTTGTTAAATCAGTGAAATGCGCTAAGACAATTTTATAAGCTTCGATAGATCTTAGACCCCTCAAGCATATTGCAATAACAAAAATACAGGAGCCCTAAGAAGAGGGCTTCAGGGGACAACCCATGTGTACAGATCTATAAAAATAACAATTTAAGCCAATTCCATCAAATTGACAAACTTGCTTACATGATCCCAGGTAACATACACTGTACGCTGCCGAGGAAGCATCATACAAATGAGTCCATAACTCTCAACGGATGAAATAGTTCGTAATTTGTTCGACGCGGAGATAACTTAATAAGAACACATTGCCTACTGCATCGAGACGAAACTGTTATGTGCAATTTATTAGGCAAAAACGGAGAGTTCACTTCACCATTCCACTGTTTAATAATAAAGGACACATCGATCCAGGTACGACTTTTGAAAAGAGACGGCAAATTAATAAGCTTAAGGGGACCAACTGTATGTTCTACAATGACTAACGCTTTCTTCATTTGTCTGCAGACGATCTGATAATAATAAAAAAAAGAAGAAGACGAGGAAAACGGGAAGTATTGTGCAATCTTTTTGAAAACTATTGCTGCAGGAGTTGCACACTAGTGGACTTCTAGCTCTAGAATTGAAAACGTACCATATTTACATCCCTCTAAAGTTAGATGAAACAGGGCTGAATGTAGCTTAAAATGGTCATAAGAATGAAACCAAATGAAGAGAGTGAATGATCTGAACGAACTAGACGAACAATCATAGGTGAAGGAAAGTAGAGTCATATAATAAGATGGAGCAGACAGAAACACAACGTAAAAGCAAACAAACATAAGCAAAAACAACGACTTAATCGAACCAGTATGTACGTACGCCATCCTTATCAAGAATAAATATTTAATGAGAGGATTACAAACGCAACGATAAAATCAACTTACTACCAGTTTTGTGTGGATAGCGGATATAAAAATTAATGTTACGCACTTATGACTGACTAACTATTGCTGCTGCAGCATTAGAGTTTTTAAATGCATAAGTTCTGTTAAAATCTGCTGCTAAACGACAGTCGTCGTCGCCTTAGTCGCTGAACATATTCGATGCGAACGTACAATATCGTATCATGTACCTAAGAAAGCCTGTCATCTAAGAGCAGGGCGCGTTATCTTTTATATATGTGTCAACACTAAAATTCTATACAACTGCTGGCGCTTAATGAATTCTTTCCCTTTTAGTAGAAAGAATTGAGTGACAATTGATGGGTTGTTGCATGGCCTTCGCGTACAACCATTCGAATTCGAGAAAATGTTAATGATAAGTATTGTTCTCTGTATTATTGTCAGAAAGTGTTGATAGCAGCACTTAACCGCTTGCTGAAGTTATGAATTAATTGTAATTAATTCTCTTTTTCCCTTCGAATGAATGCAACGTTAATTAGGTGCGAATTTACATGAATGGAAGAAACGTTTAGTTAAACACGGATGCTTTTGCCCCGTCTTTAACACAATTAATATTGAAATGAATTAAAAAGGAAGAAAGCCAAAAACAACAAAACAAAATAATGATATATTGCGTGTACATATGTTACGATCTTATTCTTGCTCTACATAGCATTCATAATTATCTCAAGACTTTTTACAACTTTACAATAGCGAAGGATAAATAATACTCGAGCTTCGAGCATTAAATGGGAAGAGAAGCATACTCATACCTTCGAAAGTACGTCTTCATTAATTCTACCGATAGGCGAGGATGACATTCGTATATAGTTTGAAAGACAGAGCTGCAGTCAACCTATTCCTTGCTGAGTTAAAAGGCTTGCAACTTGAATGTATGTTATAATAGTAAAAGTAGTTCGTTTTGCATTATAGAGCAATTTCAAGTAAAATTAAACCCTATATCCACCATAGAGAGCACGATTTTTTTCAATGTTTGTTTCCCACGGAAATTTACTAGCACCAGTCGTACACTAATGCCTACGATCAGCCTGAAGTGTGTGAAGTGCTACTTGCTTATTGTTCGTTATGAGAATTCGCTTCAGCAGTTCCATGCTAACGCATGAATAGTGGAGTAACCGTTTAAGCCTGTCCCTTCACCTATTCGTGTTGTTATTTCCTCCATGCTTCCATGTCTATTTATCTTCCATACCTACCTATCGATCTGTCTATCTATCTGTGTGTTTGTCTATTTGACAGTTCGTTTTTATAACAAAATTATGACTATGCCTTTGGATCGCTAAATGGAACTTTAGAGTTCCTCTTAGCTTAAAACCTGTTTCGGATTCCTATGTGAGACCTTTAAAAAGAATCGAAGTGAAAATCAAATTAAAAGTGTCCGTCTATCCGTTCCATATGTTTGCCTGTTTTCCTCCCCTTGCTGAGTGTTCAAAGCGCATTAGGAAGGCTGCGACGACTTTTTTTCATTTCTGCGGGCTGAGAAGTAACAAAATTTTTGTAAAATGATAAAAAGCTACATCCAATTAAACATAATCAACGTGAATTTTATGATATGGCTTTTTTCACATCAACTTGTTGATTTCAACATTTTAAATTAGTAAACGGTAAGTGAGAAAGCAAAAAACATTCGATCAGTTTGTTTATCAGGAATAAGTGATATCTCGACTTTTTACCTTGGTTTGTGCTAACTAACCTAAACCAATAGAACTAACTAACTGACAGCTGAGCGTAAGAAAAAAGATTTTTTTTAAAATTAAAATTGCGACAGGGTTTCCTTTTATATATTACCGTGATCAAAACAGATCAAAGGATGTTCCATTACGTCGCGCTGCTGTCTAAATCACTAGTTGGTAGTAAATGGCCTCTGTGTCAACCGTCATGCCTAATATCTTTAGGAATTACTGATATGCGCAGATTTTCTTTTATATAAAAAAGTGCTTTTTTTTAGGTTTACCTCTTCAATCGAGACAAAACAATTTTTCTGAATTTCAAGTATAATCAGGAATCAACAACGGGAGCTAAGGGAGGCAAACAATGCGTTTATAGAACGCTATCAAAACTCTTGAAAGATAAAAATAATGTAAGATGATAATTTGATGTGTTGCAAGAATCAAGGGTTATCTTCTTTTAATTCTAATGAATAACCTCCTAAATAGCACTGCTTGATATTAGGATGAAAACGGAATTAATAATTATAATCGAAAAAAACGCGGTCCTACTATTTTTCGGGGACCAGCGTCATCAACGAAGTGTCGGGATATTCTTTAAAAAGTACTCAAAATTATTTAAAAAAAAAATTAATTTTTTCATTAATATTTATTTAGTGGATCTTTATTGCTTCCAATAAATACAACTAGGATCTAATCTACTTTTACCCCGCCCCACCTAATGTCTATTCCGCTATTTCATTTTTTTATAGTTTTCTTATTTTAATGAGAAAGGGCCACAAATGATTCACATTTAACTTTCCAAGGGCGCTCAAGGGGGATTAAATCGAATATTAAGGAAAAACTATGTTATGAACGAAATATCTGCGTTTATTGTAACATTTTAAATAAAAAACATATATACATACACATACGTGTGTAACCAAAAAACAGTTAATTTCAAATGAATTCCATAATTCCAAAACCAATTTTATTACATGTTTACATAAATCGTTATAAATTTCACAGGACAGAAATATAATGTGAGAAATCTCCGCGTTATATGGGGGAAAACCGCGTTATAAGAGTACCGTGTTATAGTGGGGAGTGCTGTGTACAAAGAGATACAAGAAGAACTTTCTCATCATATTGAAGTGATTTATATCCTCTTCAAGAATTTCTTACATATTATTTACATCTACACATATATGTATACACTTATATACATTTATATATACTTATGTATAGATATGAGCAATAACTGTTATAAAGTATTTTCGATAACTACTTTCATATATCATGAATTAAATTCAATTAAATATTTTGCAATCGAATCACGTAAGTCATTAAAAACTACCACACACAAGCGATTAGTAAATTACTTCGCAAAATTTTTATGTTATTTTCGTATTTACAAAAGTATTATTATTATTGCCAGAGTACTTCAGGAACCGTATGAATCACACAAATATGGCATAAAAAAAGCCTACTTTTTGAATTAAATTTTTTTTTTTTCAAATTAAATTTTATGATGCGGTGATAATCTATTCAAGTGACTGGCTTGTATGTAGGTAGACATAAATGCCGCACCTTAAAACTCATTAAGTAATTGTGTTGCTTTATGACAATTGTCAACAAACAACATTTTAATAAAAATTTAATTGAATACCAAATACGGTGAAATAATAGCGACATGTTAAAGACTTAACAAGACTTAACCAAGCATAACCAAGTTGAGGCCAGCAAGAATATATATATATTTGTTGTTAATAAAAGCAATAATTCAATCGATCAGTTTGTATTACTGTAATGTTTATTTGCGAAGAATTGGCGGCAAACCGTTAAAAACTGTGCGTACTATTTCTATAAAAATTGATATTTTCTTAACAAATTGTAAACAAGAAAGAAAATATATCATTATTATCAAAGATCGTTCATATATTTATATATATATATATGTATACATATACACTCTATAATAAAAATTGTGAAAATTGACACATACATTTTCCCTCGGTGTCCATCAATCAAAATCAACGAGCATCACACTATAAACTCGCATACGTATATGTATGTACGTAAACGGCTGCTGTTGTCCACACAAAAACTTAGTAAAACGTAGTTCATTAACGGCAACCAGCCAACCAACCAACCACTTTATAAAGGCTGGCGGAAAAAGAAATTGCATTGCAGAGTACTGGTAAATAAATTGGGACGGACATAAAACACTGATAATGAGCTTAATATAATTTGCAATTATCAAATGAATCGTTGCATAATGGCTGGCTGAACAAGGCAGTCAAACATAATCTAACTAACTAACCGTACTTTCTGTCTCTCTCTCTGTCTCTCTCTCTCTCTCTCTCTCTCTCTCTCACTGTATCGGTAATGGAGACCGTAGTTACTACTCTACTTAACTAATGTTAAACGAGGAAATTGCGAGCATTACTCTTCTAACCACTGCCAAAATGCATTACAACAAAGCTTATTCCGCACAACTATTTTCATCTCTTTTACTCTAATAATATTTATAGGTAAAATGTATATTAGCCAATGAGATAGCAGCACTAGGCTACTAATTGCATACACAAGTCAAAGTAATTTGATGTAGAGCGTTTTTTGCTTGCCTTGCTTGCTCTGTGGATCGTAAAAGCAACTTTTTTTTTGTGTGGAATCTATTTCGAGACCTGTTTTATTTCGCATATTATCATAGTAGTGTGTAACTGTCCTTACATTTATAAGCTTAGGCGATTTTTCAATGTTTCAATGTATTTTCCTATTCAAGGGAGAGAGCGAGAGAGATCGAACGAATTGCTTTACCACTTTACTGCTAGGTATGCAATAGTGCAAACTTATAAAGTAATTTAATATTAAAATAATGAATACATACATACGTTTACTAACATGGACAAAACATAAATAACTGCAATCATTGTGTTTAAAAGACAACAAAGGCAACAACAGAAAAGAATAGGAAAACGGGTAAAAATAGTAATCACACACAATATAATTTACAAAAAGTATTAAATGACTATTAATGGCAACATATTTGCGCATAGGAATCAATCATGTCGCATTTAAGTGTGTGAAAGAGTAAGAGTAAGTGCACACGCACATAGTGTCTTTATATAAATTGTGTTATGATAGTGTTTAAGCGTTTTAAGAGTGCGGTCGTCGTTTTCCGCGACTTAATTAAAACATTTAATTTCACGTAAAAATTTTCGCCAACTAACGCTTATGTGTAAGCAAGTGGTGAAAGTAGTATTATAAAGGAATTTCTTCAACAAAACAGCTATTTTTTTCTGTTAAATTCTGTTAAAATTTCAAGATATATTATGCGAAAATATTTAGCATTTTGCGTATTTGTACTAGTAATCAAAGCAAAGACATTGTTGAGTAAACCGAAACATTTTTTTCGACATTCACAAAAATTCCAGTCACATCATATTGTACTTCATTTCAAGAAAACTATTCAATCCATGCCTAAGTAATGTTTTTCTTCGTCGGATTAAAGTCATTGGTCTTAGATTGCCAGTTTTTCCAACTACGACAATAATCAGCTGGCACGAAGATATTCGTTTCATCTCAACTGTTGAGGACATGTGGAATTGTCAACCAACTTTTGCCGACGCCATCGCATTTCATATAAGTCGCTTATGTTACTCTTGCCTTTTCTTTTGAAAAATTTGTCTCCATTCAATATTCCGCCGTATCACGTAGTGTACAGCCTATAGTTTCAAAGAATTACATTTAGCAACTTAGCACAACAAATATGTAGGTTACGCAGACTATCCAAGCCTTCCTAAATGAACATCTTGCGAAGCATAGAATCTTAAATTTGCAGCCTTTCCGATATCTAAAACCGGATTGATCGTATCTTACATTCGTTGGCTTCTCTCCACGCTTTTTTCTCCTTTGTCTCCGAGAGACCTAGAGTAAGAGAAGCACGGACACGAAGGTAAGTTCCCGAGTGTCGTAGACATTCTTGCTAAGGGCTCCTAACGTATCTAATATTAATAAGCATTGACTGCACCAAATCATCAAACAACCGATTATGGACACAATTTCAAAAATGAATGAGATCGACGCAAGCAATAAGAAACGCCTTGCCTGACAAAAGGCTTAGAAAAGCTATGAAAGATTAATGATTGATTCAAAACGTACGAACAGCTATGCAAAAGTTTCTACGAAAAAAAGTTTACTCTATTCGCGATGAATCAGTTCAACGCTTAATCTTCGTGCCAAGCAGATTTTTTTAAAGAACTCGTTGATTACGTAACACGTCAGCAAATCATGCAGCTGTTTAGAGTCCGTCTGCTAACCTTTAAAACTTTAATAATACTTTATTCTTAGGCATGCCTCCCTGACGTCATGAAGCATGTTTAAAAACTATACTTCCCTTGTTTTCTTTTCATCTTTTTTTGCCTTTGGTTGTATTCAGAGAAGCCCCGAAAATTTAAGAACCACATTTCGCAGTTAAAAGTAAACCAATTGCAGGTCGAGGTTTGCTAAAAAGTAAAGTAAAAAGTATTCTTATGAAGTTAAGTTCGGACTCGCCACTCAACGATTAGCATAAAACAGACTGATTCGAAATTCTAGAAAATTATAGAAGATTTCATTCCAAGGGGCTCAAAATCCTGTAATCAAATTCTTCCCGTAGGATCTACTATTATAAGGTGACAAGTTGAGTTCTTTGGATTTCAAAGCAAAGTTTTCGCACAGCGCTGGTCTTTACCTCGCCACTTAACTTATCTATATCGACTGCTTTATAAGAGGTAAGATACTCGAATATACCCAATTGTTAGAATAAGATCGTGAAGAAAAAACAAATCAATTTTTACAAAGGTATTGAACCGCGTCTTTCCAAGTCTATTCATTCCATTGTGACATTAAGTACTCTAAAATACATTGAGCTTCATAGCGTTAGACAGTGTTAGTAGTTGTTGGCAAAAACGTCAATTGATTGAAGGCAAAGTGCAATATTTTGTACACTGCTTAAAATAGCCAAAAATTTCAGATACCTGCGTTTAGTTCATTGAAAATAAAGAATCACATCCACGAAAAAGCAGATTCATTGCGGATGAAACTTGCTATTGAAGAGTTCTTCTATGGCAGCATTCGATTTTCTAAGCATTTGTCCTTACTTATGCTTTCCAAGCTCACTTTAGGAAATCAATTTCGAAATTTGATATTGTCATTGCTATAGCGAGCTTAGCGACAACTTTCGAAAATGAACACACAATCACGCATACAACAGCAATGCGAAAATGTCATCTTCATAAATCAAGTACCGCTCCCTAAAAATTGTTGAGCGAAACTTTCTTTTCTTTTTATGTATGTATGTATGTATGTATGTACGTATGTATGTCGGTATATATGTATGCATATATGTATGTATGTATGTATGTATGTATGTATGAAAGAATCTCTATAAATGCCATTTAATACCAAATAAACAACTTTTCTGTCATAAAAAGTAAAAAAAAGAAACAAATGAGGAAAATTGAGAAAAATTGCGAAAATGAAAGAAAAAAACAAAAACAAAAAAACACATCACGTTTTCCGTGCTAGAATTTATTGTAGTCATAGTGTTGATGGTGGTGGTGGATTGAAGAAAGCGTGGATGCCTTCATGGCCTCAACAAAACGTTTTGCGATTAGTTAAAGGTAAAAACCGTCCATTACTAACGTTTTCATGAGCAGCGAACATATACACAAATAACTACTATCCTGCATCCGAACGTTTGCTTAAATGGCTGACAAACTTTAATCTTACCTTAGCTTATCGATATATACATCTATGTGTATACAAAGATATATATGTATGTTTATGAAGGCAAGTGCTTTGTGCAAATGGGAGCCGCCCCTTTTAATAAATAAATTTTCTACTTAAGCAAAGAAGTTATGGAAGAAATGGTTTCTCGCTAGAACTTTAAAACTTTTGTTCATTCTTCTCGTGTTGTTGTTTACTTTGCGGTCGAACAAATTGTTTTTTGCATTTTGTTTTATTTTTCATTTTGTTGTAAGCTGTGGTGCGAAACTTTACACAAACTTACAAATTAACGGATAAACAAGAAAATATATTTCAACCTACAAATTCAAACACAATTACCACTACACTGCTACTAATGATTTGACATATTTGTATAGCAGTTAATGCTCAAAATACAATCCAAACGTATCAGCTCTGATATTACAGAGAAAAAATAAGGCAGAGAGAGAGAGAGAGAGAGAGAGAGAGAGAGGAAAACGATTACATATTGGGACTGAGAGTTTGTTTATTTTCCACGCAGAGAGAGAGAGAAAGAGAGAGGGAGAGAGTACATGTTTAATTAAGCTCCCCTCCCTAAAAGCAGCAACAGAGCTTTCATACGTTTCTCTCTTTCTTGATAAATACGAAACTTAAGTCTTTCGCTGCTAGGGTAGAAAGTAACAGCTGCTGGTGTCGTTGTCAACAAATTATTGCAGCTATTTGTTAAAGTTTCCTGTGATCTCTGGTTGAGTTTCACATTCAAAGTCAATTATACCATGTTAAGCCTTTAAGCGTGTTGTGGTATAAGCGCTAAGAAACTACCAAAAGCAAGCAAAAAGAAAAAAAAAACGAAACGAAACAACGTCTAAATGTTGACTTAACGAAAAAAACGCTAATAATAATGACAAACGTAACGTAAGCTTCACAAGTAGTGTTAGTGTTATGCAAAATTACTTAACAACTTTCGGTTAAAATAGAAAACAATAAAAAAAAACAAAAAGCAAAACTAAAGCACCCGCCTGTCTCTGTATTTGTGTGCGCGTATTGGTGTGTGAATGAATGAATACTTTTAATTAAATATGGTTAAGTGTCTACACGCCAAACACAACACAATAATGGCGTTAACTGTATTGTGTTTATTCAACCTAAACGGTTATGCTCCATTACCGTCAATCTAGTTTTTCACTAGATCTCTAGATCTTCAATAATAATTTGCACGATGAATGAATCTTGTGTATGCGCGTAGATGCATGTGCGTGTACGTGTGCGTGTATGTGTATGTATATAAGTGTATATATATATATATGTGTGCATTTAGTTTAAGTGACGAGTGACGCCGCATCAATCATTGAAAAGCCTATGACATTTTCCATTACCGAAAGTTCAATTGAAACGCGCACGCGATTTGTATTATTTTAGGCCGTCAGCTATTAAACGGTTTAATGATTTTGTGAAACGACTATCGTCGAAGCATAATTAAAGCATTATTTGCTATTGTTTTACAATTGTGTTTGTGGTTACTTTGAAAAGCTGTCTGTTAGAGCCAATGGTCACGTGCGTGCCACCACCACCGCCACCGCCTACGTTAACTATGCTGCCTATGGTGCCGATTAATCCTTTTGTTGTAGCTCTCAAAACATCGGCTCCGGCGGCAATAACATCACCCACTAGTACGACAACAAACACGGCCTCAAATAATGTTAAACCCAAGTTAGCTTTCAGCATTGACGCTTTGGTGGGAGCAGAAAAGTATATAAAACCGTCGCAAAATGAGCAAATCGTCGACAGGAAGGAGACGGGTTGCAGAACTTTAGACTATCGAATACAAGTGCCAAATGCGTTTAGCGACGATCCTAAGGAGCCTTTGGAATTGCGGTATAAAAATGAAATCGCAAGAGAATCGGAAAAGTCCCGCAATAGTAACGACTTAGACGTAGGAACGCATGATGAATGCAAAAGCCCCACCTGTGATCCTTCGATACATTTATCACCTGCTCAACGCGATTCGTTGCTATATAGTGATTCTGCTGGCACACCTTTGCATTCACCCGCTGCTGATGGCATGATCCCTGATACGGTTCAGCAAAAGGTAAAAGCAGGTGTAGTGCTACATAATTTACCGCCCGGATTAGTGAGGCCATTCCCATTGCCACCACCACCGCCTCCACCATCTCATTTAAACTTAATACGACCGATAACTAGTCCTCACGAAGCTATAAATTCTCAAGGACCCCCACCACTACCTGCTGCCACACATCCCGCAACTATACCCCCTGGGGCTGGAGCTCCTAATCCTCATCTTTTGGCGGCGCAATTTCAAATGGCTGCTGTGCTGGCTCATCATCAACAACAGCAGCAACAACAGCAACAACAACAACAGCATCAACATCAAGCTGGTCTTGGACCTTTTCCACCACCACCAACGCCCGCAACGCATTTGCCACACGCTCATCATTTAGGTTTATTTCCCAACGCAACCCATCATCCGCATGCTCAGTTCGGTAATCCGCATCTTATCCGCGACACATATCCTTTGTATCCGTGGCTATTAAGCCGTCATGGACGTATATTTTCACATCGTTTCCCAGGTAATCATGCTTCCATTATACAACTCTGCCCTGCCTTAGCACGTTCATACTCTGTTCGAAGATATGACATCTATGCATAAGTCCGTAGCGAAAATCAAACATATTTCAAGTACAAGATATTTCGAAATCGTTGTCGAGTCTAAAACTCCGGTCTTTCTAATCATTACGTAAATCTTACTCGAAATCGATCAAAGTCATTTATTTATAGGGGCCGACAGTTTTTGTTTTTGTTGTTATTGTCTATGATCGAAATGCAATCAAAATTTTCTTCTGAAATTCTTTAAGTGAATCTCGGGAAATGATGTCTCAGGCGTAAACCCTTCAGGTTTTACTGCCCGCGACAAGGTACGACAATATCGCTATGGAATTATGTATAGACGCAACAATAATATGCTAATCAGTCAGTTTCATAAAACAGCAACAACACCCAAGAGACAAGAATTTAAGCTAATTCCATTGAAATATATAGGCAAAGAGACTTACACACTTGTATATACATATATGTGAAATATAAAGGCATATGTAAACACGTCCGTACATGCCTTTATACTGAGAGAGTGAACGCCCAACCCAGTTTAAATAAATGTCGGAAATTAATTACATTTTAATTAAATTGTTTAAACGTCATTAAAAACATACATTTTGTTGTTGTTTTTGTTGTTGTTTTTTTTTCTCTCAACTTGCATACAACACTGGCCGGCGCTGCTGCAACACACATTAATAGTAACAGTAACAACAATAACAGCAGAGAGATAGTCAGTCATTCAGTCAGTTAGTAAGGCGATTAATGCGTCAGTTAACCCAAAAAAAAAAAAAAAAAAAACGTTTTTTTTATTTTTTGCTTCAGATGTGTGTATCTCAATAATAGGTTTCATTTCGATTATACCTCAGTTTAATGCCTGCCTTCTCCTGGGCTATCCTCCTAGCCTACCATCAGACAGAGGCTATTCTACTCCGACTGTTTTATATTTTGTTTTAATTATTTCGGTTATGCTAATGATGGAAAAACAGAAAGTCAAACACAAATTTTATGTATATATAAACATATATATATGTATACATGTACATGTACATGTATAAGCATTTAGATATATATACATATGTATATGTTATTGTTCTACTATTCTCCCGGCAGTCATACCCCGAGAGTATAACAGGCAGTAATTTAAACGGCTACTAATGCATTTTTAATTGAGGTTTTAGTTTTAACAAACAACACACATACACACGCATAAAAGACAAGGTGCTTTCATATACAAGGGTATGCATTAGCGTGTGTGTGTGTGAGGCTGCGTGTATATATATGTATGAGCTCAAATCACAAAACTTGATCGTTTATATTATTATATGCGCTTGCTTGCGTTGGCTACATTGTTGTTGTTTTATTTCATATACTATTTTTTTTTTTTTTTATTATTAGTTATACGCTCGCTTCAAACAAATTGATGGTCTCGCATTTAAGAGTTAATTTTGATGCAACTCGTTAATTAAGTATTAATGCTTTTTTTTCTTCTTTTTTTCTGTATTTTTCTTTTTTAATGACGTGCTTGTAATTGTGTTGGTGTTAGGGTGCATTGCATATGTTATTGTTGTTATTGTTGTTGTTATTGCTGTTTTTTTCGTCTAAAATTACATTCCATATATCAAATAATATCAAACGTGTACTCGTTGTTCTCGTTGCTTGCTGCCGTTTATGGTGAACGTTATCTTTGGCAACATCAAGTGCCGTAAATCGCTTAAAAGTAAAATTAGTTTAATTGTATTTAGCTTCGTTCGCGATTTGTAATTAATTCATTAAATTAATTGCTTAATACAATTAACTGACCTTAATCAGTATCGATTTATGTGATGATAGGATTTTTGCCTTTTAAATCAATCTAAAGAAATATTTTCTTTCTCTTTTTTTTTTTTCATTTTAAATCAATGCATTTGTTACGAGATATGGTTGTATTATAATTATCTAACAAAAACAAGCTTTCAGAAAAAATCACAATAATTATGTCATAATAGAGATCAACTTAGTGTTCTCTTGCTTTTCAAGTTACATATACATAAGCAAAAAAATAAATTTTCATTTACTTACCTATTAATTACGCACCAGAATGTTGAACTTTAGCCATCACTTCTGGCAGGCAAGCACTACCCAAAAATTACATACACAAGTCCATGCTCTAATGTTGATTTTTTCAAGCTCAACAGAATTTCTGAAATCATAGCAAAAAAAAAGCGATGAAAATGGGTTGACATTAAAAAATATTAATATAAAATATTAATATAAAGAATAATAATCTTAATAGAACATTAAACAAGTCTGCAAAGGGAGGAAGGATAGCAAAGAAAGTAACATTGACTCCCTTAAACTTGAACTTAAGTAAAAATCACACAATTACGGAAGAAGCGCTACAATGTTCACACACTCTCTCTCCCGTTTATCCTTTGGGCGCAGAAAGTTCGGTCCAAGGTAAATATAAATTTCTTGCGGGAACCTTTCACCTTCGTACTATTTTCATAAATCGACATAAGGCTGTCTGTTTAGTTGATCCTTATTTACTTGTCTCTGTAAAACCAATCGTCGTCTTATTACAAACAAAAAGTAGCGGCAAGACTTTATTTTATTCTGTTATGGCGGACGCACGTCATGAGGTTATAAAGTAAGCGTACTAACTTGTGGCTTTGGCTAACCTTTGCTTGTTCGCAAGAGTATCCGAGTAGCCGAGTAGGCAAGAACCGCGACTAATAAATCAGTGGTTCAAAGCTCAATGCGGCAGAGCCTAGGCTTAGGCTTAGCGTGATCTGCCGGTAAAGTGGAAATCACTTACTGATTGGACACATACTGGAGTGGATAGGGCCACCTCTCGTCGCATGTCGTTCCATATCTTCACTTCTTTTTCTTCCTTCTGGCCGTCACCCTATTACACGGAGATTAGACATCCCTTGACTGATTGATCATTTAAAAAACAAAAATCGTTAAGCTTTTATATAAAGGTATATATGATCAAACTGTTACAAGCCTGAGGTTTCCTCAAGATTGCACTGATGCACTTCTTCTTCTGATGAATTTCTTCCGTCGGCCCAAATTATAGATAGACAACAATATTACATGAACGTTATCCGTGTGTTGCTTGCGTGCCGTTATTTCTTAGATTTATAAGTAGATAACTCTGGTACGATCAGACTTTCTCCTCATACTTTTGATTGGTTTTTCGTGACTTTCATTCAATTCATAGTGTACCGCAGTCCCTTTATTCACGGCATCGCAGTGCTGCTTTCATATCGCATTCTCTGCTCTAACTCCGTCCGATTTTCAACTATTTTCGAGACACGAAAAACTGCTTCATTCAGAATCACTTCAAAATATAAGACCGAATAGAAAAATTGCATTTTTTAAATGAAATTAAACAACTAGAAGATATCGGCATAAAGTCCAAACTGCCAATTTAAGAAAAAAAAAAAATTATTTGCATGAAGAAAACCATTCAAATGGAACCGAAAAGTCTTACTCTCTTTTAATCACGATAGTATATAAAGGTTCAGAGAGCTAAAGTTATTTAAAAAAAAAAGAAACAAAAAACTATTTTACTTCTGTATTTAATCCGATCAATAATAAATACTCCGAAGCCCAATAAGCGGGAATAAGGGACCTGTTGTTCGTCTGCAATTAGTAAAATATTCTGTTTTGATATTTTTCCTTCATTACATTTGTTAACACACATGTAATCCTGAAATCATTATTTAAAAGCCTCTTATACAGGGATTACGATATCTCCTCAAAAGGCAATAAATTGGAGCAATGGAATGCAAGGATGTTAGTTAAAGTTCTAATAAAGAAATGAAGGAAAAACAAAGAGGAGCAAAATAATTTAACCTAATGCAGGAGAGTATGAAAACTGGGTCAAACACAAATTCGTTGCCGGAATAAATATCGAATTAATTTCATTGTTAGCTGCATAGACGACTTGTGAAGCCTCACAAGTCTCTCGGCAAGGAGTTGTAAGTTCTAAGAAGCCTTGTCTGAGATGACCTGAATAATAAGTTTGTGACTTGAGAAATCAGCACCTGGTTATCACGAGCTGGTTATTAATAAAGAAGAAGAGGTTAAGTAAGCCTTTAGGTCCTTGCTTTTGAATAATATTATCAGACTTATTTACAAAATTTTATCGAACAACCCACCAGCGAGTTGTAGAGGTATAAAAGATTTGTTCTTTTCAAAAGAATTTTCAAAACAACTTGCACTTAATAGGTAGCTATGCAGCTTTGGATAATATTGCAATATCTCTATGTCGAAGCTTTACACCACATTATGCAAGTAGAGTGACAAACGGTCTCGGTAGAAAGAAACTTCATCTAAACGGCGGCCCTCCCGAGCAATTGTCGCGTTCACCTCAATTGTTTGCTTGCGTAAGCGTTTGCTGGTCAACCCCCTGCATGATTAGATTGCTGACCAATTGATTTTGAGTGATTATCCCCATCTGTTGACGGTCCACAAGATCTTGTTTTATTACTAACGCCCAGAGGACCTAAGTTCATCTTCGTTGAAATGAAAGCTAACTGGCCGAAGAAATTATGGCTACTGTGTGCTCAGATAAAGACATGGTGATGTTTTAAAGATCTTTGAATCGAAATGTTCGAGAACATAACGCGATTTGAGCCATCCACACGCACTTCATCATCATTCTACCTATCCTTGGAATGCATGGAACAATTGTTACCAAACGCATTTGAAACAATGAACTGAACACCAAAGTGAATATATTCCATCAAGATGGCCCGAATTTTTTTGAGCTTTGTATCTTTGCTGAAAATGTGTTGCGATGTTAAAATTAGAAATTCGAAGGGAACACGAGCATATAAAAGCAACGAAACCTTTAATTCTGATCACAGAACCAAAAAACTAAGGCATTGCTACTAATTAGCATGCACGCCCACACAAACATTGAAAGACTGCAATATACAAATCGACTCTCATCCATTCGACTTTCGCAGAAAAATTAAAGTCCATTGTCATCTTCAGGCCTTCCAGTCAAAATGTCTTATGCATATGAGGCGACTTGGGAAGCCTTTTAGATACTTTCCAGCCTCTTTCAAGACATGTCAAAAAGCTGGAACTCTCTAAATTTTCTTACGATATACTTTGTATATTGTAATTGTTATCCAAGCTTGTGGGTAAATCTTATGGTAGATGATGTGACAACAAACTTTTTTTTCCATTCCTTATGACATAAAGAATGATTTGGTTTTTTAGTTACGTTTGCATTTTCTGTTTCTGTCTGGTTTTTGTAACCATTTTGCAATTGTTTCGATGCCACGGTATTATTAGTTAATTACAGATCTAAACACATTTCTGACCAGAGTAAGATTCCGTAGCATAATGCTGGTCCAAACTTTGCTCAGTGTATTTGCCGTCACAATAGCAAAAAAAGTTGCAATAGGAACTGGATTAATGGCCAGAAATCCAACTTCAAAGACGTCCCGAAGCACGCACAAACAATCACGCAATGGGCAAAGAACTATAACTCCCAGCCTTTTTTGACTTAGTGTCCGGTACAAATACAGTCTAGGGCTTACTATTACACAAATACCAAAAAGGTCTCAAATTGCCACGCCTATACGTAAGAGAAATATTTTTTCAGTTCTAATGCACTACTAATTGGTTCGAGGTAGAGCGTAGATTAGCTCTGAGTTATTATTTTCTTATTTGTTTTGTAAAGAAAATTTTCTTTTCTTTGTTTTATCAAAAAAAACTTTTCATAAACATTTCGCCGACGGCGTTTAAATGTATTTGTAGAAAGTTTATTAAGCAAAAAGTAATGAATGTAATCTTTATGAAGAGCTATATAAAAATAGTTGAAGTGTAGGTTGGCAAGAGAACGAAAGAAATGTTTGATGAAACGTTTGCCTTGACGTGCGTAGAACGTCGAATCAACAACACACACTAAGGCTACCATTTTGTGTAAGGGACTTTAAATTGACCGCTTGGGTATATAATAAAATGCTTCTTTTTTTTGTTTTTTTTTGTTTTTTTTTTTTATAGTCCTAAGTTGATATATATATAGAAGAAACATGAATGCATTCACTGAGTACATGAGTTAAGTTTTATTTATGTTAAACAACACAATTATCGTTACGTTACAAGACTTTAATGACTCTTCTATAAAATCTACAATAATTTATGTAAAATTCACGCAAACAGTGCGATGGGCAGGAAAAATTTCTTTTACGAATACCTTGATATATATATATCGGATAATCAGTCATAGTGCGTGTTATATATAACTGACGGCATAATAATAATAATAATAATAATGATTTCTTTATTAAAGAAAAACCAAAAAATGCCTTTTATTAGGAAAATTACAACGAAATTGTAAAACAACAACGTGAAAACGAAAATAAAATAGAAGGAGCAGAAAAAAAATATACAAACCAAAGTTAATTAAAACGATATTTTCTAAGAATTGAAAAATATTTCTAAGTCATATAATCCAATAACGAACGCGTTTACGTCCTCTTACGCTTGAGTTCCAAGTTTTATTATTCGTTGATTTTATGCATTATTATTACGGTTATTATTGTAACCATTTAAAACAATTCCCAAAAGGTGTTACATAAAGAGGATTAACCTTTTAAATAGAGAAACGAAGAAGAAGAGAAGATATGTTTTCTTTTTTCTTTTACTTTTATAGTGGGTTAAAACAATAACAGAAAGCTATATATATCGTTGGCTTGAAACGAATTCTTTGACGCTTATCTCACATCTCTTTCATATATATAGTATAATTGCCCGATTCATTCAGGGAGCAGGGCGATGTCTGGGACGAATCTGGAATCCTCTCGACCTCGAAAATACAAAAAAAAACATTTCTTTTTATACAAAATATCGTAAACTGAGCTGACTTCATATTCATCAAACTTCATTCGTGTTAATCTGGCCTTGAGAAAAAAAGGATTGCCTTTGAATCCCCATCCGCAAGATTTCGACTGTTAAAAGGACTTTAGCGTTCGCTGCGACTGAGGATCTGCTGCAACCTTTTCATTAGGTGCGTACTAAGATGGCCGCGCTGCTTATTTTATCTAGCACTAGCACCTTTTCCTCACATTAATTGAAATGAACAAACCCATTGAAAAGTGTGCCAAGCAAGGGATCTTATAATGATTACAGTAAGTACGAACGAAGCGAACTCTTTTCGAAAAATGTTGCCCCATCAATAAAGTGAATTTCCATAGTTCCTATTCAAAGGTCAAAAAAGTATTTAGTGGTAATGCCGAAAATTGTCAAAAAAAAAAAAAAAATGGTCACAAATTCCAATTATTATGGCTATGCAGAAATGGATGGGAGACTTTGTAAACTTTGTACGAATGTCCTTAAAACTCCCTAAAGTTTACTTAATTGTTATTGTCATTGTAGTTTTTCACGTGTACACCCATCATCCTTGAAGAACACGGTAGAAAATACCTTTTAGATAAGCCTTTGGAAAAAGGCACAATTTAATGTAGAACGTGGACTTCGTGGCATTCTTCAAATCCGGTATTTCATTAAACCTTAGGATAAAGCTTAGCCTAAACATAATGTGAGGCTCGATTGGTTTATAAGGGAGAGAATTAAATTCGTGTTCATTACTTTCATTGTACTCACGTCTTCAGTTGCCACACTTAAAAATCAAACAACTCTCATTGTTTTAGACTCTAGTCTTCTTGCCCTAACAATTTTGAGCGCAAGCAAATTCTCCTGATTACAAGTCAGGCGCTTTCTCATGTAAAAGGTCCTCCATAATGAAACGTCCGAACATAGGTACATGAAATGAGATCAAAAACCAATCATTGATCATCCCTATGATTCCTCTATGGCGTATTGTTAGAATTAAAAATTTTGAAAAATACCGTTTTTTGCAAGCTACAATTTTAATAAGACAGCGAAAAGCTTGAATGTTTAAGTGCAAAATTGGAGGCGAAGCAAGGTTGTATTGAAAAGTTCTGCAGTTGTTATTAACCAAAAAGTTCTATTTTCAAAAAAAAAAGTCTATAACTTCTTATTTAGTTAGTTTGGAAGAGTTACGTGGATCCGGCCAATTACAACTAAGTGAAAAAAACTCTCCCGCATCTCAAAAAGTGCTTGCCATAGCCCACCTAGCGAGTCGCATTACCGTGTGAGTCCTTTTACTTCTGCCGCGTAGTAGCAGATCTACTACCCAACCAAACCAAACAGTAACAGAACGCGGCGTAATGTGATTTTTAATTCTTTTCAAAACACGTGAAGCAATTCTCATGTCATGCGTTACATAGTTTGCGTCTGAAATTTTATTTTGTGTTGTTGGTTTTTTTTCTTTTTGTTAATTGTGAGCGAACTAAATGTCTTCAGTTTACCGCTGCTCAAAAGCTTATCCTCTAATTTTATCAGTTTGATTGTAACGACATGTAGGCTGATATTAATTTAATGTTCGTTATTCTATTTAAAATGCGAAACTTCAGTGACCCCTTCAGATGTCCAAGCACAACTTTATAGGTTACTTGATCGTGCTTTTGATTATTATAACTAATGGAACGACAAACTTAATATACTGATGAGAGGTATAAAAATGTTACTCATATGCTACACGCATATGTTTATGTAGGATTATAGAAACAACCATGTTATTGTTGTTGTTGTTGTTGTATTACATGTGTATTCTAATGATAATCAAAGAAAAGGTTGGTTTAACCACAATTTTTTCTTCTTCTATTTCGTCTTCTTACTTCGTCTGTTATAAAGCAAATTTCTCAAAATGAATAACGCCCTTTTTGTACGATTAATTGAACTTTTTTGCCTTACATATAGAGACATGGCTTTAAACAAACAAACACACACTCACTTGCATTCACTTATGCACATGCATAGGGAGTCATGAAACTAGTACGCGTTTAGAGATTAATTTTGAACGGTTCCTAGAATAATATAACTCTTATGCTTCCATGCCACATAACACATAACGTCATGCATCTGTTTATAAAAACACCGATAATGATGACGTCGGTAGTCAGTCAAATAATTTGATTTCTTTTATATATGCTTTAGGTGCTCGTATAGAGGGGTTTATTGTAGCCGCAGTTATTGTTGTTGTTGTTGTTGCTGAATTCTTTATGAAGAAGAACAAGAAGAAGAAGAAGAACAAGAGAAAAAAACCTCAAAAACTATAAAGTGTTGATATAATCGTGAAATATATTAAAAACACTCTTGAAAGTTGTTGAACATAAGACATTGAATGCACAAAATAAAATATATACATAAGCGAGTAAACAGCAAACAACACACAGAAGGCTTTAAAATCCTAAACGAAGAGTTTGCCTTTTATGAGATGCGTTTCCTTTAACTAACTTTGCCTTCATGGTTAATATTATCATATGATCGCTTGACTTCTATACTATATTTTTTCAATTTTCTCTCTCTCTCTCTCTCTCTCTCTCTCTCTCTCTCTCTCTCTCGCTCTCTTTATCATTTACTTTAGCTTAAATCTTTAGATATTGCTTTTTTTTTGCTTTTTTCCCGACGCCGCGCATTTCCTTTGTAAAATTTTCAATTGAGCAAAAAATTTAAATATTGATAAGACACCCGCCCATTTATTTATTCCTTCAACTTTGCATACATAATCAAAAAATGTTAAGCTTCTGTATTTTACTTCATTTTTCTTGTTATTCAGAATATAATTGATAGACAGACGTAAGACGAGACCAATTGATAAAACCGATGATTATTTTCTTTTTTTTACAGTTTTGTTTTTTGGTCTCTTAGCTTCAGAGGATAATTAACTTGTACCTCGAATACAAACAACGTTTAATTATTTTTTTAGCGAAATGTTTATTGAAAGAAAATGCTTGACCGACCGACCTTTAATAAAAAGCTTAACAGAAACGTTACGATCCCCAGCAAAGTTTTTAAGTCTTAAATGATTAATAAAACCGTTTTTGTGCATTTATATCGGTCTTCTGGCGCGGAAAGCAGTGATTTGTTGATTTAATTCATAGTAAAATTGGGAAATTTTATTGCCACTAAAGTTACCCCTCCGTGTTCAAATGTACATCGCATTAACATAACGATTTTCTTAAAGTCACCTAACAAAAAAGAGATGAAAAACTAAAATTAATATTAATTGCACTACGTGAAGGATTCATTTGAGAAATTCAATCTAACGGTTAAGAAGCACACCTAGAAGCTGCGAGTGTATGCCTGCAAGAAAAAAATACTGTTGTTTTATGGAAAAGCAGCGATAACGAAACTTGTAGAACCGTTGTCCGCAGCTAAAAAAAAATTGGAAAAATAATGACAAGTAGGGAATAGTGTTAACGAAGTAAGCTACACGATTAACCGAAGCCTTGCGATAAATCGGAATACTAAACTGATCAATGAACTTTAAAATGAAAAGAGTACAGTTAAGATTTTGTTTGGCTTCCATAGTTCCGCTGATTTGCAAGAATCAAAACAGTTTCACCTTAGCCCCGGACTTTTTGGGATACTAATCGGCCATCGGCTCTATTTTAGAAAATAAAATTAGATATTGAGCCTCGTAGTTTTAATAAAATAATATATGAAATTGAGAGATGTCCCGTTCTGTAGCTAATATCAGGATGCCCTTACAACTAGTCCTTCTGAATGCGATTTCTCTAATAAAGAATGCCCTTTATTGTCAGAATTTTTCCACTATGGCAGCTTGGAGAAGAAGCTTTCTTTAGGATCCATTGTGTGGTGTGTTGCAATTGTATGGTCAAGGCGAATTCTCGTAGATATTTTGAGCTACGAGTGGGTTGAGAAGTTGTGCTGATGACAGTATTGGGGATTTGCTTCCATAATTTTCTTTTCAAATTTGTTTCCAGTATACCTTTGAAGAACCAACTTTTTCCCTATATCGTCCATAAACACTTCGCCGCTCGATCAGCTTGCTCATTATCCACCAAACCGATAAAACTCATAGTATAATAATCTTATAATGGTATCCCTTAATTTGTTAACTATCGTCCAGCTCGAAGTCGAAAGATTCTGGATAGCTTTTCAATCAGACAGACCGACAATTCTTTCGGTTAGTATTGGAAGTGCCTATTAATTTTTTAGACTTTTTGAGTAAAATTGAATGCCTATTCTGGGCCTTCGGGCTTATATGAATGCTGTTTGGGAAGAACTTATCTTTGGAAGCTATTGTCGAAAGAATCCATCATAGGAACAGAGGCACACCACAAGTTTTCAATTCAAATGAGCAAGTCGCAACAACTCGGAGCACTACTTCATAAACTTTTCTTCAACGGATGTTTCATACCACTCTCGGATTAAAAGACTGTTTTATCATCCTTTTTGATATATCATGACTACTATGCCTTTGTAGTGATAGACTCGATTGCCGCAGTTATTGCTCTTAGCGTTCCCCAACGATATTTGCGTTGAGTTGGAACGAATCGTTATCCAGGAAACTTAGTTGATGTTTAGCCATTTACAAAGCGTGACTTTAGCATCGCAAATACCTCAATACGGTATGCGTGACTATGTATATATATATATATATATCTATGTGTGTATGTTAATTCGCCTTGAATGCACTGTGTGTGTGTTTTTTACTTCGGTCTATCGTTGGAGTATCCATTTTTTATCACCCGCCATGAGGCAGTGACACGATTTTCGACTTGAGGAGGAAAACAAACACTTCCGAGCATGGACTCTCGCACAGAACTCAAATAATTCAAAGCTAAATAACTTTTGTTTTTCTAACTTCATATTAAAGTTACATACTATGGCGTAAAGGGTAAAGATAGTACTTCGACATGGTAAAACAACATACAATGATGTTAGGCAAAAAAAAAGGAGTAATCCCTGTCTTAGAAACCAGTCAAATTCTAAAATATAACCATTTTCGAGTAATTAAGTCTCCTAACGATAGCGCAGATACCTTCTTATGTTGTTGATGTCGAGACTTTTCGGCTGTTAAGCCCTTACCAGTATTCAAGTTTGGGCAAATAAATCCTAGACGACGTATAACTTAGAGCGCACATGCACATATGCATACAACGGACATTTGAATTGACCAAAGCGCATTTGTTATACAAGTTGCTTGCTGCAACGCCAATATCAACAGCTCTTACATATTTTTTCATCACAGGTATCCACACGTTATCAAAAGAGGCATTTAAGACAACATAAAGCATTCAGCATTTTTTACTCATCAAGTCGTCTCCTACTCGACTAATGGAACGAGCCCGAATACAATTTTTATGTTTCGGGTTATAATTCAAGATTTTCTGCTTTCCTTTAAAACCATTGTGTATTTTTCATTCAGAAATTAGAAATGAAACGCTTCATGATCATAATTTTCTTTAGCCAAACTATCAGTTAATCTTGGTTTATTTAATTTTAATTCTATAATCTTGTATAGGATTTCTGCTGCAACCATTTCGGAAGCCGAAACGTGTACGTACAGCCTTCTCACCGACGCAATTATTAAAATTGGAGCACGCTTTCGAAGAGAATCATTATGTTGTGGGTGCCGAAAGAAAGCAATTAGCACAAGGTTTAAGCCTAACAGAAACTCAGGTAAGCGATATTTAAAAAAAAAAAGAATTGTAAAAGATTTCTCGATAATTTCTCGCATATGTGATATAGAAGACCTTAAGTGAAGAGCAGGCCTTTCTGAAGACTATCCTGTGGATTGCTCGCGAATGAAAAAGGGGAAAACGTATACCGTATGAACGCTTTGTCTTCAGTATCGCTTTGAAATGATTAATGATTTTTTAACGACAGTTTCTATCTCTCTCTATCTCTACCTGTGTCCAGTTTTCTCTATAAATTTCTTTGTTAGTGTTCTGGAAGCACATAGCGTAAACAAGCTAAAGAGAGAGGTGAGGTGTGCTAGCCTTCTTAAGGGCTCTTATGGTCAGATAGCTAAAGCAATTGTAACTGGATTTACCAATGGTGGGCTGTCGCTCCGCCTTTTACCATTATTACATTCTTTAGGACCCAAATATAGGCACAAAAAGGTGAAACTTGATACATGACGAAAATAGGCCAATGATAATTAATACTGCTTCAGCTTAGTAGCTTCAGCACTTGAAGACCGAAGAAGAAGATGAAAATAAGGGGAAAAAACAATAAAAACAAATATCCCTTTTAAGGATTTATGATGTGTAAGAGTTACTGAAACATATATCAGATTAATGGTCCTATGATCCCTAACTAGACTGTACTAATTAACAAAAATCACCTTAGTACACCTGAAGTGTTGGTTCTTTACGATTCCTTCCAAGATAAGCGTAATAGTATGACTTATATATTTTATCATATACAAAGCAGAGGCAAAAGTTGGATGAAGAAATCCCTGTTTACAGCTCATTTATAAAGTGTAGAATTAAAGTAATCAAATTACGCTAATTTCAATTTATTACACATGGAATATTAATGATCCAACATTAACACTCCTCAAAAAAAAAAAAAATATATATATATATATATATATAAAAGAAGAAAAGAATACGAACCCTCTTTGAGTTGTGTGTCTAATAAAATACCTTAACAATCCCTTCGGTTGATTGTAAGTTACATACATTTATCTATTTGAAAATCGCCTGCGATTGAATAAAGCGCATCAAATTCAATAAAGCACTTCATACTTTACACTTACAACATACCAGAAAATCGCATAGCACTCACTGTTCACATTCATTAAAGCAAGGAACCAACCCAATGGAAAAATCAAGTTTTCTTCTTCTTCTTCGTTTTTTTTCATTTTTAAGGTAATTCTTGGCATAACTGTTATTAGTAAATGCAAGGGCGGCACTGGGCTGAAACAACCCCTTCAAAGTTATTCTAATTGCTTTGTTTCTCCCGCCACCCATTTCTACTATACAGTTATCGCCGAGCCATTAAAAAACTAAATACATACTTATGTTATAAAATAATGGCAGCAGCAGCAGCAGTTAAGCTATAAAGGAACGTTCAATAAAATGTTAAAGAGAGAGAGAGAGAGGGAGAGAGGCAGAGAAAAAAGAAAAGAAAGCAATAGAATAAGTTAAAGGGTTGCATGTCAACTGGTCGTTAACTCAAGCTTAAGAATTACATACAAGGAGTTATTAACGGAGCACACCGTTTAACATACAAGACATACATACACATAACCCTTTAGTGGAACGATGAAATTTTTTATATTAGAATTAGAAAATAATCCTTACAGTCTTTCTTTCTTTAACCGGCGGATAGCTAGCAAATTACAAAGCAAAAAAAAGAAGGGTTGTATGTGATACGAAAATTGCCAAAAATGACTCTTGACGCCCTTTAATGTAACATGCTTAAGCGCTTAGTATGTGCTAAAAGAAACCCCGACATAAATAAAAAAAAAAAAAAACACAGCAAAAACAGAAAGAGAAAGGGAAAGGAATGTAGAAACTCAACACCAAAACTGCTTGAAATGGAAATTAGTTACAAAATAATGAAAAGGGGAGTCATCCATATAATAATAATAAGTACTTATGCCCCTTTCGATTATTAAGTTTAACGATTGTAACTTGAAGTTTTCGAAACCTTTCGCTTCGACGTAAACATTGTTTCTTAAACGTTTCTCTTTATAGGTCAAAGTATGGTTTCAAAACCGTCGAACCAAACATAAACGCATGCAGCAAGAGAGTGACAGCGATACAAAAAGTCAAAAAGGCAGCACTTCAGGTGATAATGAGACCAATAAATATGATGGCTCGCAGACTAGCTTCGAAGATCAAGATGATTTAGACGACGACGCCGACGAGATGGAAGATGAAGTCATCGATATGGATGATTATGATGAACATGGTGACGAATTAAGCGCCGAGGAACGTCAACGCCTAAACGAACACATGCAAGAAATCCAAAATAGACATTTTGTACACAATCACATGATACAGCAACAGCAACAGCAGCAGCAGCAGCAACAGCAGCAACAGCAACAACAACAACAACAACAACATCAACAATTGCTACAGCATCATCATCAGTATATTATGCAACAACAACAACAGTTGCGGGAACAACATCAGCAGCAACAATTTTATAATCAAAATGAACATCAATCACAATCACAATCACAATTGACAGATAATCGCAATCCAAAGCATTAACCGTAGTTTTAAAAAATAAGCTAACAGTTAAAGTTGTTCGTTAAACCTCCCGACTAACGATTTGTAATACGAAAGTATGCCCGTGCGGACAGGTTAATAACGACAAAGTAATTACTGAAGGTGGTCAGCCCCTTATAGTGTCCGCTTCTCGCAAGTTGGCTCAATGCTTCTTCTCTTCTTTACTGCTCAAGTAAGTTTCTTTAATCGAATTTATTCAAAATGAATTTAAAAACTCCGTTCGAAAAGCTAATAAATTAATTAACTTTTGCAAAGTGTCGGATCTGAAACTGGAGAATGATGTTTTTGAACAACAGAGAAATTTTTGGGTTTGAAAGAAGAAAGCTTTCGACAGTTTTTCTAAACGAACCAGATTCAAAAAATACGGTTGTTTTTCTATAAATCGACGAAGCAATTATTTTGGTTACCTTTTGATAACGCGTTTCAAGTTCACATCCTGCATTTTCCTCATTTCAAGTCCGCTTTCACTTACTGTTTATTAATATTTTCCTACAAGAACTTTTTATGAAAGAACTCTTATTATCCTCTTATTGTTCTGTTCCCAAGGACAATACTCGGCCGGTCATATTCAAATACGACGTTTAACATCCCTTTAATTAAAGACAGTCAAAGAGGTAATCGAATACATGGTTTGGAGCTTTGCTTTTCTATTTAAAGCAACGCGAAGTATGTTATCACGAGCTACGCAGAGCGTAGCAGAAAATAATCGAGAGAGAGAGAGAGAGAGAGAGAGAACATACGGGTAATAATGCCGGATGATTGAAGTCTGCTCTCTCCTTCTTTTGGATCTGTCAGTTAGTATCTCTCTATTGCTGTCACGTAGTGCTTACAAAGACTTCAGACGTTTTGACTGTTTTTATCGTAAGATCGTAAGAGATTGCTCGCGATTTCGTGAATGCGGATATTGTTAGTACCTTGTGTGCGGTAATGTCGCTTGTGATAAACGCGTAGAAGCGATTGATCAAAGAGTATATCTATTGGGGTCCGTTGCATTGCATATGAGAAACTAAATATGAAACTAAAATAATATGAAGTAGAGTCTGAGAACATATCTATATGAATTTTTATAGTATGGCTGGAAAAGGAAGCGATTGACTTGTCTTAACAAGGATTTAACGCGTGGACATGCATACTATTCATACTGATATGGAATATGCGCACCAGACAACAGCTGATGGGAAAAGTAATACCAATGTATTCGGTCCCAGTTCGTAAAATGGGTAGCTAGCAAATTTGTAAAGACCCTTAGCTCGTGTGTGTCAGATTTCTAACCTACAGAGGACGTGAAAACAGTGAATTTAGTCCCGGTCTGAAAAATAGGTAGGTCCTGCATGGTCCACATGTGCACAGTTGTGCAATTACTTTGTATGTGATATGTGAGTCGTTATACTGATCTAAATAATTTCCCTGAAATCTCTTTACGATCTTATTATCCTTGCCTTCTTTTCCTTTTGTAAAGTTCCAAGGCAGGATGATAAGGGTCTGCTTTAGAGAGCTATATAGTTCAACTTCAGTGATAAGACTCAGCATCTACTCTTATATAATTACGGTTTAACCATTCGGAACATTATCGTGAGAAAGGCATTCGCTGCGATTTAATGTTGATTTAAGAGCAATAGTCATGGAATTCTCTTAAGCTTAAAATATCAATCACAACCGACGTTTGACACTTTACAGTAGAATCTATAACCCAATATCTCCACAAAGTTTTTCGCTTTCATTTTATTATCGTCAAAGCCGAAAATAAGCCATAATTTTGTTGTTGTTGTAAAGGTTACACCTAGTTTGCGAGTAATTAAAGTTCAGTGTAGAAAGGCCCGTACGATAATCGTGTCATAGTTCTCTCGCAGATTCTCGGATTAACAAAGGTGCTGATCACTCGCGAATTACACTGAATGATCCCTATAATCCCCCAGTAAGTGTACCTTTTCACGACAACTTGGGTTACGGATTAACGACTTTGGGGGAATCTTCAAAAAAAAACGTGAGAACCAAAAAGATGTCGGACAAACTCGCCATCGAAATACCGACCTTTTGGATTCTTGCCTAACTCTTGCCTATGAAAAGGCCGTTCTTGACCATGGCCAGGAACCTTAGTCCAAAGAATTCCACTTTTTTACACTCTGTTTTGCTTGTAAAAGAACTTCAATTTCCTTGTGGTACGACACGCTGCAAAGATTAATTCCTTAGTAAGCGGTTTTTTTCAGAAAAGCAAAAAAAGAAGGGAAAAGTAACACGGAAGAAGAAGAAACAAAAGTGTAAATGTACAGAATTAAGGATTGAAACAAAAGCGATTATTTCTTCAAAAGGAATTTTTGAACTGAACAAGGCCTCTAAACTTTTCTCTAAGTATATATCTCTCTCCTCACGTTCCTCTTTACACAATGTCTTGTCGTCTTGTTTGCATAAAAATTTATATTATTTTTAATTTATTTAATTTATTATTAGCTAAAATATTCTTCTTCTTTTTTTTCTTAGAAACTTAATTTAAAAAAAAAAAAAAGAAACATTTTGTATAAAATTTCCTTTTAAGCAAAAATCTTAAATTATTTATAAAAAAAAAAAAAAAATATAAAAAAGGGAAAATTATAAAAAAAAAAAATTAAAAAATTTTAAGTATTTTTTTAAGAAATGTTAAACACTGTTCAATAATAAATGGTATGAAAAGTTTTAAAGAGCAATCAAAATTTTTGATTTCATTTATTTTATTTATTGTCTACAATTAGTTTGCGATAAATAAATGGTAACAAAATGCAATAATGAAATGGAAAACTACTCCATAATGTCTAATAAGGGTTTGCAAAATACGAAAATTATAGGCCTTAAATACTCAATGCATAACGTGTTTGCCCGATTTGCCTGATTTGCCTGATTCCCAAGGGTAACATATCACTTTCCATTTGTAATTTGTATCATCATTTACATTGCATCGCGTGCTAACTATTTTGCTTCTTTCCTTCTTCTTCTTCTTACATTTTCTCTGAATAAATTCCGTTTCTCTTTTTTTCGGATTTCATTTAGTTTTCGTTGCAATCAAATTCAACAAAATATAGAACAACTTACAACTTGCAATTAAACACATACACACATAAATATGTATTATATATATATAAATTTATATATAAATAAATATTTTTTTCATGATAAATATTTTTTTGATGGTCAAGTTGAATTCCATAATACATCGCCGAGGAAAAGCTGTGCTATGCATATGCATGCGCATGTGCATGTGCATGTTACAACATCGTTACATTTTTAATGACTTTTTAATGAATTATATCGAAAGCATATCATTTTCACGAACATTTGCTAAACAAGCAGGAGGCCGCAGAAGATCCTGTTACTTAATGGTCGAAGAGTAAAAAAAGTAAAAAAATAAAAAAACGAACAAACTTCAACATTGTTATAATAACCAGATATATCGTGTGTATGTGTGTGTACGACATGTAATAATTTTAAACCACATACTAATAAATGAATGCGTATTTGCCTGTGTGTGTGTGTGTGTGTGTTTGCATAGTAAGTAGATTATAATAACTCAACCAACTAAACCATCGCATGCATTATCTTACTACTGAATAAAGATAAACCGTCTTATTTAGAACACAACACAAGTTATATAAAAGCGTATGAGCGCTTTTGTCAAATGACTGATGACTGACGGATATAACTTATGTCTTGAATACTAGATATGGCTTTTAATGAAGAATAAATGTCTGCCTGTACCATTAAATAAATTTTTACAAGAAAAAAAAGCCTCTCATTAGTACGCCGACAAATTTGCTAAAAATTCGTCTTATTAGGTGTACCGGTTAATTACTAACGTCTTACAAACAAAAAAATTTATATAGAAACTACAAAGCAACCAAAATCCCAAAACAGTTACGCATCGAATCTAATTTTCTAATTTTTTACTCACGCAAGCATTTCCAACCAGACTTTTTCTTACTCTTTTTAAAGCGACCTACTTAGAAACTCTCCTTTACTTTCTTATTTCTCTTTTTTAGTCAAAAAGGCCGTAGGGAGGGAGGGGGAAGGGGTTTCTCCTAGCTCCAAGAAAACTCAGTTCGCTTCCTGATTAACGCTCGTTTTCCAAATGGTGTTAGTTAGTTTTAAAGCTCCGCCAGGATGACGACTTTTCTTCTTCTTCTTCTCTTTGTGATGTGGTTACACTTTAGGTCTAAACTAATGCTTCTTAAAAATTTCTTTATATGAAAATTTCTCGTAGCTTAAGAAAACTTCTTTAAATCACATATTCGCAAACTCACCAAAGACAAAATGTAAAATGTTCCCTGTCTTCGGAAATCGTTCGCGCCTCGATTGGATCTCACACATATTAATTAGTCTTTGCAATAATTGTTCTTTATCGAAATCAATTTTCTCCGATTGCCCGCCGTTGTATTAGCTTCTCGCAAAAAATCGTTTCTTGAACGGAATGCGAGATTGTAGACCTTAGTACAGCAATAATTATAAGATGCTGCTCATGTCCTTCCACTGAACCCATCCTACTATTCGTTTTGCTTTTCTTCTTTTTTTTTTAAATCACTTGCATTTTTCACTTTTCTTCTTTTTCTCTCCGAAGGAAGCAAGTGGTCTTACGTCATCCCCTTCCTATCTTCCTTAGCTTACCGTATACGATTGAAATATTATCTCGACAAAATTTGAACACTCGAAGGTTGCCAAGCCAGACTAATACTTGATATATATATATGAACACAATACTTTTATATATATACATTTATGGTACATATACATACACATATATTTATGAATACATCGTACACCACATACATATATATATATATACATACATATATAAATATATATTTATGACATCATCTTCATTAATTGGCACACCTGATACAACGGGTATGAGTATGTCATCTGATTTTGTTTACCTAGAGCTTCCTGTCAAACATAAAAATATGATGATGCATGCGATGGTTATTCTCGTTTACTTACTTAAAATGTAATTAAATTTCATATTTTATTTACACATTATGTACTTATATGCTTATGTGGATCTGCACGTAAATGCAAACAAGTTCTACGAAAACCACAATTACAGAAACAACTGCAGAAAACCGTTATGCCTCAAGAAATTGAAAAAAGAAACCTGCGGGACAAAAAAAGTTCACAGCAGTAGCAGTAGTAACGTTTATAGCATAACTAACAAACATTTATAAAGTAATTAGCCTCATTGTAAGATGAAAAAACTGAAAAATGAAAGAAAAATGAAAGAAAAATGAAAAAAAAAAAAAAACAAAAAAGACGAGAAAGAGTGAGCAGAAAAAGTGAGTGAGTACACGAGAGCAAGAGCCAATAAAGTAAAATTCACTTTTTGCTCAGAAAGAAAATTTAAACCAATTTCGTGATGTGCTTATCAGTTAGTTCATCATAAAGAGATCACAAACATATTTTAGTTTGGTTTGCAACTTCGCTAAACGAATAAATAAATTTTTACAATTTTTGTAAATCACGCCTTTACTAAAATATGTTTTAATAGATATTACGACAAAGGGAAAGCACTAAAGTATTTATAAGTATTGTACATACGTTCAAACAAAAAGTCCATACATATGTATATATATACATATATTTAGATTCTCGGTTTATGCTTGACTTGACGCCATAGTCGTGCTTCTTAAGTAATGGGCTATGCGATAGGCCTGTCAAAGTTCTATCCAATTTACTATTCAAGCATCTCGACGAACCAACCTCGATTAACACGTTAGCTGACCTTCAAATACTCCCATCCATTTTTTTCGTGAAAATCTTGTGTTTTGTAAATTTCAACAAGCCAAACTCGTAAGATTTTGGATGAAGGGAAACGAAGAATTACTACTAGGTAAGGTACACGTCCGTACGTTTTGAAGGAATACCTCAACAAAAAGCAAAACAATCTGACTGAGTTATGTCCATAAGTTCGACGTCAGTCAAAAATCTATAAAACATATAATATGAACTGGGACGATATATATAGGTATATATATATATATATATATATGTATATATACGTGCATATATGTATATATACGTATATATATATATGTATACTATTTCGAAAATCCCATTTTTGATGACTTGAGTTTGCATTGAAAGTGATCGATCTCCTAAGAAGCTAAATTCCCAAAAATGACAAATTTTTCTACGTTTTACTGGCCTGACGCAGCCGACGATTAGTATCAATTAGCAGAATGTTTACATGTTCCCATGCTAGTTAGGTACTAGCAACTTGTTTGTAAAAGCTTGTATAAGCAGAATATCTGTGGAAGACATAGCCAGTCGAGTCGACAAAATTGAATTGTAATACTCGAACAATTAGAAGAAGAAATGAAACGTTAAAGTATAAGTTTTTGTAAGTTACATATATAAATAGATCTCCTATCTGCTGCTATCCTAAAAATGTCCAAAATTCGACGTCGCGAACTTAATCTCAAAAGGACATGAATGAATACGTAAAAACTACGAAAAGAGAATTTTACGTCGCCATACACGAGATTATATTTAAATCGTTCATCAACTGCTTATAGAAACTCGTGTCTATTCTTCGTTATCAATGCAAAATGTCATTATGCCGCAGGAATACTATGCACAAATGAGTAGCACGGGAAAAGGAAGTCATGCAAAGGTCAGTGCCTTTAGTTAAAAGATGCAATGATCCTAAATTTTTTAGATAATTAATTATCTTCCTTATCAATAAGTATCGTCCTGCTGCTTCAAACTATAAATGAAAAATCATTGAAAAATAATTATTTAAATGCCGTATTGAGATTAATATAAATAGATAGAGTCCATAGGTTGCTGAACACAATGATGATCTATAAGCAGTATCCGAAATTGTATGAATGTTTTCCTAATATCTAAACAACCTTGAATGACGTACACCGTAATAAGTTCCTAACAAATCAACTAAGGAAATTTGTTTGAGAATGATTTCTTTCCCTTGCATTAATCTATGGTTTACTGAGGTGTATATGGTACCAGATTATCTCCCTTGATTACTAGGCAAGGGATGTACGTAATTGTCGAAGTCAAAAATTATGTTATGAGGCACTTACTCTCCCACTCTAATTTTCTAATTATACCTTACACCAGTTGTGGTACAAGGATTGTCCTTGTACAGATCTATGCGAGACCTAGAAAGACTTGAGATAAATCCGTCTGTGATCCTCAAGTTTTCTGCTCCATTTTGTTTACTTGTGTTTAACCTACGAGTCGCAATTTTTAAGATATTTTGAGGAAATGTTGGTCTTGACTCAAGGATGAAAATGGTTTGGATTGGACCACGTCTTATATAACGCTATATTATATATGCTATATAAGTTATATGAATAATTGTGGGTAGGTAGGATAGAGTATTTGTAGATGATAACTTGATTTCCGCTAACGGGAAAATATTTACCACAGCTACCGCAGAGTAGGACGGACGATGGACATGGACGCACATGGTCAGTTACATTACAAATTTGAAAGAATTTGTATACCTTATAGTTTATGAGTAGTGAGCACAAAATCAATTTTCCCCTTCAGAAAACAGAAATGTTTTCAGTTTACGTGGTGCTGTGGGCGTGCCCTTTAACCGATTTGGCCCATTTTCAATACGAATCTACGTGCAATACTTGCAATGTTTCTGCACACTTTCAAGTCAATAGGACTTGAGGAGATTGTTTACAACAGACATTACGCGGGCGAGCAGACGGACATACATCTATTTAGAATTTCATACTCATCAGGAATATTTATACTTGGCGAGATCTCCGATGCTTCCTTCTGGGCGTTGCAAAACTTTCGACAAAATGAATAAAGCTTCCATCCTTCGGTGATTACCTTAGAGCAAGTCTCTTGTAACAAACGTGTCGAACGAGCGCATTTCAAATGCGAAATATTTAAATAATGTCTCCCGTAGTTATTCTTGAAGCCAGCTTTTTTAGACCAATATCCGATTTTTTGTCGTTTGTAAATGTGTTTGTAGGCAAGTAATGCCAATTTGCAACTGATCAGTGACAATTAACTGAAGTTCTCAGGTTGAGATTCATTATCAGTTAATCATCAACGGGCAAGACACAGACGGACAGACACGTAACGATAGACTGACTCAAAGTCTCAACAGGTTTCAAAAACAAATAGATTCCATGGATTTATTTTGTGTTTTTTCTAGTCGTTATGAATGGAAGAATAAAGCCATTTCAGGCTAGTGATCGCTGTACTAAATTTCTACTTATTGTATAAACATTGTGTACTGATCTGCAGTAGTTTTATATTTTCCTAGCGTTAATATCCGTTTTCTAATTATTATTATGTTCGTTTAAATACTTCAAAGATAATTAAATCGCTTTACACATTATATAAAAAATTATATGTTAAATATATTTTCTATCTTGACAAGTTAATTATTAACCAAACCTTCTAGTTCGTCTCGTGGTATATTATTATTAATCAAGTCAAGTTTTTGTGCAGTGTTTTATAATTTTCATTGGTGTTGTTACTATTCGTATGGATCGATTAATGTGAAAGGTTATGTTGACGTCCGTTTATTTTGATATATAGAAAATCTTTTTAATAAGAATCTGAAAACGGAGAAGTAACTCTTTCGCTAGAAAGGGAAAAATAAATCCCTCACTGCGTCAATTCTCAATTACTTGGCTACAAATTTTAATTGCAAAAATTCACAACAACATTATCTGGATATTTCGCAAAGGTTAATTTGAAAAATTGGAAAAATTTTACTTATTGAAAAATCTATCAAGAGCTGCCTTTTGAGGTTAATTGTCTAAAAGACAAGTAAAAACGCTATAGAGGGGCACGACTTTCATTAAATACATATATACATATAAACACATATATGCATATAAATACATGTATGTATGTATACATATATGAATATATATATACATATATGTATATATAGGGTATAAATTTCATTAAATACCCTACACCGTATATGTATATAGATATGTATATATATAGTCGTATATGTATATATACATACATGTATTTATATGCATATATGTATTTATATGTATACATGTATATATGTATGTCTATATATATATATATCGAGTTTTGAAAATAAGGCTTCATATGAAAAGTGAATGAAAAGTGTGGTCCGATCGCAACCATTTTCAATAGCCGTCGTGCTTAGACAGACAAGCTTAGATCGATTCAGAACATGAACCGATGGGTATAGTAAAAAATAAATCTATATCAACGGTTTCTGGCTATTGCGTACATCCGCACAAACTCAGCACAGTCTTCTACTATAGGCGGTGTAAGGTGTAATTGCGTGTTCCAATGGAGAATGGTTTCTTATTAGTCCACCGTTGGACATTTGAAGTCAATCGGTTGAGGTTAAAAAAAACCTTACAGCGAAAATCTTACCGATACGGTCGAAAAACATCACTTCGGGAAAAGCCCGATGAACATTGGAATTAGTCGTCATTTATAGCAATCTAAAGTAGTTTTAATTATTGACATCACTCGACAAAGTCGAATTTTTCAGGCACTTAGAGAAATCGAGTCCTCTTCTTATTTTTTGGATATCATTTTTATATATTCCACGAATCGTGTAAAGTGACCATGCAATTGCTTTTATAGTTTTTGGAAACTTTTTTTTTTTCTATTTTACAACATTTTCTAAATCTCGTCACTATTTACTAACATTACGTCTCCCTTCAGTTTTCTTTTTCACATACATGAGATTTCTATCTCATTTAATTTGAATCCTAATATTTCACCCACAAAAGCATTTCAGTTTAGACGTCCGTAGCTTGACCTTAGTAACATGTTGTTACTTGCGAAAATCCCACCACATTGGATGAAAACTAACCGATTTTCTAAGAGAGCAAATTGTAAGTCTGGTAAAACCGAACACAGATTCATGATGCTTTACGCGGCGACTGAGCTGGCAACTGGCCTGAGTGGTAAGATTAATAAGAATTGGCAGAGAAAGCTGAGGAACGAAATTCGGAGCAGATGACTTGCTTGTGAAAGGGCATATATAACTCAAGTAGTGGCGGCAAGGAAAGTTAGTCGAATTAGGAGAGTTGATTCGGAAGACGCCTTCCAAATATAACTTCTTGTAATTAATTTGTAAAGATGAGAAAGCAAAAAATCAAAACTCGGCGATGCGAACTTAATCTTGAAACAAGTTGAGTAGAAACGTAAAATCTTTCAGTACATTTGACGTTACGTTACGTTTAGAAGTGATCATACCACGATGTTATTACCATGTTAGGGATAAGAGCGTTTCTGGAAGATTACTCCAACTTGTGGTTAAACCCGATTAGGAAAAATGAGGAAACATAAGAAATAATGGATCATAGAAGTTAAGTACTCGGCTCAAGTGTACCCAACACTATCGCACTTTATTTTACGTATATTATGCCTAAGGCAGTCGTTTTAGGTCGGCCTTGAAGAAGTGATCTGATGATCGCAGCAACTACCATTGCGAAAGTCGGTAAACTAAAGGTTTTTCAGATTATATTACATTTGATTTAAATGGATTGTCGTGTAAAAAGTATGTTAAGTAAGAAAGCGTCATGTGTTTTTTTTTTTTGCTTATTTTATTTTCTATAGTCTATTTAAGTTTATTAAAGATTTTTATTTTTCACATCAAATGGTGTTTTAATTGTATAATAATTAAATTAAAATTTTGTTATTGTATTTTATTGCGTTTCTCGGTAAGTCATTTAAAGAAATTAATACGTGCTTGATAGCAAACATTACCGAACATTATTATGGTAATTATTATAACGTTTAACTCTACATTAATATATGAACGAGGTAGCAGTAGAGTAGAGTTCAGCAAAATATGAGCATAAATTTTTTGTTGTATTTGTTGTTTTTTTTGTTTTCTAGTCTGCGTGTCTTATAATTTTTCTCTTTGCCCAGCAAGCAGTTCGTGTTAACAACACACGATCTGGTTAAATGTCATTAAAATAATTACAATTTATATTAGTTTTAAAAAAAGTCCATTGGAAACTTGTATTTTTTTTTTTTATGATTCTCAAAAGGAAGAGAAGCAACAAAAACTTATATCGGTTTAACGCTAACTAACAAGTAGCGGCGTTAGAAAGGGTGGCCACGCACAAAAAGAACTAAAGTGACGAAAAAGCTTGAAGAATTTCAAATATGTCTGGCGATCTCTGTAGTAATTTGCTTAGAAGTGGTTAAGACCTCTATGAACTCTTAATTCAAATGGAAGCCTTATAACACGAATAAGGGCTCTCGGACCGATTGTCAGAAGCATTGACAGCTTTTGCATCGCTCTCAACCTCAGATGTATTCAACGGTCTTGACATAGACTCGCTTTTTATTACATCAATCGATTCAAAATAGTTTTCTAAATCAATCTGAGCTAACTGTCCGTCCGATGTGTGATATCTGTCAATGTACGTTTGTGTTCAACCTACAAGTCGTAATTCCCAGATATTTTAATGGAATTTGGTACACTTTCTGTCTGCCATGTCATCTATCATTTTACTTGAGCAAAATGTTGAGACTTTTTGTCATTTTGTTTGATAGAACCCAGAACTGTCGTCTCGTCTCCATGCAGCTATACTAAGGTATTTTTGTTTGAAAATGCCTTCAAATACTTACCCAACTGTTAGCGGACTAGAGAGAAGTTAGAAACAAACACATAAGACTGCAAAACTATAGCTAGCCAGCAATGCATCGAACTAAAAAATTCTGAAAAATTTATAGTAACTCCCCCCTTAGGTGATCGCTACTACTGCACTGAAAACGGCCGCCTTAATCCAAAACTTTCTTTTCTTATTATACCCACCACCGAAGGATGAGGAGTATATTCATTTTGTCAACACTTTTGCAACACCCAGAAGAAAGCATCAGAGAGAAGTGTAGATAGACTTTTGATCATCATCATATTCTAAACCGATTCAAGCATGTCCGTCTGTCCGTAAATGTAATGTCCGTTGTAAACATGTAATGTCTGTCAGAAACATTGGAAGTTCTTGCATGCAGGTTGCTATTGAAAATGGGCCAAATCGTTTGAACGATGCGCCCATAGCACCATCTTAACTGAAAACACCTCTGTTTTTCAAAGCGATTGAAAAATTGGTTTTTTGCTCATTACTTATAAACTATAGCAAATAAATGTACAAAAATCTGAACACCTATTCTATGAGCGATGCTGCAGCATCTGCGCAGAAAAGTGGAAAAAATTGACCACATTTACCCAAAATTGTAGGGCATTAAAACTGAATTATTTTTTCAATACCTTTATAACACGCAGAAGCAAACAAGCTTCAAAAACTCCATAAAGTATATAAATTCTTGGCACCCAAACATGTCCGCCCGTTCGTCTGTGCATCTGTCTGTTTGCGTAACTTTGTAGTATTTGTGGTAAACATTCTGCCGTTACCGAAAGTGAAGATGTCGCTTAAAAATATGCAAAAGAATTTGGAATTACCCTAAAGTTTAGAAAGGACACGCCTACAACGCCCACATACCTCTACGACAAAAACTTTCATTTTGAAAATAGAAGAAATCAACTGCGCCCGCTCCATGTTAGAGAGCATGAGAATTTCGTTTTTTTACGTCTTTTGTCTTTTATTGGGGTAAACGGTGATGAGCATAAAAAATTCGTTCGCGACCGAATTTAATTTTCTTACTTGTTTTTCAATTCAAAAGGAAAGGATTTTCGTTATTTTCACTGTAAACTTCACTTATTAGAAGTAACGACAAATGTTTTCCAGTTTTATTATCATTCCACGAACCTTACTGTAACTCAGAAGTTGTGTAAAACATAAAAATAAAAAGTTACGACCTGTAGATGTGAACATAACTTCGTTTGTTTTCTGCGCTTAGAAAATTTGATGAGTTTTTATTACAGCAGTTGTTGTTGTTGTTCTCGTTTTATTTCAATTATTTGATAAACAATTTAGTTATGTTAAGATGATTACCAAGTTAAGATAAAAAACGGTACTGTTCTGATTTAGGAGTTAAAGGGAAGCATCATTATTATAAGATATTTAATTTATTGGTGTACAGAAGGAAGGAAGGCAACAAAGCAACATCAGGTCTCATAACTGTTTACAGCAACAGATTTATAGACTAAGATAATTATGTCATATTTTTTTAAAAGAGATTTCTCTGCAACAGTAACAACAACAACAACAAAAATAACGACAACAACATCGGTAACAATTATGATTAAGATAACTGATATACTCGTATGCGTATGGTATGTGTGCTGTGTGTGACTGTTTGTTTTTGTTAGCATATTTCAACCCTGGGAATAATGTTCGTTCGCAATTATCACGTTTACTTCTAGAAAGATGAAGTCACATAAATTTTGATTATATACACACAAGCGCATCACCACCACCTACTTTTTTCCAAGGAATTGTTCTCATTTTAGTTATAATATTATTTCTTTTCTTTTCTTCGCGTTTTTGCTTCTTTTTTTTTGTGAAGCGACCTGCTTACACTCTTAAAGAGTGTAATTTGACACCTGTAAATATGCTTTTGCCAACACCATAACTTTGTATTGTTACCGGAATGTTTGAGTAATTTTACGCTTTTGTTACGCTAAGCTTTAGTTAAGTTTTATCTTGTATTTAGCTTTATTAGCTGTAGATTTATACACTAGGAGTAGAGTAATAGTAGCAGAGTAGTAGTAGTGGTGGTGGTGGTGGTGGAGAGATGCGATCACACTCGCATCCATGAATCTTGTTTCACTTCATTAAAAGCAACCATGAGTTTATGGCAAAAATATATAAAAACTTGACTTGGCAGACATTTTGTCGCCATTAGTTAGGTAACCGTGTAAATAGGTGTCTCATCCTGCATATAAGCTGCTCAGGTGTAATCTTTACCGCCGCATCTTTACTCTACTCTGACGATGGTAGCAGCGGTAATGGTAGAATGTCGGTAATGGCGGTAACGGTGGCGGTGGCATAGCCGCTCTAGCAAAGCCTCTTGAACAGAGATATTTCGCTTAATAAAATATTACCATTAACGTAAAAGCGACAAAAACTAAATCACAATTTAGTTGCTACAGTCTATCAAGATGTTGCCACAAACGACCGCAAAATTTAATACAAACTACAACAATAACAACAAAATAATAAGAAAAAGATTAAAAATCAGCGGCGGCAGCAACAGCAACAACAGCAACAACAAACAGTAACAAAAGTTCTCTTATAGGTACAGCAAGAGTTATTTTTTTTGTTTTTTTTTCTTATTCGTTTCCAAAAACAGAAAAGAAGCGGTTTCCTCTTCATACGTAATCTGCGGTCATTCATTGTTTCCTCCTTTGTTCGGCTAAGTGAGTGAATAAGTGTGAGAGGTTAGCAAACAGTTGTTATGTATGCCGGTTATTGTTGTTATTTTTATTTATTTATTTTTCTTATTTTTGTTTTTTTTTTGTCGTATGCAGCTTAACTTTTTTAGGCGAACGCATTTTCTACCCAATTAATTAAGTCTCGGAATGTATGTATGTTGATGTTAATGCGGTTGTAGTTATTGCTGTTTTTTTTATTTCTTGCTGTTGTTGTTGTTGTTAATGTTTATCGTGTTTATTTACATACAACAGTTTTATGTTGCTCCGTGTTGTTATTTAGTGTTGTTTTATTTTCTGTCAGACCATAAACTTGGTCAACAAGCCTAATTAGTTGTTTTTTCTCTCTTGTTTCTTTTTTTTTCCTTTTCTTTCTTCTTCTTTCCTTATCTTCTCTGCGGTTTTTTAAATAAATTTTTTTCAAATTATTTTCAGAAAAAAAAGAAGAAACCTTTCGCCTAAACGCAAATTGCCCACAAAACAAGAGCATAATAAATAAGTGACGACGGCGAGGTCCATCTAAAGGTAGATTCTAACAGAAACTCGAAACTTGAGGTATATATAATTCAAAGCGGATCGCATATTGCCGAAAAGTTACTCGAACGAAAAGTAGGGAAATACTGGTTGCTTGACTTCAAGCAAGTGCGGTATACTTGCTATGCTTTCTTTCAGTCTCTGCACAGCAAGAAGAAAATTTATATTTTTCCGGACTCTTCGCGAAAAATAGATAGTGTTTTCATAGCCTGCAAAACGAAATCTTAGGAGGTGTGATGTGTGTTTGGCTTTTCACTTCATGTTATTATTGTCAGCAAACTGCGAGCAAGTGCCCACCTTCTTGCACATATATTTTTTTCACTTACCAAAGGTCGTCAGATAACATGGTTTTATGACAGAGCCGAATACTCAGCAGAAAATCGGAGTAAAATTCCAAATCCTCTAATTTTTCCTTCTCCCTCAACCTCACGGTCTACATCGAGAAGATTTTCTGCAGAAAATCTCCTACTAACACTTGAATGTATTTCTGAGTTGATGCGGGTAAATATAGGTCACCCCCCATAGCTTAAAGTGTTTTGGACTATAAGCAAATTTGGTTTGTAGCCATCAATCAACTCCTATAATGTGTATCAGCCTCTTCAAGGTTCACTCTCCTTTAGAGCTCTCCCAAACAGACAGTTGCACAAGCCTACATGCGGCCTCCGTTATATCTAATATATACCCCGGCGTTACAATCAGTGCTATATGAAAGTATATTTTGCAAACTGGACACCAGGAAGAACAAACCCACCAACAAAACCAACAACCAACCTCACTATAATAATCTTATAATGCATTTAGAAAGGCGTAATATAATCTTCAATAGCAATGGGTTGTTTTACCAACGTTATCTATTCAACCAAGTGAGAGAGAGAGAGAGAGAGAGAGAGAGAGAGAGAGAGCTAAATTGAAACAAGAACAACAAGATAGATCATCTCTGTCATTCAATGGAAAGCCATTTATTAGAGAAAACTTTTCAGTGACAGGTAGCTTACGCGGCATAAAATTAGAATTAAGAATTATTTACATTAAAAAAGCCGTAAAACATTATACAAACAGAACAGTGAGCTAAGTAGCAATAAAAAAAATGTTTATGTTATTTATGCTACTTTTACGTTAGCGCTAAAGTCGACGAAAGAATCGATTGCAGCGAGTGACGCACACACTATTACTATATGGTGTACATAAACATGTTGCCAGAACATATATGCTACAGTTTAATGACTATATTGCGCTCCATCGCTACATCATTACTCCAATCGCCCAGCGATGGATTACGTGCTTGCATGAATTTTGTTAATTTTTTCATTTGAAAAAAACATTTATTGAGAAACTGATGCAACATCAGAATATTTTCCATCATTTTCTGCAACTTTCTCTGGCAACATGGCGACATCGTGTCGAAAGAATGATATTGGTGTGACAGCGATCCACTCGTCGACCCATTGTCGCACTTCTTCAGCACTTCGAAACCACGTGCATCGATCTGAAGAGGTGGTAATCAGAAGGCAGTGTGCCTGAGGAGTACGATGGGTGCGGCAGAGCTTCCCATTCGCACTACAACAATGTATCCTTGACAACTTTGGCTTCCATTATCCTAATGGCATAATGCGGGTTGCACTGAGGTCTGAAGATTCTACGGAGATCTACTCTTAACAATACGTCTCAGTATGAGTGACTATATACGTCTCCTTACGACTACTAACTGCGAACCCTGCAAGATCTGAGAACCGCATACTTGCCCCTATTCATATTTTTTGGAGATCAAGGCTGCTTTGCAAATAGTTATCTAAATAAATTATTTTATATTTTTAAAATATATCCCAGAGAAGGGATATAGAACAAAATATAGAAATATCGGTCCAAGACATGTATCGCTATTATAAACAAATTTTTAGGAAATTTTAGTAAAAGATCCTTTTCTTATGTTTTTAATGATCATAGATTAATCAAAAGAAGGCTATAGGCATTATAGATACAGCGAGGGCACAAAGCTCTTTCCAATGTAATGTACTTAAGATACTGATAATAAAAAAGTAAAGTAAGTAAAGTAATTCTTCCAGTAACTATTTGAATATCGGAAAATAAATTCTCTGTTCTGTATAGGTTTTACGGAAGGGCGCGAATTGTGAAAATGAAAGTTTCCAAGTAGTTGAGAGAATACTGAAATCAGATAAAGAATGTCGCTGCTTCACCCGCCGGCATGCTAATATAATGGCGTGGCGAGTGGTAAAAACATCGAAACGAAATGTGATATTCACGACCTATTTCAAGAGCCCAATAAGCCAAGGGCAAGCTCTCATGGCGAGAGGATAGAAACTTGATGATCTTTAAGGAAAAAAGTCGACCAAGTGAAGTGCAGTGAACTAATTAATCTGAAAATTCTTATAATTCTTCTAATTTTGCAAATAAATAATTTACTACTCCTTATCCAATGGTGGGAGCCTGATTGAAGAAACAGTAGAAATGAAATGCAACAGAAAGAATCTTACATAACCGTATTTTTATATAGAGAAGTTACAATGTTCTCTGTAGCTTTTAAATGCTCCTTCCTTTGACATTCTCTTGACAAGTTTTTCTGCCAGTCCATCAAGCTTGACCATGGCTACGATTGCTTACATTTTTGTTCATTTTTAAACTTTTCTTCTTTTTACTTTCTCTCTCCCTTTCTCTCTTTCTTCAGATTTGCTTCAAAAATCCCTTAAATTGTTTCATGACTCATCCCACAATTGGAGAAAAGCTTTCAAATCTTAAAACTTTTTTGAGTATTAGCCTCTTTAAGTCTAATCTTAGTTTAGTAAAAACATTCAATCAAGTTCGGAAATCAGGTAAATCGGTCGAAGATCGCATGCAGAAACCAATTATCAAAAAAGTTCAAAGTCTTCGATATAGAAGACAATAAGAGTAATAATTAAATTAGTTTCTGAAAAGTATTGCAATATTTTTTTTTAAGTTTAATTTATCCCGTTGTTCCGCATTAGGTACCTTCACCGAAGCACTTGCAGTTCATCGTACATTTTAATCATAAGTTAATTGCGAATTCTTTTCAATCAAATTTTTCTCGCTTTTTCTCGCTCGGCCTGAAAAGGCTGAGTTGGTTGGCTGGCTGGCTGACTGGCTGGCTGACTGGTTGGTTTATTAGGAACCAAATGCCAATAAATATGTTAAATTTTTTTTTTAATTTTGCCTTTTTCAAGTTCTTTTTTCTCTTGTATCCATTCCTTTGCTTCATTTGTCTGAATGTTTTTTCAACGGAATTTTGTAAATTATACACGACAAGGAGAGAAGGAGAGATTCTTTATATGCCTGGTCAAGCATTAACATATAACATGCAACAGTAACAACAGCAACACCAACAACAACAGTAACAACTCGTTTGCAAGCCAAGAATACATATCGTATTTAGATATGTACAGAATCTTATCCATAAATGTAAATAACAAATCGCACCATTAAACTAGACTCAACGACGACTCGGCCGGCGGTCAGTGCTACGCGCTGAAATGTCGAGCGCGCATATGTTTATTGAGCCGCAGTGAATAAACTAAGTAAAAAAGAAATATTATTGAAAAAATGTTATACAAAGCAATTTGTAAGTATGTGTTTCTGGCCACAAGTTCACAAGTTTAAAGAAGAACAATTGGATGCAGAAAGAGAAAAAAAAAACAAGCGGCCAGCAAGAGTATTTCAGTACAACAACAAAATTCTGCACAGAATGTTTACACAAAGAGATGCATGAACTGAACGACAAACAGACAACGCGAGAAACAACGGGAGAATAAAAGAAAAGCATCTAAATGTTGAACGACGTCTGAATGTCTCGCAATTTGAATTAAATTCAACAACAACAGCAACAACAACAATGGCTCATGCTAGCAACATTTTAAATTGCATACAAATCGCTTTGTTACAATCGCCACAAAACAATTGCAAAACAGTATTCGAAAGAAGATAAAACAAAATGTATATAAAATACAACCAAAGGGACATTGATAGCGCCTTCACCCTTGAGGCCCTACATTGAAAAAAAAAAATTATAATAAAAAGCCAAAAACATGAACAACAACGACGACGACAACAACAACAACAAGTCAGCGAGAAATCGAAAAAACAATAGGCGTTTGGTTAGCTACAATTTATTTCATATACGGCGCTAGTAAGCACACGTTAACCATCCCATTGTATTCCAATCCAATAAAACGACAACACGGTGACGACAACAACAGCAACAATAATAAAAAACAAAAACGCAACAAGATCAATAAAGCAACAATAACGACAACCTCAACAACATCAACAACAACACCAATAATAATACAACAAACAAGATGACCTAAACTAAGTAAGCGAGAGCAACATCAAAAAAAATTAGCATTTCATTCATTTGCAAAGTGATACTTTATTATGATTCAAGCGATCCTTGTTGTTAACATTATGACTACAAGGTCTCTGGTGAATTGATTTCTGTTCTCTTTTGCATTTTCTTTAATTAGATGATCTGCACGAAAGTTCAATGATCTGAGAGCGCCCGAGCATTAAACGAAACGAAACGAAACGATATGATCGATTGACTATCGACGCATTTACACTGCATGGATATCTTAAATCGATGTTCACTCTCAGCGATATGATTATAACAAATTGCCCTGTTTGCACAACCATCCATAATATGAAATATCGATAAACTCATATACATAATCTAACTACTTTGCCAGAGAACGTAGGCCAACAGTAACACTTTGATTATCTAATACATCAACCATGCTGTCATTGATCTAAATTAGACGCTAATAAAATTAATAGCACACGCTGAAGTGAATGAAAGCTTATCGAATGATTCAGAAGAGTTAAGAGCGAGTTAATTGATTCGCTTAATTAAATTAATAGAAGAAATTTAGTTCACTTAGATAGCATGATATTGGGATGCGAAGCTTGCATTTTAATTGTAATGGATGGGAGGAAATACTTTTCTTAGGAAGGAAATCTCGTTTGGCTCTTGATTCTGTAGATATAGGTGGTGGGTACTGGGTATGGCCATGACATGGTTAGTTTACTAGTAATAAGCAAAGGGAACCATTTACTTTTTTTTTTTTTGTTAAATTTTGTAGCATTGTAGGTGTATCCTTCAACCAACTTGGCCCTTGGAATTCTCAAAGCAGATCCACTTTTCATCCCCCCTAAAGGATACTATTTAAAAATGATTTTTCTTTGTATGCCTCAAGCCAAATTTCATATTGTTCTTGCGCCTGCCTCATCAGGTAACATTTTCGTTCAACTGAATCTTTCCCGCCTCTTGTAAGCGATTTGAAATAACGCGTTGAGTAAATCTTTTAGTTACTCTGCGAGGTCTTTTCGTGTTTCATCACCACCTAACAGTGCTTGCGTTTTCGTCTCTTTTTGACGGTTTTCCTAGTTTGTCCTCTACAACATCGAAAACATCTCACTTTTCAAACTCCAAATTCATCGCTCATAGATACATCTTGCAAAGGAGGATGCTCCCAACCAGAGCTTCTCAAAGCAATCGGTATAATTCAAAGGCAGTCTTCTTCAAATAAAAATAATGTTCACGAATATTGCTTACCTGGCACAAATGTCTATATATGGAAGACAACAAAACAGTCGCTTTTGACACTTGTTGATGGAGCAACAAAATGCCATTTATGCCAAATCTTTATACAACATAGTGCATTGCTGCCCCATTTGATTCTCAATTCTGCACGTCAAAATTGTATCCTCAATAAGTCTATCCATCCGTCTATCTGCCCGTCTGTCTGATATCTTCCCATGAACGGCAGCGTTTAACAGGAGGTTTTTAAATTATTGCAATGAAATTTGACAAGTAAAAACTAAGCGGTTTTCAAATAAGGGTCGATACACAGACAACATACGCAAAAGTGCACCAACGAAATCATGATTTTTTTTAAATAAAATAATTGTGACCGCGTGAGGCCTCGGTGAGGTGCACAAACCTAACAGCAAAACTGTCCAAACAGTCCCATCGAACAACAAAAACAAAAAAGAAATGAGAATACCGTTTCCAACAACATCGAGGGACAGTTTAGCGGTGTTTTGCACCAATATAACTTGCCGGTGGTTCGACCTCCATAGAGTGAAGTTAATTGATTTTTTCCATATTAAGTACATGGATGGCACTTATTCTCACCGATCTTGCTGGTGAAACAATCCTTGTTGAAAGACCATATACATTGGTGTTTAAACGACACATGACAATTTTTAAGATGGTTTGATGAAGTTCGGTACATTGACATGCTGAGATTCGAAAACGACCCATAATAAAAACTGATTTATACGGCGACTTCCCAAATGACATCAAAAAGAAGCTTCTGCGATATTGTGTAAAGTATTTAAACGAAGGCATAGCCACGGAGGCAAAAAATGTCTTCGTCTATTTCAAGCGTAAATTATGACACGTAAATTTCACTTGATGTGATCATTCCCAAGAGGTTACTTATGCAGCCGTACGCACACCAATTAGATCCGAAGGACTGATCTTTAAGAAGCACTAAACACTTTCCGCGCTCAAAAATGAAAATAATTTTTAGATAGTGACACACTTGCCGTGCAAGGTATATTAAGTTGCTGAGTTGGAGACAGACTCGAGATAGACCCGCCTTTTGTTATCCCCATCGATTCAAAAAGCAATTGTAAGCTTGTCTGTCCATCTTGTACTCTTGCTGCCAGGTCGTAATTTTTAGGATATTTATACTTACATGAATAACAGCATTAAACGAAGTGCTGTAGGATATTTGCTGATGAGCCGTTGCCCACTATACTATTTATATACTTATATAAAGTGTTTTTTTTCGACTTCTAACTACAGACCAAACACTTGTAATAATATAGGAAACTGCTTATCGTAAGAGATACTGCCTGATAGTATTCGAATGCTCCAGTGTACTTGGTTCCATTTGTTTTACTTTTGTGTCCTAACTATTAAAATTTATTGTTTCAAATGTGAAAAGCAAATACGAAATGAAAGTAATAGAAATAAAAGCTGAATTTATGAAATATTTGCTACTCCAAGATTAATTCCTCGTAATTCCTATGCTATTGTTTTCATCTTAAGAGAAAGCTCTCTCCGTTTGTGAAAAATTATTCCCTTCTAGTTTAAAATTCATTTTCGTAAAACCGCACATAAGTTACAAATTATCAATAGCTATATTTAGGCGCAAACTATAAGGAAGCATTGCTTACTTTGCAGACCGAAACCTTTAAAAATTGTTCTCCTGTTTTCAAAACCACTTTTATCACTTTTGAATTATAAAACAAGTATATCTTACTTTTAAATTTAGATAATTTTAAGTGAAATATTTGCCTTTTCTTCAAAATTTCCCATATCTTTAAAGTACTTATTTTTTATTCAAAATATTCGTTCGTTCGTAAACAAATTTTATAATAATGCAGAGGATTAGATTCGCCCTGAGGTAAGGATAGGCCGCCACTGCCGCACTTTCTATTATCAGTTGCTGGCCTGTTCCTTGGCGAACATGATAACGTTGACAACAAATCTTCAGATAACCGTATACCAAATCGTAAAACAAACTCTGTAATTTTTCAATAACAACAAATTCTTGGCTGATGCTCTCTTGTGATGCTGAAAGTCCTGTCTGTTTAGAGAACGGACAAACAGTCCAGGAAGGTTCAATTGTTTCGAAAGTTTCCCGAATATAATCAGCGTAGTTATCGTATATTCAAGAAGGTTTCTAATGTCAGCGACGTGACGCACTGTCCTGGTATTGAATCTAACTTACTTCAAATATTCCTATGAGAGCTTGCGCCCTTGAGCCGATAATAATGCATTCGTGTTTTTATTGAGCACGTTTACAATGTATGCTTGTGGACTTCGTTATTTATTTAGAAACGCTACTAGTTTTGGATTTTAATTTTCTTGTTTTTGAATAGTCGTGCAGACTGACAGTGAACAACAAAACATATGACTCTGTTTCATACACTGAACAAAAAAATATCGTAAAACCTACTTCAATACTTTCATCAACCTCTAACGTACGACGTTTATTTTGGAGAAGACTTATTGAAACTTTGGTCAACCTTTAAAAGTCTGCTTCAACGTGTGCGGTTCCTTACATTATGCGAATATAAAATGAAGCATATAGAACAATAGTATGTAAAGAATATTAATGAATATAATATCACTTACTCCTCTTATTTACTTCAACCAGAGTATAATGAGGTTCAGCTTCTACTAAATATTTTGCAAAGAGTTTTACATATTTTATTACGGAGCGTAGTCAAAACATTTGCCGGCGATATCACTAAATTGCATATTTCCTAAAACCTTTACACACTTTTCAACAAAACAACAACGAACGAAAGAAATACAATTTTGATTGAGGCCTACCCTTACGCACACGACTTAAACTTTCTCATTCTTAACCATTCTAAGCATACACTATACACACTATTACCGCAAAGAATTTATTAAAGAACTCTAAAAACCAGTCTATATTCCCTTTTGCAAGCGCCGTCTTTAAAACGAAATGTGAACGTCTGTACGCATAAGCAATTCCTATTTATACGGATTCGATCGAATAATTTCGCGATAGCAGGTGAGCCGCAATCTCAGCAGCCTACTCCTACTTTAAAACTTTCATCGATTTTTTTCTGACATTCAACGCGTTATTCACTTGGATCTATTAAAGGAATTACTTTCTTGCATTTTTATTTCCATATAATGTCCTTTAGAAACAATTTCATTAAATTGCAAGGAATTTCATTAACGCGTACATTTTAATGAACTCTTTCCGCTATCTAAAGCAAACGAGATCGTGTTTGCAAAACAGTGTTGCAGACATCAAAGCATTCTTTCTAAGTACGCGCTTTTTTCCCGTTAGTTTATCTAAAAATCAGCAAATGCACAAGCTTTCTTACGCAAGGAAGACGTTATATGTATATAACAGTTTAGAATTTTTACAGTTTTAAATTTGACTCCAAATTTAGAGCAATTTTTAACTCATGATGAAAAACTTCACTTGTATTCTATTTCCTTTGCATACACTCCATATAAGATATCCCATGAAATCTTAATAATTCATAGGAGCGTTTCAGCAAAGAAGATTAACGGTGGGGAATTTGGATCATGTAGGTCTATTTTTTTTTGATCGCCACTTATATAGGCGCTATCACGAAATGCGAACTATTACATGGAGAGAAAATCTAACATTTCAATATGCGAGCATTCATGAAAATTATGGCTATGCATGAAAATGTGTACTTTTTTATGTATTGTTACCAAAACAAATAAATAACCGTACTAGACGAAGTGAGGTAGGGTATGTAATGGTGGGACATGTGTTCAAGAAGCATGTTTTTTAACGGCTAACGGTGCTGCATTCTACCTGCCTACGTATGGTACAAGGTACAAAGGTATATTAAGTTGGTTAGGACGTAAGTTGGTCTGTCCGTCTGATGTCTCCCCAAGTATCTTAGCGTGCAACCTAAAGGTCGCAATTTTTGAGATATTTTGATGATATTTGGTGCACAGACATGCTTCGATCGAGGAAAAAATGCTATTAAAATGCTATTTAAAATTGTTCCCATCCTACCATTTGTTTGACCTCTCCACACAGAACGCCTCATTTTGAAAAGCCATTGTATGAATAAATGTATTAAGCAAAATGGTGTAGCATGTATAATGGTGCGCCGTGGCCTACTATAATGTGTTTACTTATTTTTACTTGGAGTGATCATCACATCCGTTTGTACAGCTAATCGATTCAATGTAAATAAGAAAATGTGGGCTAATTTTCAGTCGTTCTTATACAACTTTTAATACTATTAAGAAGCTAACGTTAAGGTAAAATCGAGCAGAAATGCCCAAACTGATTCGAACCGCTTAGCTGACATATGTTTTATGAGATTTCCAATTAGAAGGAATAGCAAAACTGCTGCAATGACAATAAAAGAAAGTCTTACCATTTCTCTCAAGCCTTCTTCCACGTAGCAGGATTGATTGCATTAAACGACCACAAACTTTCATCTGTTATCGGCAGTCGTTTCATATCTTTATATAAAATTTCATCCTAATAGATATAGCGAAAAGATCTTAAATCTTTGCTTTAAAGTTCAGCTTATGTCACTATATGCCAACAATACTGTAATGAAATAATGCCAACGGCGTCAAACACGGTATGACGCATATCAATACTTTCGAATAAATTGACATAGATATGTTGTGAGATCAAATTCATCAATATATATATGTAAGTGCTTCGAAAAAAAAGCCTAACAATCATACAAAAATATCGAAATCGTGCCGTTGCTAGCCATTTAATGCCTTCGAACAGCAATCGACAGAAATTCATGTAAGAAATCCTCTTACCTCCGTATGTACGAGCGCATATATGTATAAGACTATAGGCGCTGACATTTAATATCAATATCATTTTTCGTTCAGACCTTCGGCGACCAATTTATAAAAGAGGTGGAGTTAGCTATCCAGCAAATAAAAATTTAAAAACCATAAAACATTCATCTCATTGGATGCACTCATCAACTTTATCATTATCATCGTCTTTTGTTATATATATAAATATAAAACTAATTTCTTGCGTTAGGTGTTACCCTTGAATAACTTCCTTTTGGCTCGTTTTGCAAACATATATATATAAAGCCAAAGCAACAATAACAAACAAGCAAAGAACAAACAGTGAACTTGAAGAGATAACAACGGTGCTGGAGTCTCGAGTATAGAGTAGCATTAAATTACTTGATGCCGGTGTGATGTTCGTTACAATTTTCTGCAATGAATACTCTCGTGATTATTCTTAAACACATTAGAACCCATTCGTTGCATTGCCCCTCAGCCGCACTTAGCAATTATTTATTGTAAGTAAGTTTGTTCGTTCGTAAGTTTAAAGCACAAAGTGTTTCTGAACACATTCCATTCACATCCCATAGAGAACACGGGCAAGTTTATTATTTCAACCATCCATTCAATTTCAAATACATTACACTTCAAGACCAGGGTTAAATGCCTGAATGGGTGTGTATGTGTATTTGCTTATAGATTTTTTTCTCTCTTATTTATTTATTTTTTTTTTATTTATATAAAGTTTTTTTTTGTTCTTTTTTTCTGAAAAAACTAAAAATTTTTGCTTTTGTTATTTTATATGTATATATATATAGTAATATATTTAGTTGGCTGTATAGTGTACATCACATCTTGTTGTTTATTTTCAAGCTATAATTTATTTCTAAATTGCCAGCCATCGGCCAGAATTTCCAACTAAACTGCAAATTAGCAGCCAATTTCCAAGTCGATTAATAACCATAATTATGGTTCACAATACGAATACAATAACGACAACAACAACTACAATCACAACAACAACAACAACAACAACAACAACAACAACAACAACAACAAACAACAACATCAACAGCAGCAACAATAAGATCAAGAACAGACACAGAATCGCGTATATATATCTTTATATATATATATATATATATATATATAAAGAACGTGCATATAAACCGTGTCAGCAATATATATATATATGCCCCTATGCATATATATGTGTACATCTCGCGGTGAGACACAGTACAAAAATTTTCTAAAATCAAATAATGTCTGCACATATGTGTGTAATATATTTGTAGTCCGTTGGTTGGTTGGTAAGAGCGTACTACATGTATATGCATTTAACACTTTGCGGATATCGCATTGAAACAACATTGTTTGGAGGATATCTCGTTTCTTTTTTCCTTTCCTTTCCTTTCATTTTTTTTTTTTGTTCTTCGAGCTGAAGGTGTTTATTTGCTTTTTATTTGTCTGATTATTACTTTACGACATCATCATCATTATCGTGTAATGATCATGTAGCTTCATAAAGATTTTTTGGATTTTTAATTAAATACTTCGCATACATGAAAAAAACGTTAAGGTCAACAAGTCATTCGTTTACGTTAAAATATTACATACATATCGACATCGTCCATATTTCTTCAAGAATTCATATATTGACACGAAAGTAATTGTTTATGGGCAAGTTAAAGCGATTCATTTTAACCACCTACCTAACTCACTTACTTGACTTTGTTTCTTGTCTTTTTAATAAACACATTTCTTAACCAAAAATTATATTTATTTTTTTTAAAAATGTATAGCTCAGTCTCTCTCCCTCTCTCTCTCTCTCTCTCTCTCTCTCTCTCTGTCTTTACCGCAAACATTATATCCTACGCAAGATGAGCCATCTGCGAGAAGCACTGTGAGCACTGCTCACATTCTCTATTCTATCCTACATAATTCTTAATCCTTGTAGCGCCACAAATATGTGCGTGGTTGTTGAATTTCTTAAATTCAATTTTTTCTTCATTAAAAGCAAACATCCCCATGTCCCCATACTCACCCAACTTAGTTAAACTTTGTCGCTTCCGCTGACGGTAGTGTACAAAAGTAGAGTTCTCTCCTTCTAAGGGTCAAAGCGTCGTTTTAATGAACAAAGGAACGGACGGCCGGACGGAGACATTTAAATCTTTTGCAGAATATATCCGATATTTAGACAAAGTTGTTAAATTGTTTTGATATCCATTAATTCCATTTCCTTTTTACACGATTTCGTTCGTTTTAGCACGTATAAAAATATTGTTCATTTTACAGGTTGAGTGTATTTGCTTTTGACCGATATTCTCTTGATATTTATAGAATAATTCTATTTCTCATAATGTACGTAACATCCAAAAGAAAGGTTCAGAGACCCTATAAAGTGTATAGACTCCCGATCACCGTGAAATTCTGAATTGATTAAGCCATGTCTGTCCATCCTTGAGTGTATGTTGTTAGCACTCTCACAGTCGCAAATACAAGATATCGACTTCAAATTTGGTAGAAACATTAGAGGTTTCCGCATGCAGGTTGGTATTGAAAATGAGCCAAATTGATTAAAGCAGAAGAGCGCAGTGGAACGTAAACTAAACGCTACTCCGATTTTTAACAAAAATTTTTGGGTTTTTGCTCGTTACTCGGAAGTTATTAAAGTTAGAAGATTGAAATTTTCCACGTCTACTTTACGAAGCGTTCTACTCTTTACATGCAAAAATAGAAACCATCCGCCATGCCCACTTCACCTTTTTGATGTTTTATGCTTATTTATCATAAGGCAAACAAGACAAAATGTTTAAAATTATTTTATACATTCCTGAAATGAAGACGTATTATCCTCCTTGGAGACTAGAATACGAAAAGTATATAGTAGCAAAATGTATATAGTGTTTGTCCATCTATAGGCCTCAAGTTTTGAGAAATTTTTGATAAAATTTGATAGACTGGCTTATTATGGCCCAAAGACGAACGCTACTGAAAATGATCCGGTTCGCACCAAAACGCGTCGAAATATGCATTAGTCTAGAGTGGTGTAGGATATTTAATAATCAGCTACACCCCACTGCAGCGTTCTTACTTGCTTTTTTTTTTTTTTTGAGGGAACGAAATACCGTTGTGCTACTAAATTTACAATTCACTCACGGTCAAGGTGTCTGCTATAAACAAGAGAGAAATGCTTCCTCACAACTCTCCTTATTAATACCAATGGCTATGAATTATGTATAAACACCTAATCTACATAAAACAAGGGCGAAAGAAAAAGAAGAAGAACAGCTTTTACTTCCTCAATTGAGAAATTCAATGTTTGGGCAAAATATGTGTCGCTTCCCCAATATCACTCTAACTGCCCGAGCAATAGGTTTGTGCTTGATTAACTTTATTGCAATCGCTTGAATTATACACTAGGAAACCGTTTGATTATTAACTTTACACAGTGTAGAAGAGTATAAAAGCTTTGCTGAATTTTTAATAAACAAACAATATCCGCATAACAAACAGTTAGCAAACAATACAAACTTTTGTTGACTTCACTTCTTCTTTCTTTTGGATTTTCGAAATAGTTGCAATTTAAATTGCCATTCCATATACTTGCCTTTGATCAGGTAGGCAGGCGCTCGATGTTACATTTTCATTTTTACTTACCCTACTGAAGATATCTTCCGCTTAGTCAGAATGTTCGGAATGTATGTTGTCCTCGCGATAAATATACCTAAGTTTCTAAAACAAATTTGATATGCGTTATATCAAGTGACAAAAGAAGGAGTAGGAAAATGTCCAAATATATAGAAGGATTAAGAAATTGACCCAAGGGACATAGAGAAATGATGTAAATTTCGGTGTTGGCCGCTCCGTCACAGGAAGACAATGGTATTTTAATTAACATTCAATATTATTTCTCCGAAGCAGTACACAAATCTTTGTCAATCAAAAAATTTTAAGCAATTTAGCCATGACCGTATATCCAACATATTGTTTTTCTTTTTCAGTTGGAAATAGTTAGCAATAATAATTCGTGCCTTACAAATTGAGATAAAATTCCCGATAAGTTGTAAACATACAGTAGTAGAGAAATATGCGAACGGAACCAAAGATTAAAATCTTTCATCAGTACAAGAAATATTGCTGAAACGAAATTGAGAAAGTTCGGGGCTGGATGCTCCAGCAGCTCGGCTACCATCCTTTGCTATTGTTGAGATTTTGGTAAACATTTTTTTGTTCCACACACACAAGGATATCTTAAGTTTGTGCGGAAGAGGACTTGAGATGTACCCCACTTTTATTCTACCAATCAATTCAGAATCATTTTCTGAATCGCTCTAAATCTTTCCGTTCGTCCCTCAGTCTTGTTTTCCTGCGTTCAACCTGTAGCTTGCAATTTTTAAGATATTTAGATCAAATGTGGGACGTCCATGTGGCCCAAGAACGAATGCTATTGAAAATGGTTCGGATCGGACCACTTTTTCTACAACTTCCCATATAAAGTCTTATTTTGAAAAGTCGATGTATGGATGACTGTAGAGTGGTACAGCGTTTTTAACCGTACGTGGATCGTGCCCCGCTATAGATATTTGAAAATTACGTAAATGTTTTGATTAAATGCATATTCAACAAGTTTGTGCGTGTTAGTGTACCTAGGGTTCCAATTATCCTCATAAAAGTACGAACAGCTCAAATTTTTAAATTGCAAAGAATGGGGAGAATATTTCGGACCTAGGTGAAGCGAATTATCGGTTGCGCACGCGATCCCAAAAACAAATACTTTGCCTTCTGATCCTTTCCATATTAAACAAATTCAAGTAATGGCTATCACGAAAACAAATAGATGAACAGATAATTAGTTTTGGAAGCTCTTACCTTTCTTTGTTTCTTAATTTGCTTGCAAAAGACTGCCATCTTTTTGTTTTTGATCTTCTTAATATATAGGTGATGCAATGTGTTATAATACAATAATTGGCGCACACTTGTATGTAAATATTTTGTTTTCATTTTTTGTACAAATAACATTAACCTTAATTTAAACCTATAGCTGCACAAAAGGACACACTTACTTAGCTGACAGGATTGCTTCAAGAACCAATATAATTTTAAAGAACGTTATTTGTTAAGCTTCCGCTTGGTGAATATCTGATAAAGGTATAAGAAAGACGATAATGTACCAACAGCACCGACCTGAAGTGTCGACAATTTGCCGCCCCATAAATAACCTTTGGGTAAATAACTGACGGCATGCACAAAATCTAAAGACAATCGCACTAAGGAGCATATTTCAAGACGATGTTTCCTTACCACCGCATCATCAATGCTTGGTTTCCTTAAAATTCAATTTAATAGATTACTGCTATTGTTTAACAATTGAAACTGAAACTTACTGCATTTCATTAAGTTTATTCAGCTTTTTTTGATTTAACCCGAAATTTCTTAGAGTTCTGAAATTAAACAAAATTTATCATGCACTTCGGGAACTTCTTAATAATAAATATTTCATTGGTAACCTCATCAAATTTAAGTAAACTGATAGCACCCAAAACATTGTATTAACTTTATCCCAATAATCGTAATTATGCACATCTACGATCCTATGTTCAGCCAACCAACATATCTTTTCGACTGGATAATAAAGGAGGTCGACTAGATTCGCTGTAACTCCCAATAAAGCCATAACACGATCACTTTCCTAAAATAATCGAAAAAAAAGTTAAAGAGTGGAATTATTGACAATATTGGCATAAGTTGACAAACGCAGGCCTACATTTTGACCCCATCCATACTCCAAGGCATACTGAATCATAGGAATATCATCAATTAAACGTAACGTCGCACGTGCTCCTGATATTCGTGAGCTGGCAATAGCATAACGTTTCGCCAATTCGGGTTTGCGATCCGCATAATAGCCACCAATTAATTTTGTACCATAACATAAGGCCTTCATAACCTTAAAAATAAATAGAAAAACCAAAGTATAATGTAAGAAATTTAAAAAAAGTCACATTAGACTTAAAAAAAACGGTAATTGTCCACCATTGGAAGCAATTGTATGTATGTACACAACACAAGCGAAAAAATAGTGAATTTCGGATAATCATTAGCTCAAATGTTCCAGAGCTTTTTTTCATTAATTTTCAGTTGGATTATCAGGGCCGATTTTTTGGTAGAGGGAATTAGTATTTGTGCCACCTTTTAAACCGATATCTGCCAAAAGTGGTTTAGTTGTTGAGAAAAGTATTTTCACATTCTTGTCTCAAGGATTTTTTGGCAACTTTTTGAATGAAACTATCTGCAAAGTTCCTTCTGGGACCTTTCTGAGGCGAACAGAGCAAAATCAATAATAAATTAAATACATAACTACTTTAAAGGATCTGCGTACGGGCAACGCAGAACCCAATATACGTCCAACTTTCGACAATGTTCGTGGAAATGACTGCTTTAAAGGAACTGAGTGTTCGACCCGTCAAAGTCAACAAATGTTTTGCTACGCAATCTGGTTCCAGCTTTTGACCCATCGCACTTTTTGCCTTGATCTGTGGTAGTTAATTGAGCGAGCATTCCAACCATAAATGGACGTACAGAGGGACGCAGCTAAATGGAATCACAATTTTACCTTAATCAACAGTATGAACATTGCATAGTATTTCTTTTGAATCTTTGTATCTATTATAAGTACAACAACAGTTATCCCAAAGTAGTTAGGTTAATAACCGCAATGTTCTGGTTTTATATAAAGTCATCTAAATATCCATTAAACAGCTACAACAAGCAGTCCTCAAAACAGAAAGGTAACAAAATATTCACTTTTTATACCCATCACCCAGAAGGAAGCACGAGAGACCCCAAAAAGTATATATATTCTTAATGAGCATCCAATTGTAAATGGATTTAAGCATGTCCATCTGTCCCTCTGTGTAATATTTGTTGTAAACATTCTCCTGGCCGCAAAAATAAAGTTATCTACTTCAAATTTGGCAAAAACATTGCAAGTTCTTGCATGCAGGTTGAAATTGAAAATGAGCCAAATCGGGCGAGGATACGCCTACAACACCAAGTAAACTGAGAACATCTCTGTTTTCCAAAAGGAATGAAAAATTGATTTTTTGCTCATTACTCATAAACTATCGCAGATAAATGTACAAAAATTTGAACGCATATTCCATGGGCTATGCTGTAGCACCTGTATAAAAATTGACCACACCTACCGTCTATTATTCAAAATTTCAAAATTTAATTTTTTTTTTAATACCTTCAACATTATATTTTCGAATCTAATTATAATAAATATTGTTACGAAAATCCCAAATCCAGTTAATGCTAACTAATTGATTTTTCCCAAGTAATAAATTCCCTAGTGCATATTCGCGGTGCGACATGCAGCTACCGGCCGACGAAAACGATTAGCAGAAAAGCAGGTTAACGGATTAAAAATGAAGCCATGAAGTTAGGTAATAGTAACATGTTTGTAAAAATGTATATAAGTAGACTATTTGCGAGAGGCAGTGTCAGTCGTACGACAACATTTGTAGTCAAAAAAAAGAATACTAAAGTTGAGAAATCAAAAGTATTGCCAAAGTAAAATCTAAATAATCCCAGCCTTAAAGAATAGATTGTAAATGAAGAAACTTAGAGTTAAAATAATTTTGGATTTTTGTGGAAAATTTTCTTAGTTTTTGGATTGGTATGAAATTTTCTACGTTTTTGGATTTTTATGAAATTTTCTAAGTTTTTGGATTTTTATGAAATTTTCTAAGTTTTTGTAGTAAGTCGCTAGAGGATGTAAATTTTTGAGATGGTGTCACATCTTCAAAATTGGCTGTTGACATTTTCACATGTTTTAACTTTGAATCCACTGAGGACATCAATTCATCTTCGTATCGCGTTTCGCGAATCGCGTTTTTTCCTAAAGCGATATGTTTCATTCGCTTCTGATAGACAGATTTGGAAATTTGGGGACTAGATTCACCCATCTTAATAAATTTAAGTTCAAAAGAAACAAAACAATATTTACACATGCACTCACGGCATACAATAACATGCAATAACAAGTATGTGCGCCGCCTACTTATTTGGTTTCGTTTTTGTCAATGATTGTCCTTGAAAATCATAAAGTCGTAGTTCTTTTTATTACAAATCTCATCGGAAGCGTTTTTTTATTCTCGGCGTTTTGTTTTGCTCATAAACGAGGATTTAGAAGGTTTGTTTGATTATTCGGTAATAAGGAGGGAAATAAGAATCCAAGATAGATTTTGAATAATAAATCAATAAAAATTACTGCATCAAGTGTTGGAAAGAATTGTCATGTAAATTTTTCACAAACCACGCAACGAATTTTTTATACACAGTCTAAGCTCCTTTAGTGACTACACAGCACAGTCATTGGATGTAATGAAGGACTTTTTTGAATGTTTATCACCATACCTTCAAAACTGGCTGCAAAAGGTAATAATGCCTTTAAAAATGTTTGAGAAATTTACTAAAAGCCTTTCCTTTTTATTTTATTTTTTAGAGTATATTAACGATGCTCATCAAGCCTCAAGGTCATTTGTTGTTAAAAGATTTCACTGAAGAAGACATCCATACTTTGAAAACAGCTGCTGCCAAATTATTAGCTAAACCAACTTTAACAGGTTTAGGAAATTCCTATAAAGAATTTTTAAAGTGGGTTAAGTTTTTTCTGTACATTACAGCCTCTGAACTTTCAAATTTACCATAGTCTAAGCGATATTCACGAGCTAGTCTTGCTTGCACGGCTTTAGATAAATGTACACGAGGAGGTATTCTAACGCGTGGTATAACCGAGTTATGTGGTTCTGCTTCGTCTGGGAAAACTCATCTTTTGTTACACCTTTTTTTGACAGTACACTTAAATGACGAATTGGGGTGGTGCAGCCTTCGTATGTACCGAAAATTGTTTTCCCTCGAAGCGTTTATTTGAAATGTCCAAATATTTCAGTAGAAAATTTCCCGCTTTTGAAATCAATTACATGGACAATGTTCATGTTGAACATCTCTATGAAAGTGTAAGTTGCTGCTCTGGCGAAAATCTTGCGATATTTTACTAATGATATCAATAATGGTAGTAGAATGCACTTTTAAAAGTCTACCGCCTTTAATGTCTTCAACACACGTAGAAACAAGCTTCAAAAACCACATTAAGTAAATAAATTCTTGGCCAGCTTCAAATTTGGAATGCATCTAAGCATCTATCTACCGTCTATCTAAGCGTCTATCAGACCATCTATCCGTCTGTGTAGTATTTTTTATGATATTTTGAAAATAGAAAAAATGAAAACCTAATTGTTGTACTTTTTTGACTTTTTTAAGGAAACGGCGATGGGTAACAAAAATTCGGAGACGACCGAATATAATTTTCTTACTTGTTATTTAATTATCTTTACTTTTCCTCCTTGCAAGACCATTGATTAATCATGGATTCACACATACATGTAACATATGTACGACAATAACTGCATAAATCTTCACATATAAATCACGTTATTGCTGGTCACATATTGATATTGTTTACAAGCAATTGATAGATGAAATAACACTAAAGATGCTAAAAATAAAATAATTGAAAAAAATATATTTCTATGTTACTACTCTCAACTAAAGTGAAATGAATTGACTTAAAAATAATGTATTTTTCTACAAAGACCTAAAACTATAAAAAGCTTACCGTTATGTCATCAAATAAATATTTTATAAATATTTAAGTATTTCTTTGTCAAATTGAACCATTAGGGGTACACTACTAAATATACTAAGTGCGCCGTACGATATTCATACAATTTCTTTGTTATGGAGGGAAGAGTGAATGTCCAACCGTGTCCCATTACTCTCACGATGATGCTTGCGCATCTTGCATCAACTAAAACTAACCTGAATAACGGTCATTTTTTTATTAAGTTTCGATAGTCGACAGATCCAAAGTACTCCTACCGTTGCATTATAAACATAAACAATTGCTAAGTCAACAACCCCTGCAATAAATTGACGATCAATATACGTAATTGTTTTTCGCTTTTGTATTATTCAGTAATTGAATCTAAAAAACTATTTATCTTTACGGTGATAAGAAAACGTATAATGACACATGTTATTATCGTATGATCACGGATGACATCATTTGAGAGTGTGCATCCGACTTATCTTCAATATGCAGCAGTAAACTAAGTTTCTTATTTCCTTTGCAAGTCCTTGACCAATTTCTAAATTATAAATTTAAAATTTGTCTCAATACAAATCCCAATACAGCTGCCAATGTAAATCATTGAATAGAAAGCCTTTAAGTTCTAAGTGATCCATATCCGGTTTGAAATTAAACTGTTTTTTCAACAACTGCCAGCAGTTTCCGATATGTATTCCTGACGAACTTTAACTCAACATTTATTAAAAATTAGTGGCTTACGAAATGCAGAGTCCCTTATTAATCTCTAGAAGATCTCATTTCCGACTTTTTTTGCGTATGGCTACAAGGGGTTCACGGAAACAGTCGCCACAGATGTACTGTTTTTTAATTTATCCCGTGTTACAGCATCGCCTATTGTTAGATTGGGTTTTTCGTTAAGGCTGAAAGCCAGCAAATATCATGAATTTTTTCGCGACCTATTGCACAAACTTTATGGGACCCCATGTTGAAGATGACCAATTTTTTCAACTCATCCCATAAACCATCATCTGATGACAAAAGTGCGAAATTCGTGAGCACGGGGAACGTGAGCCATTGTTGGCCGTTACAAATCGAGTCAAAATGTCAATTTTTCAAATGTCCATATTATAGGTGTATGCCCATCCTTTTGTTGAGACTACAATGTCAAAGTAAAAAGTATTTTACTTTTTCTTTACCATCAGCAGTAACGCTTTCTTTAAGTTTTTTCGTAACTTTTTCACAGTCATAGAAGTAAGAAGAGTACAAAGAAAGTTAAACGTAAGGAAAACAGTTAAGTAAGGAATAGGAAATGGCTAACATTTGTACTCTTTTGCATCTTAACGTATAAAACGTAGTTAATTACGAGTACCACATATCCAAAATATGTTAACAACGATGAATATATGCTTTGCTAAGATAAGATAAAATTACTTTTTTAATAATATTTTGCCCTCGAAATTTTAAGTAGAAAATAATTGGAGAAGTCATTAAGTATACCGCGGATTGTAGTCCATTAACAATAACGTAGAGAAAGCTTATTTAATTTCAATTAGGAACATATTACGTTTTTTTATTATGTGCATAGCACGTTATGATATCAGTCAAATATGTGAAGAATTCGCAAAATCAAGGCCACAAACATTATAATATGGCTCGGTGATTTCGATATTGGACTAGTCTTGCATATATGCAATTAGATTTTATAATTTATTTAAATTATTGCATCATTCTAAATTGGTTTGAAAATCCTTTGGATGCCAGAAATATTAGATCGGCGACCGCTCTTTACTGTATTATGATTTTGAAAATTTTGCAATCATTACGAATTGTGGAGACACAATGTTTAACAGACAACGTAACATTAATATAATCCGTACGTTTTTGCTTTGGGGGAATTCAAAATTTTTTAAGGAATCCCCTCTTTTATCTCTTGTCATTGAATGCACACATACACAAATTTATTTTGGAGGAAGCAATATCAGACTTTGCAAAAGTTTTCATTCCAAAATTGTTCCAGTCATTAAATCATTATGTAGCAAGGCCTTTATAATACAGAATCGAAGCAATATCAAACAGTTTCTCTCTTAAAACCTCCGATAGCGCTACCAAGTTTCTCTTTAATTTTGCTTTCACATTAAAAAGTTGATCAAAAACAAAATGTTTATGTAAACAATAACAACTCAAAAACAGTTATTTGCACTGCACACACAAACGAAACGTTTTGTTATAGCAAAGGTTCGCACCCACCAACAAAATTATTTTGAATAAAACCGATTTCCTAGTTGATGGTAATGAAAAACTAGCTTAAATATGCCAACTAAGCATATATTTGTTTCCAATTTGCAAATTCATATTTACAAACAGTTCAAAATGTTTACCTTATCACGGCCGCCATAAGTGTCTATAATATCACAAAATTCATTCAAAAATTTAATTGTAGACATTTTTTCCTTCCGGTTTCACTACAATAATATAAAAGAAAATTCCATAAAACTCCACAAGCCCTTCATTGATCTCAGCACTGTCTCAAAAATATTAACAACCATTAAAATTAGCAATTGAGAGGAAATATCAGCTGATTTTTACAATCACCACCTGTTAGCAGTAAATGAAGTGTTACCAGAAAATTATTTTTTATTATTTAATAGAAGGCAAATCAATTTGATTTTTTTGCTTTTAGATTTGCACAATTTTCAGCTTTTATTTATGAACTGGTTCAAGGTCTTTTTTGTATAATTCCAAACCAACAAAACATAACAGTTTGAAACAAACCTTTTTTTCTAAGTAAGGTTGTGAAGTTGCAATCGAAACGAGGGCACTTCACTTTATATACTTTTATTCTATATATTTATAGTTTTTCGGAATTTTGCGAAATTTTAAAATCAATCTGCAATAAACTTAAAAAAAATTTACTATAATTTTTATTGCGGCAACCTCCTCCTTAATTTATGAAAATTAACATCTCCGGTTTTGTTGAATATATGTAGAAAATTGTAATACAACTCTGTTTCTTAACAAATGAAAGTGTTTTGCTAAATTAAGTAAATGTTTTTGTGAATTGTTTGTGTACATTTAAATATATTTATTAGTATTTTAGATGAAAATTTAAAGTGAAAAGGAATAAATCTAAAGGAATGAGTGTACAAAGTAATCATCACACAACATCACCGTTATGCAGTGGCAATAAATCTAAAAAATCGAAAAATGATATACTACGAAGCAGTGTAACTAGCTTGTTGAAACAAAAAAATTTCGTGGTAAATTCAAATAAAATAAATGTATATTGAGTGTTTTTATGAATTATTGTGCATTCACAGGGATCTGAAAAATTTCGTAAATCAGATATAGTGTTATTACAAAATAAGAAGGGCTTCGTATTGCAAAAAATGTTGGAGGCTGATATGCATGGCGGCAATTCTTTCCTCTACTCAAATGTGTTATGCTTAACCAATAATTATCACATGGTAGATCAACAATTTGGAAGGTAAATTAATTGAATAATTTCAAAACTTTTAATGCACGTTTCGTTTACGTGATTCATAGATTTTCGCAATTTGTCGAGTCTCAGCCAGACGAATTGAATTCAGAATTAAAACGCTTTTATGCACCCATGTTGTGCCATTTGTACTTGGAATTGATAAAATCCCGAGAGAGTAAAGGGGCCGTTGATTTAATGCGTAAATATGCTCATTTAGTAGCTCCAGTTGAAACCTATGAGGCACCTTTCGCCACCAAGATTAATGGCTGTTCAGTACCACCGCATGAAAGCAGTGGTATGGAATCGAGCTGGCAAAACTTAAATATACGTTATATCGAAGAAGCCTTTGCTGATGAGGATCCCGAGCTAGATTATTTTATGAAATTGGTACAAAAATTATCAGCCTGTCAAAAATTAGATTTAATTGAATCCGACGCGGATATAGTACAATTTCGTTCCTCTAAATATGAAATACATACCAATGAGGAAGTGGTAAAAGCGTTACGTAACTTTTTAGAAAAAAGAGGACATGTCCTAATATTACATTTAATAGTGTCTTGGATCCATGTGCGTATTCTTGATAATGAAGTACGAAATCTATCAGAAGAAATGGTATTCATGCCAACGGAAGACATACTCGAAGATGAGGATGAAGATTTAGAGCAAATCAAAGCAAAAATTCACATATCCAATCCTTGCTCGAGTAACGAACGTTCTAAACGCTCCGCCGAAGACTTGCCCGAGGTGATAATAAAGTCTGAAACGGAAACCGACGGTAGTAGTTCGAAGGACACCAGGTATAGCGTTAGACAATGCTTGAAAACGATAAAAGACTGCCGTGAACAAATATACAAATCCTACCTAGATTTTCCACGTATTTTTAATATTAGTGACAAAGGTCAAGGGTAAGTCTTAACCCTCGCTTTCTTTTTTGTTTTGCCCTAATAATTTCGTGGTTATTGCTTATTGTTAGCTTATCGTGTGCATCTTTAGACCCTTATGAATGTCATATCTGTCTCTTATACACATCTAGATGAATAATTTTACACTGGATGAAGATGAAATGCTATTGAATATTAAGCGATTGCACCGTGATGAAGATCAACAAGAAACCTATAATCGTGATCAGTATTTTAGTAAAAAATATGAAGATAATTCATAGTAAGTAATTCATAAATGATGTAAAAATAATTTTTATCTAAAATTTTAATTTTATAGTAACACATATGGGGGCGTTTACCTACGTGGTCATGGTTCCGGCGTAACGGATATAAAATTTTCTTCCCATCATCCATTACTTTTTAGTACCTCTAAAGATAACTGCATGCGATGTTGGCGAGCCGACAGTTTTGCTTGCGCAGGTATTTATAGGGGGCACCGCTATCCCATTTGGTGTTTAGACGAAAGTCCGGTTGGTATGTATGTGGCGACTGGTTCAAAGGATTTAACGGCTCGTCTATGGTCTTTGGAAAAAGAATTTCCTTTGATCACTTACGCCGGCCATACTCAAGATGTGGAGGTATTTAGCGCAATGTTTTTTCTTTTTTTCTCATCTAGTATTCCATGATTAACTTATTTTCACTACTACGTATTAGTGTGTCGCTTTTCATCCGAATGGCGCCTACATAGCCACAGGATCTGCAGACTTTACCGTACGTTTATGGTGCGTGACAAGCGGCAAGTTAATGCGTGTTTTTGCCGATTGCAAGCAACCGATCTGCAGCCTAGCCTTTAGTCCGGACGGCAAAATGTTGGCAGCTGGAGGAGAAGAATCAAAAATCCGCATCTTTGATTTAGCTGCAGGTTTCCAACTCAACGAATTAAAAGATCATTCGTCGACCGTTGCAAGCATAGCTTGGAACACTAATGGCCGGTATTTGGCTTCCGCTTGCCGCGATGGTACATTACGTGTGTGGGATGTTAAGAAATTACTACCCATGAGGTTTTTATTTCTTCCATTTTGCATATAAAACAAGAGAATGACTTTCAGTTTCGTCTTCTTTTTAGCAGTGAGAATTCTTCTTCGTCATCATCGCCATCATCCAATAGTTTAAATCGCTTGCTAGCTCTTCCTTCTAATTGCCAACGTCTGCTTAAAGTTATATTTAGTAATAATGATACCATTTGTTGTCTAGGCGCCAGTTAAATTATTAATATTTTTATATTTATTTTTTTTATTTTTTTCGCTTAAATATGTTAAGGTTATTTTAATTTTTGAAAAGACTGTTTTTAAATTTTTTTTCCCTTTTTTTTTATATATAATGAGTGATATGATATGATGTTTATATTAACTGTATTTGGGTAAGCAAATTAAGTTGTAGGAAATAAAGAAATTAAATTTGTTTTAATTTATTCGAAACTATTAGTAAATTATGTTGAGCAAATCGGAAAACTTGACCAACAAACTTAAAGTCACCGCTAGGTGTGATGACAAGAAATTCCTTTTATTAACCATTGAAGATTTATATATCTTAACAGTGCACCAAATACGTTGATAAAATAAGTTTCACATGCATCACCGAAGTTCATTTTTTCATTCAGTTTGTAGATGCGTTCAAAACTTTTAAAAAATCCAAATAAATGCAGTCTTGTCTTCTTGGTAAAGTTGAAATATTTTTGGAATTTTCGAAAACAAAAATTTCACTTCCGTTATTAGTTCATATCTGGAAACAGCTTTTAACAAATGCATAGTCGCTTAAGAACTCAACATTTGGAAAGGTACAAACATTGCCGAAAGTAGATAGTTTCATAAACGGGATGTCAAGGGATGGCATTAACAAAACAGGTTTTACTTTCAATCAATCAATATCCGAATTCATGACGAAGATGATAAAAGGCGGCAATCATCGGCAAAATTCTTGATCAGGAACTTTTAATAAGGACGAGTAAGTATAGGTCTGATAGAGTTGGTTGGTCACAACCGACGAAGTACTTTGCATCTTTCAACGAATTTCATGCAGACTTCAAAAGTTTCCAAAAAACTTTTGCTTTACTTTTTATGTATATATATGACTACTTTACGTAATGTGTGCCATACACAGATTGAATTTTGTACTACATTTATTCTAAAATATTGAGGTCCACCCTAAAGATGAATCAGATATATAGCAAAATCATTGGTACATAGATCTGCAATATTTTCCGTGTAAGCAAATCTGCAAAGGAGATGCTAATGCACCTACAGACTGAGTAAGGCGGAAAATTGTGTTTCAACGTACTAAGAAATTTATTTAATTTCTTATGATTACAAAACTTGTGGAAACGACTCGTCTTAATATTGGACCCTCCCCCACTCAATTGCAGATGGCTCTTACAATGTTGGAATCACTGATTGCCGAATGAAATTTCGCGCAAAGACATTGACGGCAATTGTTTAATGCAAGTCGATGCTTCCCACAAGAATTCCTTGCTGCACCCGTGCGCTGGGCTTAGCGATTGCGCTCTTTGCTGTAAACCACACAACTTGTATAACCACCATAAGCTACATTACCAGGACGCAAACGTAGTATTTTGCAAATCTTTGACAAATTGTCCGATACATTGTGGCCGCTTTATCAGACTCGTATTGATGAAGCTTTATTTCTATATGAAGAAGAGATGAACGTTACGTAATTTACTGTGAAATTTACGAACGAAATAAGAAAAAGAGATCTTTACTTTAGACGGTAAGATACTATTTTACATAAATACATTTATCAAAAATGTATTAGGATTTTGAGCGAAGCAGATAGCATTACTTTATCAATTTAAAAATTAATGATGGAATGTGACAACTTTACTCTTTGAATGCCCTGCTTAGGTGCAGGAGTGGAAAAGATGTTGCGTTTGGTTAAAAAAAATTTACCAAATCCGGAAAAAAGTTCACTTTCATGTTCACAACTTTATCAAGATCGCTTCGGACTGAAACTGTCTAATTCGTTTGAATAGATTATCTAGGCCTTCAACGAGTGAGCTCTCTAATTGTTATCTTTTCACGCAGGTTCTTCCGACGGTCGTCTGGAGGAGCTCAATCGAACTTGGTATCATCTTTAATATGTTCACGTTTCTCTCTTAAGCTCCCTACACCATTCATAAACGTATTCTGCCAAAGTATCGAACGCCGAAAATTGTTGCTAACAATTTCAAAGTTCTATCGACTTTATTTCAATCTTTAACAGAAAATTTCCGGTAATTTTTTGACCAAATCCATCAACGTACATCCACCTTATACTCCCTTGCCGAATGCCGGAACTGCTCTTGTTAAGTATATTAGTGATATACAATAGGCAGTGTCCAGAATTTGAAAATTTTCTTTGCGATTCCGCCCTCTAACGTGAAACCGATGCTATTCTTGACACATTTCAATGAAATCGTTGTTAGGTTGACTCAAGTCTTTTCCACGCTGACAAATCATTTGCTTGCGTTGAAAGGAGAGGTCTCATTGAAGACCTGGAAAAAGGTTTTAACCACCTAAGCAATTCTCGATTTCTCACTTTAACATCAATGGCACTTCGATTTCTCGCTTTAATAGCGATGGGCCTTCGATATCTCACTTTACCAACGATGGCTCTTTTTTCAAATATTGACTGCAGATACAAGACAAGATTTACTTTGACCGTGATCTGTGAACGTGTTTCTATAACGAATCCTGATACGGTGCCATATTGCCTGTTGCAGGACATATCTTTTTATGCTTGCATATACTCGCTTACGACGCCACATAGGAAAATGTATCGATCGCAACTTGCTCTGCAAAAGATCCAGTCACCCGAATAGTTTTCGGCTCTGAACATTCCATAGCTATTGATAACGATTAAAACAAAGCTTTTATCTATTGAGATTGACATTTGGCGACACTTGGCTTGCGTAGGTTTATTTATATGCGTGCATACATCTTTTACACAGTTTCAATAAATCTAGAAATCACTTCTTGCAACCTATAACTTTTTTGAGTCGGCGAAAGCATAAAATATCGGATAAAGGTCTTGGGGATGGGGATGGGTGGGTAATTGTCAACAAGGTTTTCGTGATTTATTTGCTCGATGTGATCAATAAATTTTTCGACTACTTCGAGATAATAACTGATGACACTTTTTCCTGCAAAAGTATTGTGTAAAGATCTTGGTGAGAATACCTTTTTTCTTCTTCTTCCAATCGCCGCCGAAGTTAAGGAAACATTTTTTACAATAATTTATTACTATATTCACTTCATTCTATTGTTTGCCTTTGAAATTGGTTTCAATAATACACAATATTAGATAAGAGGGTAAATAATATCTGAATAAAATCTGACAGCAAAATAATTTCGTGTTAATTTAAAATCTTATATAGAGAAAAAGGAAAGAAACTTTCTACGCAAATATATATATATATTGTATATTTACCTTTATGCTTATATGTATAAGCATATATAACTATGTAAATAGAAATACATATGTTTATATAATTTTAAGATTAAGACAACTGCGTTTAGGGTATAAAAATTTAACGTGAATGTCTTTATAAACAAAAACGCAGAAGACGTTGAGATAAAAAAAGATCCCCTCCCTCTTCACAACGCAAACGATACGAGTGAAGAAATTCTTTTAAGTAAAGACGTGTGGGTGATGATAAAAATTCGTCCGTCTTACTCCGTTTTCTAATGACCATTGCTTAAGACATGTGTCTGGAAAAAAGCTTTTGTTTTTTTTTTAAATAAAATATGCTTATTTCCTATCTGAACTATAAAAGGTGACAGGTATATATTACAATTGCAAGAAATTTGTATCCATTTGACACGGATCCAAGCCTAAAAGCATTAACTTAACAAAAAATTTATTTCGATTTAAGTAATCCATTCATTATTAAGTGATGTGTGTGTATTGTGTACTATGTAGGATAGATAATAAACAGTCGAACACATGCCGATTATTTCTGATTTAAGGAAAAAAACTAAAAGTATTGTGATGTGAAAGTCGTAGGTTATTCTAAATAATTTAATAAATAAACAAAAATTCCTAAATTTTCTTAACACATTAAATAGGAAAATATTGTTCTGTTAATTTCTAAAGAAAAAAAAAAAGAAAGAATAAATTAAAAAAAAATTTTAAACTATAGTTTGTTTACGTATTCCGGAGATATAATGCCTGCCTGATAAATATTAAGTCTAAGGAAAAAGAAAAAGAAAAAAAAAGCATTTCTGCGTAACATTTGCCTAACTTAGGGTCTGCACTTATGTTTAATTTAAAAAAAAAAAAACCATTTCGACTGAGAACAATATTCTTAACGTAATTTTAACGTTTATGACGACCACGTATAAATTGCAAAGTTTTTTGCATGAGTGGAGCTTTTTTGGGACGAACGGCAGCAGCACTAGCTGAAGGTGGGAAACCTATTAGGAAATGTAACAATAATGCGGCAGAATTACTTACAAACTTGAGCATGATCTCTAATACTTGAAGCAACTTTTAAGCGAACGTCATCAGTTTTGGCCGCATTAGGAGTAACACTTGATAAGCTTGCTACCCGAGCAGCTGGCGTGGCTACCAGCTTCGCTTGGGTACCAAATTGTTCTTGCTTACGTTGAATATTCCGTGGAGGCTTCACCATCGAATCTACAAACGCTAACTGAGTCTTACGCACCGGAGCGGCCGCAATTTTCTGCGATTGTTTAATGCTGTCAGCCAAATAATTAAGCTTACGTTCTTGATCCTCTTGGCAACGCTTTTAGATAAGCGAACAAAGAAATGTTGTTGTACATGTTATGTCAATTAGTTTTTAATAATAAGATTATATGGATTATTTACCAAATACATTTCACGCCACGACTCGTTCTCCAAACGTTTTTGGCTACGATAATTTCTTTGGACATGTAATTGCCATAGAACATCACTATCCTCCATGAGGTAAGGGTTATAATCTTCAAAGACCAACAACTGATGTGGCGTAGCTCTTTCTAATACCGGTCTTAAAACTTCAAATGGTACTCCACCCGTATACTCCAAAGCTTTAGAAATAATATACAATAGATAATTAAACTAATATGCGTCACATAAGTTATAGAGGATGTAATAATTGTACCATCAATATTTTTTTGTAATATCCGTATACATAAATCAAACAAAGAAGGTACTTGGAGAATTTGTCCAGTTTTGGCACCAGAGTAAATTTTTGTTCTGTCGAAAGAAAATTCATATAAACTCTCAAACCAAAAATGCGAAAACTGTAATATTACTCTAGTACCGTATAGTTTTTGACGAGATACCATGATTAAGGGCTTCCGCATCTGTTAAAGTGCGTATTGGCTTTGACGAACTTGACATATTGGTATTGAAGACACAATCCATTACGGTTTGATTAAGAGGCATAGGTTTATAATTCGTAGATATTGTAGGCAACTCCAGGGCAATGCTAGGATCCAAGGGTTCCAACTTGGCAGTTGGCGCCAATAGATCAGGTTTCTATAAAGTAATCAAATTTAGCTCATTACACATAAGAAGTCCGTTTACCAATTTTAGGAAACCTACCGTTGAGACTGGTGTTGAGACGCTTGGAGCAGATGTGTAACTATAGGTTGTCGCAGTTTTTAACGCGCTTGTTTTATTACTACTGCTGTACGGCGAGCTGCTAATCGATAATTTTGATGTGCTACTAGCCGGTGATGATGACGACTTTACCGGTTTCTTAACTTTCTTTGTTGGGGCATTTAACATGCCCAATACATCAGCGAAGTTGGCACCGGTCGAAGAATCAAACCCGCCTTCTTCATCATTTTCGTTTTCAGTTTCAGTTTTTGAGTCTTTTTTTGAGGATGTCTTCATTTTCACTACTTTCGGCCGAGGTGACAGAAAGTCATTTGAATCATCGTCGGAGTTGCGACGGCGTTTACGTTCTGAAGATTCATTTTTATTCGAGATAGCCACACAATTTCCGTCTGGAGATTCGTCTTCTTTTGCTGAGTTTGAAGACTTTTCTTTACGTCTCTCCTTATCTCTAGAAGAACTTTTTTGTTTACTTTCTGCCCTGTGCTTATGATTATCGGTTTTCTCTCGGTTTTCTCGATGTTGCTGTGAATGATGTTTATACTTTTCGTCAATTTTCTTCTTACTGCTACTACTACTACTATTGGTGCCAGACGTAATGCTTGTAGTGGTTTCAGGTTTATGTTTAATCTCTTTTCTATCTTTTTCCTCATCTCTTTCCTTATGTTTATCTTTATGGTCTCGCTTGTCTTTATCTCGTCCTCTATCTTTGCCGCCATTACTGCTTCGACTCTTGTGATGTCGTTCTCTATCCTTTCCTTTATCGTTCCCTAAAGATGACGACGATGATGATTTATGGTGTTGTTCGTTTGAATTTTTCACATTTTTATCACTAGAATTTTCAAGTAAAGAGGATGGTTTCGTGCATATGTCTTTGCTATGACTACTGATATCTTTGTAATTTTGCTCATTATGTTGTTCCTTATCTTTTTTCTCTTCTTTAGGACTAGAGTTGTTTCGATGATAATCCTCCTCATCATCATTTTCGCCACTATCTCGTCCATTTTCCCTATGGGCGCTAGATGTGGAAGTTGCGGCATCCGCGGGCTCTTCTTCCGCTGCTACCATGGCCTTCCATTTCGTTACTAGTGTTTTAGCTGCCACACCAATCTCTCCATTGTATTTACGCAAAGAGTTCACAGTTTTTCCCACCCCAGTCTCCTGTAGATGTTCCACTTTTATCGGCAGCTTATACAATTTGTTGATGCAATGTAAAAGCTATTGAAATCAATAAATGCAAAAAAGTGAGAAAATTCTTCCAATTTTTTTTTTTGGGAGCTTGTCAAAAATTGTGTGCCACCGAAAGCATGGACATATAATGAATTAATCATTCCTGATCGTTTGCTAGCAACAAGCAGACATACGCGCTGGAAGCATCCTAAGATATATATATTTTTCCTTATCATTCTTTATCATTATTATTACACGTCACTCAATGGACAGTCAAATTGAGCTTAGTAGTTCAAAGGGATTATGGTTACAAATAAAAAAGTTCTTTTTCTTTTCTGGATTGTGATGATTCTTTTTTTTCTCTTCCTCCAGCTTTAAGCCCTAATCACAACGTCTTTTTTTTCAATAAGTGTTTATTGCCCCCTGAACGATTGGCTACGTCTTTTTCAGATTCTAAAACATAATACTTTTTTTTATGAGCTTTATTCCCGTTAATTTTCAACGGCAGACAAAGAGAGAGAAACTGAATTAAAGTCATCTTACTTAATATATATTACAACGTATGTGAAATTTTTTAAAATATCGGCTTGCGAACAAGAAAAATATTCCATATAGCTTGGATCGACTGATCCATACTGATGATAACTATTAGAACCTGTTATTTAACACGATTGCAATATACAGCGAAGTTTGGTTCGTTCGATCGTGAATCGTATCTTATATATTTCAAATCCTATTCATGTAGTAGTTGAAGGCTAAAATTCATCTTTGCATACAAGCTTCGATAACAATGGACTCAGGTGGTCCCTTTTAGATGAATCTTGAACTACGAACTATTCAGTCTACACGGCCTAAGCAGGCGGGTTAAAAGAACAAATCCTCTTTTTTTTGTTAACTGCAGACGGGTCGATTTTGCTGTTTTATGATTTCAATCTGAAGAGGTTGTTCGGAAAAGACTTGACTTCAGTCTTATTTCTGTCTGAATGTAATTAATTTTATGCCTTACAAACACATGGCGAATCTACTATATTTCTTGCTGTAGAGCATAGAAAAATTCAGTCTTCGATTAAATCTTAAATTATATAAATGCCCTTGTCCTTTTTCATCATCTTCTATTAATGGCTGTATATGATATTTTCACGCCAAAATTCTGAAATCATTGAAATATGACCGCTATTCTGCTTCAAAATGAGCTATCATTACGCTTCATTCTTGAGGTACCTCGTAAGTCCATATCCTGCAAGCCCCAAAAACATATGCAGTCATTGAGATGTTTTGTAAATTATTTCCAAATATCCTGTTTTTTAACTCATTCTCAAGTTGATTTTAGTTTTTCTTTGCTTAAGAAGTTTTTAGCTTGTAGACGCGTTAATTCTATGAATAGAGTTTGTGTGTATTTTTCTAGCTACCTTCTTTCATAGATATAATGTATAAAATATCATCTAAATTCAAACATATGTAATAACCATCAATAACAAAATATAACAAAAATAAAATGAAATAAAAAAAATAAAATTTAGATAAAATTGAAAAACGCATTAATTTTCAGACAAAAAGAGTTTGAAAAATCAATCAACAATTTATAAAACAAGAAAATGTGATTAAAAGATAAACAACTAAACCTCTATGTATAAAAAAAAAAACAAACAAATGTTTTCGGCTAAAAATAAAACATATGTGTTTTGACGAAAATAATGTCACACAAACACAAATGAATATTGTTTAAGTTTAGGCAAGTGAAAAACAGCTGATTTTACGGAAAGTTTCTGATAAAAAGGCAATCATTTTTGCACGCGTCTTTTGATATAAGAATTTATAACAATAATCACAAACGTATGTAAGATGCCTTCCAAAAAAAGAGAAGCAAATTTTTTCATTCAAAATTGATTTTATATATTATTGACAGAGTTTAAGGTGTTAAAATACTGTGGTAAACGCGTTACGACGAATACGACCATGTCTTCAATGAGCACGAACACACATGTAAACGCACAACATCTATTTTCTTTTATATTTATACATTGTTTCGCGATTGTTGCTTGGAACTTTTTTTTTTCTTCAGATTTCTTTTAATTTGCAAGAGTTCTATGTGGCAGAGTTACTCAATAAAATTTTCAGTAGATGATATTCGACAATAAGCAAACAGTCTACTCGTATAAGAAAGCTTAATCATTTAAGCAAGAGTAGATATATATAGCCATGTGAAACTTAAAAATGTTAATTTATTTTAAAAAAAATTTATTTCTTTACCCTGGCCTCGTCATCCTGACTGCTGCCAATACTGCGTTGATAATGTTGGATTACTTCTACGATTGATGTAGTGGAAGACATTTCTTTCTCAATTTTGTTTATCTGATTTTATATTGAAATTTAATTTCCTAACGATTTGTTTCGGAAAGATTTCCCAAAATGCTGGATACCAATCTGCGTGCTTTTTCTTTGAGATATAGACGGTGTACATTGACTTTTTTCCCCGTTATACGTGTTAGTTAGTTAGTCTTGGCACAGGCACTTATATATCTATACATATATTTATAAACACCAAGTTTAATTTTATTGACAGATTTCTTTCAGAAGAATAGATTTATTTTTCATTTTTTTGTTTCTCCACTTATATTCTACTTTTCATTTTTAAAGTTAAAACACTATCAGCATTTATTTCTGAAATATAATTAAAAATTAACCACTCTTAATGGAAAGTCGCAGCTGAAAGTTAACACGAAAAGAATAAAAACTTCCACTGACATTTAATTTATCTACGAAACTGACGACATTGCCATAAGCAAATATTTTACTGTGTCAATTTGTAAGAATATAAACGCTGATAAAATGTTAAGTCCAAACTATATAAAAACTTCACTTTTCTGACCCCCGTACCGAACCGCATCTAATGACCACTGAAAACTGCGAGCTCGTTCAGCTTGTCACAAATAAATAGCAACATAAACAAGCTACATATGAAACGTAATAATAAGAAAATTTTTTATTTTTTTTATATTTTGTTTTTAACACAGTTTTCACGAGCGCATTTTTTATATATTAGGTGTTTTCAAAAGTTTTGATCAGCGTCTTCTACAGGTAAAAATAGTAAAGGACTGGGAAATACTAGTGTACATAACGGTTGAATTCGATGGTTTTGAAATTCAGCTACATTTATTTCCCTTTTTCATTTATTTTTCCATTCTTCTTCCAAATTCCTTAATTTTGTTGTTTATTTAAAGAAATCTGATGCCGAATCCCACCAAACACGTTCAGAGACTAATAGTGATCCTGCCCCATAAAATTTTTTGCGGACATCTAATAAAAGATCGTATGACTTGGCAAGTGCGGCGTATGTGTGTATAATTGTTGCTTTTAATGTATTCAAGTCAAACTTTCAAAACCTGATAAGTGAGCACCGTTTTTATGTAGTTTCGGCCTTAGGAGTGAGATAATTACATTACTTACTAGCTCTCTTTTTCTTTACTATTTGTTATAGCAAATTGATTTACTTCTCAACCAAACATTCTCTCATTATATCGGCAAATTATTAACAAATCTTTAACAATTTTTCTAATTATATATCACTTTCATTCTATTTTGGATTCATATGCAATGACATGTAGGGCAATAATACTAATTTATTGTCATTTTGCATTTTGTAGCATCAAATAATTGTAGCATATAAAAAACACCCCGCTCTGGAGCCCGAACCGCCTGAAAAATTTAACTATATGTTTGCTTTTCAGTTATCTTTAATAAAAGGCTAACAACGAAAGCGAAGGCTAACTTTTAGCTACGTGATTATACCCCTGCATATAAGTTAGTATCTTCTTCTTATTATTAAACATTTAGCGAATCAACAAGAAATGATTCGCCGCATTCTTTGCCTTAATACAATTGAGCAAATTTTAACTGTGTTTTATTTAACGGATGTATGCACCCTGTTATTCATAGTAAACCATATTTTTCAATCTAAGAGGAAATCTCAAAGTCTGACAGCTTTATTTTTGAAAAGAATATTCAATAATTAATTGCATATTTTAGTAAAATTAATTTTCCCTTTGAAAAAATCCCTTAAAAACATAAAAAAGTAGACTAAAATGAGCGAAGATTTTGATATTTTCCACAATTTAAATGAACTGAAGAACGGTAAGGTCATCCTTTTATGTGATGTCGGGTTCGTGATAGAAACTTAAATATTTTCTGCCCTTTTGATTATAGCCAATCTTTTAGCTAAATTGAAATTGGCGAGTAAGCTTAATGATGCTGACTTAAAAGATTCCGGCGCAATTGATGAGAGTGACGATTTTGATATGGATCCTATTTTAACTAAAAGTGTGAAAGAGATAAGAAGAACGCCAGATAATATTTTGAAAAAGAGACCCAAGCAAACGAATTCTGGCAAAAAAAAAAAGGCTTCCAAAAAATCTACCGAAGTGATGTCAGCAATTGAGACATCTTTATCACCCCAATTATCGTTTTTATCCACATTGGCGACATCACTAGTGGAGGAGGAACATGTAGCCAAGCGAACGCGCGCATCTCTAGGGAAAGCTAAGCAATCGTCTTTACTTGTAGAAAATGGAAATAGCAGAGCACGTAAAACAGCCGCAAGGTCTAGAAAATCCAAAGAAAGCGAAAATGTTTCTGTAGATGAAACGGATCAACTTAAAGCTGCTGCAGTTTTAACTAAAGGTAAAGGGCAACTTCGTAAGAAGGGGTCGGAACACATTGTAACTACAAATAGTTTAGAACCGATGGCGCATATTCCGGTCGAAACTTTCGCTCTACCTTTGTCTGCCTTGGAGGCATTAATTACCACTGGGCGACGCGGTAGGGGTCGTGGGGCGAGATCCAAAGATACGGCAACCGCTTCGCCAAAGCTGGGGGAGCAAAGTTCCGGCGTGCCATTATTAACTTCTACTGGAAGACGCAATAGTGGTCGTGCGGCGAGACCCAAAAAAACCGCAACCGCTTCTCCAGAACGGATCGAGCAAAATTCTGCCGTGCCATTATTAGCTGCTGTTGGAAGACGTGGTACGGCCTGCGGAGGTAGAAGATCCAAACAAATTGCAAGTGCTTCGATAGGGCAGGTGCAAAACGCAGCTGGAATGCTTGCCTCGGCTTTATCGCCCCTACAGCAATTAACTGTTCCTGCAAGGCAAGATGCTGTCGCTGCCCGTGATTTACATGTTGATGCTTACATTGATTTGGCAGCATCCCCTCGCATAGAAGCTTGTATAAATTTAGATTCTGATGACGAATTGAATATTGCTCCGAAAAATGATAAGGAAAGTAGACCATTAATATTGGATCAGGACTACGACGAAGACAATCACGAAATAAATGTAAAAATCAAATGGAAAGGTAAACCGGAAGTGTTTAAATTGCGCAAATATCAAAAGTTCTTAGACATTTATCAAAAGCTCGCTGCAAGAGAAAATATAAATATACGAAACATAGTCCTTAATATTGATACTTATTTTATAACGCCAGAAGACACCCCAGATTCCATCGATTATAAAATTTATCAATTTATCAGTAAGTAAATGGGAATGGGGTTGAATACATTTCCTGTTTCATTATACAAATACATTCTTTTTTTCTGTTAAAAATTTGTGCTTAGATGGACGTGTTTTAGAGAGTAGGTTGAAAACACTGGCTAAAGACTCGCAACAAAAACAACGCAAAGCAAATGATATTCCATTAAAAATTCAATCGGATAAGTGGAAGAAACCGTTGGAAATAAATATACCAAAAACGGGGAAATTCCTTATTTTGTATATAAAATGTGAGGAGGAATTGAGTTTGCGGCGTGATCAATTAAAATTAAGGTATAAATTTTAATTTACTTTAACACTTTTACTTTTTACATTAAAGTTGAAATGTTTATTTTATAATTCATTTTCTACACAGTTTCGATGGTGACCTTTTAGAATACGATAGTACGCCGGCTGATTTAGATCTCGAAGGCGGCGAAGTTATTGATTTAGTTATTAAAAATTAATTTTAAAATATTTTGAAACAATTTTTTTTTATAAGAAGCTTTGAATTTTTATAGGAAGATTTTTTATACTGTTGGTACAAGTCGATATTTTTAAATCATTATTTTGTATGCGAATTTGTTTGTTCAATAAAATTGATTAAAAAATATAAATGTGAGTATATTTTCATATTATTTAATTTTAATTCTTCTTCTGCAATTTATTGAAATGCCATATGAAGAACGGATCGCAACAATTAATATTTAATAAAGCTCACCTTTGGGCCAAAGTAGTTGTTATACTAAATCTTCATCAAAATATATCGCAAGTTGTGCTTTGTAGGGTAAACATAAATTACTATGAGAAGCCCTCGGGCGAGCAGATACCGTATGAACTTGGGCACTTTAGATTATAATGTCCAAGATGTCGGTTATTTCTAAGCACCGCAAGATATTAAGTGTTACACGTCCAGCATAATTAATTTAGTATTAATGCCCTCAGCTTAGCGCGTTCTGCTGACGCCCGGAAAATTTAATTGAGAATTAAAATAAATGCGTGTGAGAAAAACTTTTGCTGAACAACGTTAAAACGTTAAACCTCCTTCTGCTGCCGAAGTCAAATAAGCCACTGCGGGAGTCAGCAGTATACCGATAGAGAAAGTTTACGAGAAGTTAATTGGCAATCGCATAGATGCTTGAAAGTTCCAAACTAGAAAGGAAACGTTGGAAGGTAGGCAACAAAAAATACTGCCTAGTTATAACAATGCACATCAAACATGCGTTTAACTCGGCGATTTGGGGCGGCATAGCAACTGCTCTCTAGGAAGAAGAGTTTCACATCATCTCGTCAATATCGTGGGTAACTATTTTGCTGACAGAATAGTTCGATATGAAACAGAGATACGGTGCAGGGGATAATTGCTTACTGGAGGAATACCAGGGTTCAATGCTGTGTCTCACACCTTCCCGGCTGTATCAGAAAATGGTACTGTCCAGTTGTGGGGCTTAAGAAGGTAATAACTCTTACGCGTTATAACAACAAAATTTGTCTTATTTAATAAAGTCTATTTCAAAAAGGGGTGAGAAGTGCTTATTGCAATTTACAGCACACAGTGGTCCAATTTACACCTGTGGTTGGCATTCAACAAATAACTGTTTAGCGGCCGGAAGCAGAGACAAGCAAATTAAGGTGCTCTTTGAGGTAAAAATGGTTTGTTAAAGATATAGGAATTCTACCTTCAGGTTTGGAATATGGATGGTAAAAATTCGCTGGAATACACTATACATACCATAGCAGTTGTCGGGCGTGTCAAGTGGCGGCCAGAACGAACGTAATGAAATGATATTCTATACAGGAAATAGTCGCACATATTTAGAAAAAAATTCCCGCATTCTCTTCTTTTTTTTTTTTAGTTATCATATTGCCAGGTGCGCTCTCGTTGTCGATTATAGTATTCATTATTCATTTATTTACAGTAACTGTCTATCTACAACTGATAACCTATTCACAAAAGTGGGAGTAGACAACTCGTGGAGAACTATAGAGGCATTGCCAAGCTAAGTGTTTTACCTAAACTATTTGAGAGAATTCTGACTCAGCATTTGGCCTTTGCCATCAAATCGTATACTTCTCCTCTCCAACATGGCTTCCGAAAAGGAAGACCTACGGTCACTACTTGTCAGGTTTTCAAGGCATTTTCCAAGGGCTCTTGCACTGACGTCATATACACCGATTTTAGCAAAGCGTTTAATTTGGTTAACCACGAATTATTTATCTTTAAGCTTCAAGCCGCTGGCTTCCTTTCCCATTTAGTGAAATGGATAAGCTCTTATCTGCATAATAGGTCATTCAGAGTTTTGTTTAACTTCACCACTTCATATGAATTCCACGTTTCGTCAGGAGTACCTCAAGGTAGCCACTTAGGACCCATTTTATTTAATCTATACATTAATGACTTGCCTTCGGCGATTAAATCTAGCCCGATCTTAATGTATGCTGATGATGTGAAACTGTTTTCTTCTTTTTCCTTTGAATCACTATCACATCAGCTTCAAACTGACCTAAATAAATTGGTGGCATGGTGCTCTTCAAATTATATGACACTAAACCTAAATAAATGTAAGAAGCTTTCTTTCTCTAGAAGGAAGTCATTCATAACCCATTATTTTTCGCACAAGTTGGAGGACGTTGAGTCGTTCACTGACCTTGGCGTCCTCTTTGACCGTAGGTTACGTTTCAATTTGCACGTTGAGTTCTCGATTAGCAAAGCTAGGTCCTCTTGGTTTCATCAAGAGGTGGTCCAAAGAGCTAGATGATCCGTATATTACCAAAAGGCTGTATACGTGTTTGGTTAGGCCTATACTTGAGTATGCTTCTATTGTGTGGTCTCCTTCTTATAGGTGCTATGTAGACTCAATTGAATCTATTCAAAAGCAATTCCTGTTGTTTGCTCTTAGGAATTTGGGTTGGGATCCGTCTGCTTCTCTTCCCCCTATGAAAATAGGTTGCTTCTTTTGTCCTTACCGTCTCTTGAAAAACGTAGATTTGTTCTTGGCGTTTGTTTCGCAATCAAATTAATAAACGGCGCTATTGACTCGCCGTCATTACTTGGAGAAATAAGTTTTAATGTCCCTAACCGGTTCTCTAGGCACTTTACCTTGGTTAAAGTTAGTCATTGTAAATATAATTCTGAGCTGTTCAACCCGCTCAGAGTTGTTTGCAAGAACCTAAATAACGCCTATCACCTTTTTTCATTATCGGACACTTTAAAGTCCATTAAAGCAACATTGCTTAATACACGAGATTTGCCAATGTCGTACTTAAACTAGCTCTTAATCCTAAAAAGTCACTGTGATTCGAAAATTAATTGTTGTTAACTATTATCGGTTGCCAAGCTTATGCATGTTTGCGATGGCTTAGGGGTTCACTTGCAACTAGGTTCTGTACCGGTTGTGGGTGTGGCTTTTTGCTAATTGTGTACATGCTTCTTTTCTTTTTTTCCCTTTTATTTGTTTTATTGTACTTATACTAAGTTTTTTTTTTTTAATAATAATTAATTTAAGATTTACTTTAAGAGTCATTTGAACTCGACTGCTGTTTGTTTTAGTTGAGTTTCTGTATAAGTGGAACAAATAAATAAATAAATGAATAACGTTGTTACTATCATCAAACTATCACGATTGTGGTTCGCTTTTAATAGATGTTTGTAGAAATAAAAATCTTCAAGCAAATACTTTTGATTAATAGAAATGTTAAGAAATAGCTCCGAAATGCCGGGATTTCGCTTTACACTAAAGGTTGAGCTCTGTTTAGTTTTTCAATTTCTTAACAGAAAAACGATTAAAGAATTATAGTTTTTCAATTTCTTAACAGAAAAACGGTGGAGCTTAATACAATCCGCATCACAAATAGTGCAGGATATTAAAATATGAAAAAATATGGATAATTTCGCTTTAGCCATGTGTGGGACGGAATCTCCACCAGTTATCGCTATTGAAATGTTTATCGCCCCATGCCTTTATTTACAATTATGGAAAAGTGAATGGAATCTGTCTTTCACTTTTTAGTTTAATAACACAAAACTTTATATAACAAAATATTTTTTATAATTTATTTTACTTACTATTCTTAAGTTATAATCAAAACAATAGTGCAAGTTGTGTAGAAATGTAAATATTCGATTTCGAGCACACTCAGCTTTTCCACTATCCAAGTTCTTTTATTTGATACCCATATCGCAGGTATTATTGAGAAAAACTTAATCCACCAGGTCGCGGTGTCTATCATATTCATATTAGAATTAACCCATTTTCAGGCAGATATATCTTCATTTGAGAAGTCCACAAAATGGTTTTACACATTATGTCTTGTTTGCCTTACGACAAATAAGCATAAAACATCAAAAAGAGAACAAAATAAAATTTAATTACTTACTTACTAACTTTATGTGGGCATAGCCGAGTTTTCCTCTTTTTGCACGAAAAGAGTAGAGTAGAGTGTTTCGTAAAGTAAATGTGGAAAATTTTAACTTTCTACCTTATATAGTTTCTGAGTAACGAAATAAATACCCACAAATTTTTGTTAAGTAAAATGGAGTTGCGTTCAGTTTACGCCCCATTGCGAGCTGGTGCTCTGACCAATTTGGCTCGTTTTCAATACCACGGCGTCTGCAGAAACTTGAAATGTTTCTACCAAATTTGAAGCCAACGTCTTCTTTTTCGCGACCAGGAGAGTGGCGAGAACAAACACCTCAAGTGCGGACAGACATGGCTTAATCAATTCAGAAACTCACGCTGATTAACAATACATATACTTTACAGGGTCTCTGAAGCTTGCTTTTATGAAAAAAAATAACAAAATGAGTATACCGCCATCCCGACTATAGCAAGAAAGGAATATTGGGCCTAGAATCTTAGATAGTTTACTCTTAATACACAAAGAAAAGAACGTCCGCCCAATTCCGTATTCAGAGAGCTTATCGTAAAGAAAATTGAATTTGTGGAATACATTGGTTGCCATCGTCCTCTTACAGACGGGTCTACGAGTTATGATTTGTTTCCTGCCTACGTAGTAGTGGATTCCACTTGCCAACTCCAAATTAATCATATCCTACACGAAAACGCGTTAACATTTACAATCGAAGCTATAGATATTCTTCAGGCCACAAACCTTGCTCGCACAACTAAACTTGAAAGGGCTTCCATTATAGTGTGTTTGTCAGTCATAAAAGCTATCCGTAGTCCCTTAAATATCATCCGGTACTCCATTAACAAAGTGAGAAATATCATAGCCATTTACGAACGTAAAATTAAAATATTTTGGATAAATCCACAGGTTCCGCACCATTAATTAGGAAAGGAGAGAGGAAAGACTGCCACTGTTCATCCCATGTTAATGCTAACCGGATATCATCTCTATATTCAATCAAAGTCGGAATGAAAATTTTGAATGAAAATTACACTTGGACATTGGACCACGTCATTGCAACACATCAAAAGATCCTTAAGAAATCAACACCTCCGATCTGCGATTGTGGACATAATCTTACGGTGAAAGATATGCTTTGTGGATGTCGAAACTTTTTTATTATTCGAAGACTAGTTATCAGAGCATCTAAACCCATTTAATCCTTCAACTTAATATCAATAAAATGTATAACTTTATTATTAAAGCTGCTAAACCTTAAAAAAAAAAAGAAAGGGGTCAAAAGTCCTAATCGCTAGTGTTCATCATACTTTTTAGTCCTAGAATTTATTCCTTTGATATAAATAAATTGTAGTACTAATAACTATAATAATAGTAACAGAACGAATCATTGATATATATGAATGAGCTCTACTTACTAACACTTAAACCAAGAATGAGCCCTAATTCATATTGCATATACACACAAACAATTTCTATTACACCAAGACTGATCCTTTATTTCCATTACACCAGGAATGAGCCCTAATTCATATTGCATATACACACAAACAATTTCTATTACACCAAGACTGACCCTTTATTTCTATTACACCAAGAATGGGCTCTAATTCATATTGCATATACACGCAAACAATTAGACTTGGTAAACGGTCATTTAATTAAATATTCCCTTTTTTTTAATTACATACATAGAGGATCCAGAATAGTGAGCAAGTTACCAATATAAATTTTTACGAACAATAAGAAAATGGATTTTATTATCATGAGGTTGGGCTCTCTACCTAAAAATATTTGTAGTAGCTTTGGTAAAAGCTGTTGCTGAGATATAATGGACTCACAAGAGAAAATGTTTTTAGGCAATTTATTGCTTATCCCCTTCATTCGCACTTCATCAACATTACAGTCGCCGAAAACCATTTCTAGCCATGCTAATATATAAGACAATCCTTCTCTATGCTCTTAAAAGGCAAATTCATTAATAAATCACTTCTACTTTCAAATATATTGAGAAACAATAAAGCAAAAAATATATTGCCTACCTTAAGGAGTACGCTTTTACAAGTGTTTATTCTCCTAAGTTCGAAAACCAACTAATATTGTTAATTGTGGGCGCGTCAATTGGTCGATCGGAACATTTTAAAAATTGCAAAAGCTTTCCGAAATATTTTAACCACGTTTGTGATTTAATTCATTCAATATCTCTTAAAGCATTATTTCCTTTTCGACTGAATGAATCCTCCACAAAATGTAAAATGTGTAAAGAGAAAGAACGCTTGCTTTTTATGTATGTGAGAGACATGAACAGAAAGAGAGAAAAAGCACAAGAGAATTGAAAATGTTTACTTACAACACATGGTATCATAGAGTTTCTTGAGAGACAGAGAGCGAGAGAGAGTAAGTCGATGATGATTTATATCTAAAAAATAAAAAAAATAAAATAAAAATATACATATAGCATAGTTATAGGCTATTAGTTATACGTTAAGACATTCAGAAAGAGTACAGCTTTTGCTTTGAACGGTGCTGATATTAAGTGAATATCGAACAAGCTTTTTTTCTTGCTTTTTTTATATTGTGTAAAATTTAATAAAAGAAGAAAAGGAAATTTAATAAAAAAATTTAAAAAGTCAAAATTATACATAACTTCTCATCATTGCAGCAGTGATTTAGAAAATTTACAAAAGTAAAGAAAAATTAAAATACAAAAAAAAAAACGCAAAACTAAAATTATATTTTTAGAAAAATTTTACATACAAACAAACAATAAATATTTAATCTTCATAAACAACTTTATCCCCATATTAAGTCAAACATTGGAATACATATCCATCTAGTTATAGTTGAATTTTAAATATTCTTCTATCAATAAATTTTCCTAATAGGACGGACTATTATCATCATATCAAAGCACAAAGTGTTTCATTTTCGGTATACAAAAAAAAAAAAAAAAAAAAAAAACAAAAAAAACGAAAAAGAGCAGACACACACGCACACAATCACACACACTTATGTGTAATAAGTAACTTTCTTCTTTACCTGAACTTGTATGCGGGAGGATGTGCTGCAATATTCCATGTTTAACGTGTTTGTTTGTATAGATATAGTTCTGTGCGTTCCCAGTTTTTATAGCTGACTTTTTTTGTATACAACCGAAATACAACAACTGCAGAACAAATTTATTTGAAAATCTCTTTTGTTTGTGTCTATATACGTTGTCTATCAAGTTATTAAAGCGGGCGTTTTCTCTTCTATTATAACACGGCGTTTATGTTCGCAGATAAAGGTGTGTATTTATTTTATCGTTAAAGGTCCGCAAAAAAAAAAAATTTAATATTTGTATAAAAAAAAAATTAATTCACATATTTTGCCTTTTCTTCTGTTCCTTTTTGCCTTTCCATTCAAATCGACTACAACAACCATTACTCGCTTACAACGCTACGGTCATTTCATTTTCAATGTTCGTTGCTTTTCCAATGTGTGCTCTTCTCATTTTTCCATTTGAATAATTTTCAAAACAAAAAAACGAAAACAAAAAAAAGAAAGTAAATAAATAAAAAAAATAATAATAATTTATAACTTGGATGTGTGTATGAATGTAGATGTAAATGAAAATAAATTCTTTTCAGTTAATCTACGTAACCGTTAAATTTTTGTATATTATATATATATATATGTGTATATACATATATATATTGCCTTTCTATGTATATCCAGTTGCTTATGTACAACATACATATGTGTGTTTCGCGCTTGCTTTGTGCGTTAAACATAAAAGTATAATTTCAAGGCCTCGCGCCAAATTTACACAAATTGAAAAGGATTTCTTCTCATCTTGTTAACGTTCTAACTATCACAACATATGTAATTAGTAATGTAAGTAATGTGTTTGTTCATGTACACGTATATAAATATAAGTATGTTTACATTCACGAGCCACTATTTTTTTTTTTTCCATATACATTCTTAAAGTATGCTTCTTTTAATTTTATTAAATGTTTGCAACGGATCGAGGACTTTTATAGCTATACATATTTCACATAATCATCGGAGACGCCACATGTATGTCGATGTGTTTTTTTGGTCATCGTGAAAGAAAGAACGCAGAAATTGACTTTAAGTTGAACAAAATTGCTTGCTTCTACGTGAAATAAAATTGCGTCTAAGTCTAACGTATACATATTTTTGCACATATTCTTCGTAAATATATAAAAAATGGTTTATTTACACATTTTCGGGTAACGTAAGAGAATTTGAAGCGTTGGAGTCTTTCTACGTCTTACAAGTTTCGGTTTTTGCGACAATCTGTATCCATTAATGTCGCGGACGTCCGTCTGGCTGCTTTGAAAATCTTATCAACTTTATGTCTTCTTAATCATCTTGAAGAATGCATTCGATAGATTTGTTTCTTTGTCTGTCTGTCTGTCTGCCTGTCGTAATAGCGATTAGGTTGTGAAAATTTCAGACTAGAGCATGAAACTTGATCTCGACTTTTTTGTTTTTTACTTCGCTCGGACCAGATTCAAAAGTCGGATACATGGAAATGTTATAAATTTCGAAATTTCGTCCTTTATATTATTTCTCTTACGAGTTTTATGGTCATTTTTTGCGGATATTTCTCGAAAGGTGTGTTTGTTATTTCGTAGCAATATTTTACAGAAAGCGATATATAGAAGTTATCAGCCATATCTTATCACAATTATGGGGTAGAAGGCACAGGCTTACGTAGCCTATTACGGTTAGAGTCAAGACAACCACCGTTTGGAGTCTATGCAAAAGAATTGTAAATAATTTTCTAAATAATATGGGCGTGACCGTTGGTCGATCGAATATTCTTTTGTACCTATTTTTTAAATGGCTCTGGGGACTAATTTGGAAATGGAATATTTTTTGCTACCTTTGCCATAAGTAAAAAGTTAAGATTTTTTATTTATTTTGGGCGTGGTTGCAGCATATCGTCGCAAATCATTATTTGATTTCATGACTTTGTCAACGTATTTGTAAATTTCGTTTTTTACATAGTCTTCAGGCTGACTTATTTGATGAAATATTTAAAGTCAAGGTTCATTACCCATTTGATGCAGCAATTTGCTGTAAATTACTGCAAACCTAATCAAGAATTGTGGTCGAAACAAGCGTTTATTGGTTAACATAAGTCATATGGAATTTACAAAAAATATTTTTATTAACGTTACTTTTCGATGTTATTTAACTCAGCAGTTAGTTGTGCTTAGTCACTCACTATTCAATTTAATGATCAAAAGGCTTTGTTTTTTTCTGATTTTTGAAATTCCTTCAAACGCAAATTATTTGAGATAAGTTGTCGCTTCTTACTATCTATCCATTTTATTTTAGAATAATAAAAATTTTTTGTCGGTATAATTTATTACGGTTCGCACTTCCTCAACTTGTCATCGACTACGCGCTGTAGTTGCCTGTCTAAACTTAGTGTAGTATCTCCTTAATAAGGAATAAAATATATTTGGAAAATTTACCCACCCTCCTCACTCTCTCTTCAATTGTTCAATGGTTATGCTAAGGAAGCAATAAAATAGTTTACCATATTTTCTGTACAGTTATAATAGTTATGGCGAGTCTTACTCTATGATCAACAACTTTGTGTAGCTGTAGTAAACCGAGGAATTTGTCGTTGTTGTTCTTGTTGTATATAGGAGGCTTCGTAGTTGTTGTTGTTGTTGTGTAAAAACTTTTCATGCTATTAAATCTGATCGCTTGTCTTACTAAAGTGAATCACCTGTGGTGGGCTAACTTTGTTAAATAGTTTTCGAACAAAAATTAAATTTTTCTTTTTTACTTAAGGCTTAGTATGTAACAAACAACAAAATATTCAAATAAAGAGGAATTTAACCTTTGATTAACCCCTACGCTATAATCCCTTTAGTAATCGATTATATGTTTGTTGTTATGTACGCATACATGCATATACTTTTTTTTCTTGTTTTGATGCATAGAATGAGTAAATGCTGCCAATGAATTGTTAAGTTGTAGGTTTTTTTTTTTTTGAAAATCTTCAAGTGCTTGACAAACAAGACGATTAATGGTAAATGTATTGAGTTGAATTGTTTTAAACAAAGCAGACATTCCTTTAATGTTGTTGTTGGTTGTGCTGTTATTGTTATTTTATTCTATTCGGTTTTATTTTATATTGAAAACTTTATTCAGCGAACAAGGAAAACAGCTGTAAACAGGTTTTAGAGCGAATCTCGAATACCCATTAGCTTATGTAATCCGGTAGTCTATACGGTGCGGTAATCACAACAAAACTAGAGATGGGGCTGTTGGATATTCATTACAATAAACATTCTGCTACACTCTCATCTTATTGGTATGAGCACCCGAGTAGGTGAGATTTGCGATTACCAGGTCCATGTTGGCGGATGGATGAATGGAACAGGGTTGCTCGTATATGTAGTGAGTGTTCTGTTGGTGAAGGCATCACACTTACCGATTGCACACATAACCATTAGGTTGCGGGAGCTTCACTTTTTCTTTCTTTTTCCCACACGAAACTATGAGCCGAAAGAAACCGTAGCTAGGCGGGAATAACCGGAATGGCTCGTCTGCTAAGAAAGTTTCGATGGTCCGTCTGGATCCATGGAGGTTCCTGCGCGTGTATTTCTTGAGTCCAACCGTATGAGCAGTGTTTGCTGGGTAAAAATTGGATCCCCCCTAAAGAAAAGCCCGTGATGGGAGGCCCGTAACACAAAGTTGGCTTGACACTGAAATTGGTTAAAAACACTACTTTCTGTTACGTAAGAGTGGTGGTTCTTTGCGACCCTCGGCGTATCACACGAATAGGGGACAACAGCCGAGTGAATATATTAAATCTAAAAATAGTGACATCGCCCTTCATTTATAAAAGGTATTTGACTATACAGTGGATACGAGTAGAATAGATACAAATATTATAACATTTTGAACTTATTATGCCTTTAAATCGTCTGCTTAGCGTATAGAAATTCGACCTTCCCTTTTTGGCTCTTTTCTGTTTTTCATTTATATTATGTTTGGTTATAAGCAAACTATATTTTCATATTCGATCTCGTCTCTCTATCATACTTTACAACACATTGGCTAACGCCATGACTACATACTACTACATTGGCTACTACGACATTGGCTAGCGCCAATAAATGGAATGATAGACGGACAAGCGGAATGGGTTGGCTAAATCGATTCAAAATTTCACGCTTATCAAAAATAGATGCACACATTTTTTTGAACTTTAAAAAGCACTTTTTTAAATTCATTTTTATACGATTTCGCTCAATTTAATCCGTTTAAGTGGGTGGCTTGATTTATATCCCCTAATTTATTTATTTGCTGTAACAACAATGCTTCAGTTATTCTATATACGTATGAGAAAATTCATATATGCAGGCAAATGTTTTTGTGAACAGCAAATTTGAAAAACGTTTCTCATTCTACTGAAAACGGTAAGCTATTGCTTACAATTGTTTTCTGGCTCATATCTATGCATAAGACGTGTGTTATGAGACCATATGCGCCTATAACTCTTTTTTTAACAAGGAGCATAAGTTTGTTTTCCACTATATTTTTAAGCAAGGTCTTTTTTTGCACGACTTATTTTCTATTGATAGGACTAACGCGTAGAAAGTAAAAGAGATATGAAATTTATTTTTTCAAACTTTACAGTACAGGCTTTCTGGTTCGAATTTATAAGCTATACATGTGTAGTGCTTATACGATATTTTTATACTTTACATTTTACTTATTTTATACGGTTATTTTTAGTTTGTATTTGTAGTAGTAATCAGTAACCAGGTATAATATTTCCATTGGCATTAAATAGCAAAGCATTTCCTATACTACCATCTTTTTTTACACGCGTAGACTTTCGTTAGGTTTGTTATGTAAATTTATATGTTTCTTATTAGAGCATGTTTTTACATTTACATGATATCTTTTGTACACGATTCGTATTTACGACTCACAAATAAATATTTTCCTTTTAAAAGCGTAGAAGCGAGTACAGAACCCCAGTTGGCAAAATATATCAAATTATTTCCTAATCCATTATATATATTAAACGATATCTTTTTTTACACGATTATCTTTTAATTCGTCTGCACAGCCTGTAGATATGAGTTATTTTCAGTAAAGGAAACGAATTTTATCCATTTTATCCATCTCTCTATCCGCCTGAGTGGCCGAGTAAGCGAGAGTTTCGACTAGCAATTCAATGGTCGTGGGTTCAAACCTCAAGTGTGGTAGAGTTTTTAATAATAATAATAATATTAATAAAAATGAAAGCCGAAAGCCTTAGATGCTAGTGCTTTAAGACTTTAGTCTTAGAATTTATTCTCTGGCTAAATTTATATAATAATAATAATAGTAATAATATCCATTTTCTACGGTGGTTGCGTATTTGTACGATTTTTTCTTCACGGTTTCTTTCCTTTTATTGCGCACAAATGTAACTACATCGGTAATTTGAAGTGATTTGAAACGTATTTTTGCATGTTCTCAGCGATTCGGCATATTTAGTATGCCTTCCAGCCTTTAATGCTTGATATAAAAATAGAATTGTTTTTAAACTCAAACATTCTTCTATTCTTTCCATCCATCAAAATGGTTGGTTTATAACATTTTAAGGACAGGTGTTCTATGGGTGTAATAACAAAACAGGCTGTTGTGTTCTGCTTGTTGGGCAACAACAACCACTGTTAGGTACATAATATGTATAAATGGCCTCAAGGTTTTCTAATTTTTTTTTGTTTTTTTTTTTTGAGTGTTTATTTAATAAAAATATCACGATTTACGGAGACTTATTATGTGCGTTTATGTGTTTTATTGAATGATATAATTAAAATTGTAATAGAAATGTATGGGTAGATAGATGGTTTCATACGGCATAACGTTTTTTTATAGAGTAAACATACTTTCAGTTGAAACTTTATTACTCTCACCTAGAGGGCAAACAAGCACTCACAAACACACACACACATTTTCTTTCTTAAAGAATGCATGGAATACTTATACAAAGTACAAATGGACAAAAGTACTCACATATATAAGTAAGTGCATTGTGCTCCTTTTTTCTGTTGTTTGCCAGCTTACCAAACAACAACAACAACAATAGCAATAACAATAGCAAACAAGAGAGAAAGAAAGGAAAACAAATTGAAAAAAAAAAGAAAAAAGTGAATAATAAAAAAAAAAGAAAGAAAAAAGAACGTAACAACGAGCAGAGAATTGTTCTTTTATTGTTGCGGTTTTCATTAACCTCCTTAATATAAAATGTATGCCGTACATACAAGGGAGATTCCGTTCGTCATATCAAGTCAACAAATAAGAAACATAATATGACATTTACAACAAGTTTAAAAGAAAAAAAAAGAAGCAACACAAATGGCTACAAACGCAACACACACACACACACACACACACACGCACACACCACGTACAATATAAACACCATTAACACCAGCACCAACACTAACACCAACAGCAACGTTAACATATCAGCACCATTGCAAAAAGGAAATCAAAATATATATGTAATGCAATATGTGTCTATGTTGCATATGTGTGTGTGCGTGCCTGTCTGTGTGGGTGGGTGTTATGTTGACTTCATGCACTATACATGCACAGCTATATAGACCGTGTACTCGTGTGCTCTTACTATCGCTAAAACAATACACTTTGAAAGCAAGCAACAAATGGAAATTGCCAACACATACACAAATGCACACTCATCCATCTCTCTCGTCTTCTGTACGAATTCCTGTTTTATAGAAATTAAATGACAAACTCTTTTGATTTCAGCGCAAGAAGTAAAACATAAAAAACAAAAAAAACAAAAAAAAGGAAAATAGAAAGAAAAAGAAAAACAGAAATACTTTTAATACTTTTACACACACAATTCCCTTTTTCTCATTTGCATTTGCAAAAGCACAACAAAATTATTGTTGTTAGTTCAATGACCGCTCTACTCTGCCTTTTTAATACTTCATTCATCTCGTCGTCGATGCGCTCGTATTGTTTTAATGCAAATGTTTTATGCACTATGCTTGCTGTCAAAGTGTCACTAAATAATATTCGCTTGCATTATAATGCAAACCGTTCAATATTGATGTCAATTGTGTTTGCTTACGAATATTTTAAAATTACTTTCATATTCCGTTCTCAGTGAATATATTAATTTCTCTACTACCTTGGCAACATAAATATATTCATAAATATATTTATTCTCTAAGTGCTTTCTTGATTCTGTTGAACTCATTTTCCCTCATCGTTTCCATCCTCGCCGGAGTTAAAGTCAAGGCAGAAACGAAGCTAGGTATAAATTTTGCAAAGCGATCGATTTCACGCAATATGAAAATTATCGCGCAACGAAATATCGCAAAAGCCAATTTCGTGGCCAAAGTATTTTTACAAAGCATTTTATGTGAAAGAAAACATAGAAAATGTCTGCCTTGAGAAATATTCATACATTTCGGTTTCGGTGTTCAACGATCACAAAAAATAATTGCCATCATATAGTGCGTTACGTCCGATTATACTTGAAATATAACAAGTTGTTCGCTTTGGGCTATCTATTCGTATAAATTAAGTGAGCTCTACGGCAGGGTTTCTTAGAACACCGGAACCGGTCTACCGTGTTATAGGGCCTTCTTGTGCAACGTCACCCTTTCCAATATGAATATTATTGGGTTTGCTACAAAAGGATTACATACCCACAGGCAATGAATCCTACGTTGTTAGTTGGAGAAACGAGACAATTTTATACATTTTTACGTATGTCGGTTTCCTAATAATATCCTACACTCCTTGAGGTACCAAGGTTATTATCCAAAATGGTTTTCTACCTTTCTCGGCCCACATCAATTGATTCGGAATCGTTTTCTAAAATAATTTAAATCGGTCTGTCCATTCTTTCGTCCAAGTATGATGCAATCTAGATGCTGCAATAGTCAAGACAATGCAGGCTGATATGTCTCAGATCAAGGGTAGAAATTATTGAAAATTTTCTACATCCTCTTTGGTATGGCCACACCCTTTACGAGGGCATATTTTGCAAGAAAAAAAAATAGGATATTTTCAATATTTTTCGATCAAAGTACGTCGAAATACATAATCAATATGAAATATTTTGATGGAATGAAACCATTCTTTGAGTCCTCCATCTGTATACATTTTCTAATAATAAATAAAGCCTTCCATGGCTACAAAATTTAATTTTTTTTCATGATTGTGGCGAAAATTGTTTCAGTATACTGTTTTAATATACAAATTTACTACGCCACACTCGGATAATGCAATTACTTTGCGACTAGCACGTGGTGTCTATGAGGTAGGCTACGAAGTTTCCGAATATCCTAAAAAAAAAAAAATTGATTCAAATTTTCGTGTTTCGTTGCTCGACTACTCTAACTACTCTAAGCGTAACTTGTGCTATCTAAAGGCGATCTGTCTTTTCCAATAAAGAATTTCAGAAGTTCTTGAACGTGTAATTTTGCAGTAGACTAGTAATCTATCTATCATCTTTGAATAAATTTGTAAAATCTTTACCACTCGTATCCTGAAAGCAAGTAAAGGCAGTATGTTGGCACGCGGCTCACCATTAAATGCCTTACACCGCTTCGCTTAATATACTTACTTGTTCGTACTTCGGGATTTTTTTTAAAAAAGAAGGCATTATTTGGGAAGTGGTCGAATAAGTGATCCGATCGGAATCATTTTCATCCTTCGAGTCAAAACATGTCCTTGTGCCAAATTTCATCAAAATACGTAGCAACTTGTGGCGTATACCTTGAAGGCAAGAAGTTAAGACGGACGGGCAACACATGTAGTTATATAAAAGTAAAATGTAGAAGGTGGAAAGTACACATCAGCCCCAAGCGAATCAATTACGACCCAAAACTTGATAATTATCTGCGAATTTTTAAATATAAAATTGGTTGCCAGCACCACGCACGAGAGTCATTAAAAAGAGTTACAAAAAAAAAGAAAGAAACCAAATACGCGCTCGTATCTATTTATGAATTTATTAACAGAAAACTAACTGAACAAAATTGAAAACAGAGAAACACACTCATAAACATTTTCATGTATTGTAAACGGAAGAAGTCGCCTGAGGGGGTAGTATGAGTATGAAGATAAGTATTTAAATGTGTGTGCGTGTGTCTGCGCGGGTGAATATTCCTAACTATGCTTCAAATATTGATGCTCAATTTTTAAGGGCACTTTTCTAAGGAGCACAAGTTGATAGGGGGAAACACCGGCTTTCCTGCGATATTGTTCGACAACGAAGAGTTCAATGAATATTTACATAGTCTTCTTATATTTCTAAAACAATATTGAAATGTTGAAAACTCTGAAATAACGATGAGCTAAATAAATGATAATAAACTTGTTGATGCCATTAGTAAGTTTACGTACGTACATGAGGCATGTGAAAAGCCAATATACTTCCAAGTAAATGGAACTGCATACAACATTTTACAAGGCAACAAGACAACAAGACAACAACAAGGCAAACTAACTAATTTAAGAGCAAAAAAAAAAAGATGATATTTTTCATAAAGATTTTTATATTTTTTTTTTTTCATATTCTTCGACAAGTACTTTAGAAATAATGAAGCGTATAAATAAACATAGTGGGTTGCTCGGTAATTAAGTAAATCTCAATTCAATGCCTTTGCAGAGTGCAATAATTGAATGAAGAAGTGCCCATTAAAAAATATGCTCTACAGTATATATATATATATATACAACATACAAGACTGGGGTAAGCGTTGCATATCGCATTGCATACTGAAAGTACAGTTTTGTCTATTGAGGTTAAAAGAGCTTACCTTGCTTTCGCCGTATACTATTCTATAGGCCAACACAGATGTATATATGTATAAATGTATATATATATATATATATATATATATACTATAAATACAATTACATAGACATCATTCAATAAGTTTCAATAGTCAATGTCCTCCTCTGTAGATGAGTAGCTAGCTAGCTATCCATCTATGTGTACGTGCACACATACATATAAATTTGAGATTTTTTTAATTTCTCCTTGAACATACCCTACTCTTGCGCATAATTTTATATTGCTTCCAATGCAGATTATTATTATTATTATTATTGATAATGATATACTTTGTGCACGTTGTTCTTTGTTTTAAAGGTCAATTTAATTTTTATTTTTTAGTCCCTCAATCTTCTCAAGGAAACACGAGATGGATAATGTTTAAGAGTAAATACTTTTTCACAACGTGAAAACATAGAAAAGTTTGACCAAAATTTGTTAAAATCGTTTGTCTCTTCACTCTTTTCACGATGTGCAATGAGACCGTGCTATAGGTGAATCTTCTTTATTTAAAGACACGCTTCCATCAGAGAGATTTCAGGGGATTTTTGCTTTGCGTTTTTCAGTCTACCTTGTCTGAGAGCATTTGCTAAGCTATGACTTCTCCATATGCGAGTACTATTTTTGTTTTAAGTGATCCCGTCGCAGTGTTCGCAAGATGCTTTTTGGATGATTTGAGTAAGTTGAGGGAAGCAAGAGGCCAGGCGTGATAAGCGTTATTTTAATGTTCCTAATGCAAATCAAAGTGCTATAGAATCGTAATAAGCAATAAAAACAAAACAGAATACAATACCGAATGCTAATAGGAATGCCGGAGGTAATCCTTGGCACTTCACATGAAAAAATTTTTTGTCCATTCTTTCACACATAAATCTTCCTTCTACGCAAACACTACTACAAGCTCTCATATAGCAAAAACTAATAGTTTTTAATATATTATAACGAAAACAGTTACAACATATTGCTTTGATATGTAATCGTATGGGTTACGTTTCTTTATGTATGTTTATATATAAAACACTTTCCCATGAAGGACCATGAAGGAACAGTAACCCTTCATATAGCAACAAGATATAAATTTTAACATTTTATGACAAAGATAGGTTTTGAATTATATCAAGTGCAGGCTAGTCAAAGTCGACCTTGGCCAACGGTGTCGTCACAATTTAACTGATTTTATGCTATACCAGTAGTCGTACAAGGGTGTATTAAATTTATGCGGATATATATAAAAGACTTAGAAGGATTTGAAATGAAATCCACTTTTTATCTGTCCGTCTATCCATCTGTCCGCGAGATATTTTGATGAAATTTGGCGGACCGCCATGTTTTGGCTGAAGGACGATCGCTATTGAAATTGATTCGCTTTAAATCACTTTTTCGTCCACTTCTCATAGAAAGCTTTATTTTGAAAAGTTGCTGTATGAATAATTAGTTTACGAATAATAGGATGGTGTGGGGTATTTAATTGTGGGATGTTTGCCACCATAGTGTTTTTACTTGTTTTTATATGCATTAACAACGAACGTGGTTGTGTTTTCTTTCGTTTCGTTCGTGGAATTAATTGAGAAGAATTTGTTAAAAGTTTCTTAGCTCTATCAGTTTCTTAGTCTGCGAGTTATGTAAAGAAAAGAGGGATCGATGGAGGAACATGGGCAAAATAATTCCAATTGCGAAAACATGAATCAGTTGAAAGTATTTTTACCTTTAAGGCGCTCATGACACGAGTCATGACAAAACTAATTGCATTAAAGCAGTTCCGAAATTTGTGAAGGCTAAGTTAATGAGTTAGTGAGCACTTGTTTATCAGTATCTTTCTCTCTCTCTCTCTCTTTCTTTCTTTCTCTCTCTATCTCTCTCTCTCTCTCTTTTTTTTCTTTCGAAATATTTGCATTACAGAGTGAGTATAAAAAATGGACAGTCGGACGGACTAGCCTATTTTGAATTCCCATTGATGGAACCTTAAGAATATTCTTAACATCTAATTAAATTAATTAAGAAATAATTTTTTTCTTCTTTCTGTTCGTTTTCTTTTACAGATCTAGGACCAATTTTATAAACTGAAAAAAAAATACCACCAGAAGAAACAACCTAAAAGTTTAAGACAACACAAACATTTATATAAAATTGAATGCGATAATCAACTGTAATTGTGAATTTACAACAACAACAACAACAACAACAACAACAATAACAAGAAACAAATCAAATTTACATTGAAATACACAGAATCCAAACTTTAATTCAACCTCATAAGAAAGTAAATAAAGTAGACGAGCAACACCAACTATTAACCACCAACAATCAAGCAAACAAGCAAAAACAACCAACCGATCAACCACCATCACCACCACCACCACCACCACCACACAACTAATCTATTATACTTTTGTCCTCTTAGTTTATTCGACAACAACAAAGTGGATAAAATTTGTTTTAAAGGCACCTTCTGTTCCTCCCCCTCCTCTGTAGCGAACGCTTCCATTACGAACACATCCAGTAAATATAAAAAGGAACAAGAAGTAAAAATTGGGTTCAAAATTGATCAAATGTTATGTTGCGGTTTGTGCTGTGGCAATATGTCGAAACGGGACTACAAAGTCGCCACAATGGATGGCATCGAATTGGAGCCATTGGGCGGCGAAAAAATGGACAAGGATAAAGAGAAAGACAAAGAGAAACAGCAAACAAATGGTGTCACTTTTGGTAAGTGAAGCGCCAAACACACAATCGCATTAATATTTAATTAAATAAATTTCTATAGCGTGTGATTTTATGCTTCAAACATATGCTTCAATATGTACGTATGTACGCATGTATGAGCGTAAAGCAAAATAAAATTATAACAAATTTTTGATATATATATATATATTTAAAGTTCCAATGCCTGAGCATACATGTGAATGAATTAAAGACATTAAGGAAAAAAAAACGGTTCTTTTTTTATTACAAATTTGTTTTTTTTTCTTCCTTTTTTTGCTTTCCCTGCTGCTGCATACAGAACACACATCAAAGAGTTTTATATGAAAAAGCTCTAAATTGTTTTATTCAGTTTTGTAATTGAGTTAAGAGCTCTTAAGTACTTTTCCTTTCATTGCATTGCAAATTGTGTGTTGATGATATTTTAATGAAGGAATGAATCTGACAGCGTCGACAACACCAGCAGCTGCAGCTGCAGCAGCAGCACTAGTAGCAGCAACACCAACAGCAGTAGCAACAGCAATAGCAATAGCAACACAGCGACAAACGACATTCGCGTTATGACAATTGCTTAATTGCACGTGTTCCTGTGCATGTGTGTAAAGCTGTCTTTACGCTGTTTTATTGTTTAACAATTTCACCTATTTTGTCGTGAAAGAATTCTGAAATATCCTTTATAATGGGACAAGAAAACAAAAATGAAAATGAAAAACAAAACAAAACAAATTATAAAGAAATTCCCAGAGAGAGGAACTCGTCGTTACTTGCATGGTTTCGTGTTTTGTGTCTTCGCCTTAAGCATAATTTTACTCCTGTGCTTTTCAAGTAATTTCGAAATTCCAACCACATCATTTACTAAGCTACTACTACTATTACGGTTTTGTTGTAAAACATTTTTTTTTTTTTTTGTAGTAAAGTGGATGATTCATATGTCTGTCTGTCTGTTTAAATGTTTGTCTGTTTGTCTGTCTGTCTGTCTGTCTGCGCATTCCTGCTGTTAAGGGACATCATCAGCTGAATAATAATGAAAAGCAGCTTCAACCACAATTTCTAGTAAACACAATGCGTTACATAAAAATGTGAAGTGTGTGTATGTGTGTGTGTTTATTCTGTCTGCAACATTTACATATGAACGAACTATGTTTGTGAACTTTTTCTGTGGGATATCTTATCGTACCACAGAGCGGCTCGAGTGTCTTATAGTATTATGCATACATTTAAGGCTTAAAAATTAAACGAATTAAAGCATGATTTATGTCATAGCAAACTCATAAACCGCAGCAAGAGAAGGAATTTATTTATATTCACTTTAGGGCCAATTTTAAACACCATTCGGAGACTTGAACAATATACTCATCGAATTTTCTTGTTACAAATGGAAATTTGTAAAAGTAAAATGAAATGTACATCGGTCTTAGAAAGGACGTTAGACACACATAATCACAGCCATAGGCAAATATTTAGCAATAGTTTGCTCCTTAGGTTAGTCATGAACATGAGAAGCGTAGTTCGGTATTGAATTCTGAGATGATCTGCCCGGGGTTTATAAAATTATTTCAGAGATGGATCACAGACGGAAATTTGTAAAAGTAAAAAGAGATTTGAATTGGTGTTAGGAAGGATTTGGACACACACAATGACAGTAGGTATTTAGTAACAGTTCGCTCTTTTGGTTAGCCATGAATATAATAAGCGTAGGTTGGTATTGAATTCCGAGACGACCAGGTTGAAAAGGTATGCCGGGATTTGTAAAATTATTTCCTAAACACTTTTTGTCTTTTTTAAGAAAATTCTTTAAAATTTCGGTATGTGAAGTTTGTCAGATTTACATTTGTAAGAAGAGATTATTTTCATTTTATAATCTGTCCTGTGAAGTCGCCAATTGTCCATTTTTTCCTATAAAAGATAAACAGACAGACAGATAGACAATTCGGAATGTAAACCATACGTTGGGGCTATAAGTTGAGATGCATTTATCGTGCTCTACCTACTCCATATCGGGAGTTGGGAGTTGTACCAAGTAGCAAAGTCGCTAAGTATTCTTTTATATCCATCAAGGAGGATTGGAAATGTACAACGTAGCTTGGTCCGTTTGTTTATGATCCTATGCACACGAATATCTGACATCCACGTAATATGTATCCAAAAGATGGAAAGGAGCTTTGTGCCAACTTACGAAAAGACTTCAATTTTCTCATATTTACCTATATGTACCGATTTGTGATGAATTTTGTGTTTACCACTTTTCAGAGATCCATTAAAAAATCTTAACGCCTTCGTTTCTTAACTGAGTGTTTTTCACGTCAGAAAGTTATTCTTGCAATTTATTTAAATGGATCTAATGTACCTTCATATCGAAATTTATAAAACACAATTATTTGCATATTATGGACGACCAATGACCATTTTTGGGCATTTTCGTTTCATAGGTTATATTTAGTTTGTGGATTCTATAGACTGTGAAATTAAGTCAAGACAGTACGCAATAAGTTTTGAAGCCTTTTCTAACTTTTGCCTCTTTTTGTGATTTCGGGAGGCTGAAGGAGAGGGGAAGGCATACAGACAGACAGACGTACAAAAGGGTCTGTGTCCATTACCACCATGTTTGAATCATATCAAATATATTTACATACAAGGATATAAACAAAATCAATACCCTTTTCTACACGGTTCAAAACTTTTAAAGGGAAACCATTACTTTACCCTTACATCACTTATAGTACAGAATACATTAAGTTTGAGCAGGTGTATGCAACATCCGATACGACTTAATCGAGACTCATCTTTTATTACATCGATTAAAGCCTGTCTGTCCATCTGTGCTTCTAATAGGTATTTTTGTTATCTTTCTTTAGGTTGCGATTATTGAGATATTTTGAAGAAGTTTGGCATACTGACATGTGCTGCTTTGAGCACCTATGTTGTCGAAAATAGATTGAATCGATAACAGTTTTACGACCACTCCCCATATAATGTCTCATTTGTAAGCAGTCTTTTTATGGAAAAACATCCATTTTCACGTATTTTAGTTAAAACTAATATTTTCGTAAATAAATATGTGGAAAACCGGATTGGCTGGAGTCCTTCCCCACATAACGGTTCTTATAAAAAATAATTTTTTTTATCACAGAAACGTCTGATCTTAATATTTTTTTGGCGAGAAATTAGTCGATAAAAGTGTATAAAGTCTGAACCATATATGTCTGTCCTTTCTTTTTGATCCCACCATATATAAAGACTGCCTTCTCATGAGAATGCCTTTATGAGCTGTATTTAAAAAAAGATGGATCTTCAAATTTTGTGGCCTGCGTTCATTGGATTTTGGAATTTTTTTTGTCATGTTCATAAATATGCCCCCAAAAATATGTCGAGATTATCAGCCACTTTGTATTTTTGATATAATGTGTGTGTGTGTGTGTATAGAAACGCGTGGCAGCGAAGTTGGTTCCGCAATAGGGAAATTCAGACCAAAAGGAAAGTCGCACTTTTTGGGCAAAAGTAACACCATTATCATGCAACCGGACTTGGCCTCTGCAAAAGTTGAGTTGTGCAAAACTGACAAGACTCAAGGTTCTCACAAACGATTAAGGAGATCAAGACAGTATCGCTGAGGGGACCTCAAGATCATACCAAAAAGTGCTGATCAGAAGTGCTTTGAGGGTTGGAAGAAGTATTAGCACAAGGAGGGAGTTGCGTTGAATTTTCCGAGAAAAATAAAAGCCCGCCTCTTTTTTTTTGAACACATCTGATATAAGGATTGTCATGAGGAGTAAGTCTTTTTCACAAAAAGAGTGCAGTCTCTGTCAAGAAAATTAAATTTTTTTACATTTTCATTGGATCAGTTCACGCTTACGGCTCTCTCTCCTATTAGGGCTCCCACGGAAAATAAGTCTTTGCCCGGAAAGTATTGTAAATTAGATGAAGCTGTGTAAAGCATTTAATGGTCGGCTTTGTCTAAACTTAATCATTTTGCTTCTTCTTACGTATAAAATTTTCGCAAAATTCCTCAAAACGAAATTGAAAAATTTAGATTATCCTGATTAAGACAAAGATTGTAAACACTGCATGAAAAATGCAAAATCCATAACTTCTTGCTCTTCCTTTTCTTCGCTTTATTTGATTTAAGCCCTGATATGACGAAAGGGGATTATTTGCAAATCATTGAAAAATTTGAAAACAATGCAAAAAATATTAATTACGCTTTTTAGCAGAGGAGTGACGAGAATTTTTTGTGAATTTTATGTGTGTGTATGTAGATGTGTGCGCCAATGTAAAGTATGATTGAAAATCGTAACTTTTTATTTATTTATAATAATCGAGAGAGAAAGAGAGGCAGAGAGAGGGAGAGAAAGAGAGAGAATAAGAGAGTGAAAGAGAGAGAGAGAGAGAGAGAGAGAGAGAGAGAGAGAGAGGTAAGGAGACATAAAAACCCAAGACTCGATATTGATCGCTCCTAATACCTGTTTAATACGTTCTTCTGTTCCTGTTGTTAGTTTAGTTGTTTGTTTGCGCTTGTAGCTCTCGAAATCCTTTAGGAATTTTGTATACATTGCAATTGTCGTTGTTATTGTTGTTGTTGTTTTTTGTTTCCTTTCTCTCAATTGTATGTAATGATATGGGAAAGCACTTGACATTTTACAGGCAATTACGATTACTGAGAAGTTGTTGGTTTCGCTTTGCGATTGCTAGACCGTGCTAAAGTGGCATCAGCATTGAAAAACTTATTCACAATTGTTTAAAACATGAGCAAAAAAAAAAGAAAGTGTATCCAGGCATAGAATACAAATTCAATGATTTAATAATAATTGCTCGCAATTGACCAGAAGAGAAACTTTGTGGTATTAACATAAAGCCAAGCAGGAGCCGCTTTTCAAATAAAAATAAAAAAAAAACCGAAAAAATAACCGCAAAAGGAGGTAAACGAACTCTGAATGGTAGCAATTTGATATCAGATAATAACAATAATAACAATAATAATAGTAACAATAACAACAACAACAACAATAATTATGGTGAAAAATTTTTTGTTATTTTCATTAGCATAAAAATGCAATGTTAGGTTGGAGTGAAAATTCTATTCTATGGCAAAAAAAAGAATTATGAAAATCTTATTGGCGTTTCGATTGACCAAAACATAAACTTGGAGAATTGTGTAGAATTTTGAATAATCTGGCTACATATGTATGGAGGATCGCAGCGCAGCTCAACATGTCTACTATGGCACTATCGTAAAAAGCCAAAGACAGCTTGATTTAGGAGATCTGATGGCCTATTTTGCGCATTGAGCTCCATGGACAGATGTCTCTAGGTGCTTAAAGTGAATACCTGCCACGAAGGCTTAACCCCGCGGTGCTCGATGGCACACGGAGTGTGGAAACGCATAATCAGCGCCCCGAGGAACATCTCGAGTTCGAGCGGACATACGTGTATGGGAGTATATCTCCCCCTGGTGAGAGCGACGCACTATCTAAAACCTCTGTCTTTCTTTGGGTTAGGCACCGGGTTGCTATGCAACTCTACATCGAGCCAAGGTTCTTCCCGCGATTTATGCCAACCACGACCACCACGAAAATCTCGCAATGGTTCATCTGTATGTGTTTTAACGTCTGCACCTGGCATGTGCCTTAATCAGACGGGTTGCCTACAACCATTGGCAATCAAATTAGTTGATTGAGGACCCCTCAGGGAGAGAGACAATCCCCATTGAAGGGGGCCTCACTACCCTGAAGTCGCGCAATAGAAAATGGGTGTGGGCCAAATTCTCGTTTAGTGGTATATGGAGAGACAGTCGTACAAAATCGAAATAACTCGACAATGTAACCAAAAGGATGAAGTTCAAGTTCAAGACACTTGTTTCCCCAAATCCGTACTTGGAGGCGCAGAATAATTTTAATAAAACGTCATTTCGAGTGGTGAGTTTTGTTTCTCACCATAGTAGTCAGTTCGCATTTTCTCTTTGCGGTGTGTTCTTATTTCATTTTGATGACGAGATTAACTGCCATCTTCGTGGCGAATAATATTTTCAATTTAGCAATGAGGTTTTATTTCATTTTCATGGTGGGCGATATTTTCAGTTCAGTGGCGAGTTTGTATTTAATCACATTGTCGATGGAGTTCTTAGTTTGCGAATTTTTGTTCACCTTAGTGTGGGGTTTTTTTTTCAGCTCACCGGCGTGTTTTATTTTCGCCTTAATGCCGTGTTATTGCAAACTCTTGCGAACAATTCGTAGTTTAATCTGAGTGAGTAGAAGAATCATCGAATTATCGAAAGTCACAAGAGTAACTTATTCAACATCAACATTGGTTTACATTATTCCGAAAATGGTGCAAAGCGAACTGTTACAGTCACTTTATTAAATAATATGTAACTTAATCTTTTAGTTCGACAATTTATGGCCTTGAGGTCAGTATATACAAGAAGTCCCAGTTTCACAAACTCCCAATCCGCTAAACGTTCTCTATTCTGTCACAGGCCGATTGTAAGCAGGCAAAGTTTGTCTCCCGCCTTTGCAACCTTTTACCAACAGAAGTCTTCCCCGCTATTCCTGTTGGTTCTCCTGCTTACTTCGAACATATATAAACACTACACTATACTATATCTCTCTCCCCGCTCCACTACTTGTAACTTTTCGTAATGTTCATCGCACTTAAACATATAGGAGGCATTCCACGCTCATTATAGAAACAAGTATAAAAAAAAGCTTACAAAGAACTCCTCTTGACCGTTAAATTGCCAGAAATAATTTATCTTTAGCAAAAAAAAAAAAAAAAAAAAAAAGAGTTAATAATAAATCTGATATCATAGTATTAGCTATGCTGTTATATAAACTATTTCCCGTAAATTCATGCAGAGTCAAGTGATTGCATGGAGAACGTGTAACTGTTTTATACTAACATTTTTTGTCGTTATCTTGCAATGAAAGTTATTTTCGGTCGACCTAATAATTGTAATATTTTAGCATGAATTATGGTTTTTGATTATAGTCTACTTTTAGGAGGCTTCGTGGCAAATGAATTAGTTCAGAAAAATTACAAAGCTCTGCAGAGGCATCCATACACACACACACACACACACACACACACACACACAGCACTCTGTTGCTCCAGTTCAAAATTTAATAATAAGTTGGTTACCATGTGTGCTTTATCAATACAAGCAACGCTAGTAGCAATAATAAACTCGTGTGCGGCATGGCACAAATAGCGAACATTTTCACAAAATTGTATTCTTGCCAAAGTTTGAATGTGCTTGCTGCACGCACCTACCCTCTCTCCCACACTCATCCGTTGCATACTTTTTCACATATTTATACGTATATGTGTTTTTAATATTTATTTTAGAAATTTTTTTTTTGTGTTTTTATGTTTATTTATTTGTTGCAACATTTCAAGTGGTTGGTTTTTTTGTTTCTCTTCTTATTTTTCATATGAAATAAAAACACTTTGCATTTAGAATTTCTAAACATTATCTCGGCAGTTTACAGCTTTCAGCTTTCAGCATTGCATGGCGTGTCCCATTTCTATTTTCCGTTCCCCATCGCAACATTCACTTCCTTTTTATTTAGTTTGTGGTATTTTTCTAAATTGAATTCGTCAGATTTTAGATGTGTGCACGGGTGTTGTTGGTTGCACAATTTCTCCTGTTTGTTTTTTAATATTTTTCGAAGTAGAGTTTATTGCACAAGTAGCAAAGTTGACCTAAAAACACATATATTTCCTTCCACCTTCACTTTCACTCACTTGCTGTACTCGTAAAGTTTTCAGTCATAACTGTGGGGCCGATGACGATATGTTTGTTGAAAAAGTAAAGGCGAAGCGGACAAGAGGATTTCTTCTTTTTTTTTTTTTTAGAAAACATTCGGCCGTGGATGTGTTATGAAATAACAAAACAAAAAAAAAAACAAGAAAGAAATTTACATCCGCCTTGAATCGAATCGTGGATACTCAGCGTTTTCAGGGATTTTTACAATCCTGCACGTACGTCACACGCTGCACATTTTTGTTGGAAAACATCAATAAATGTCGGTTTCTATGTGTCTCGCAAAGCATAAGGTTTTAGTACATTTTCCTGCGCCTGCATCGTCTGGAATGAAATCAGAAACCTATTCGCCACGCTTTAGACTTTTATCGGAATGTCGCCAGGAGCAGGAGAAGAGTATAATCCTGGCATTCTCGCCAGAATTATACTCTTTTCAGATATTCGGAGGCTGCTGGAAATCGGGTCATGCCCATTTTCATGATTGGAGTAAGGAATTCAACCATAAACTTAAAAGTCTATAAGGTTTTTAGGTTTCTAGCTAAATTTTCGCAAGTATGCCGAATGCAAAGACATAGACGGACGGACATGAGTAAATTATTAACTAATTAAATAAAAGCATGTAAACATATATTAAATAATAATTTAGCCATGTCCGTCCGTCGGTCCATTTGCATGTCGTGCATTTACGGACAGAAGGACACGATTATTCTTATTATTATTGAATATAAATATTATTTTATCAAATGTGAATACATGTGAAATAATAACTTAGTCACATTCGTCGTCTGTCGGTCAAATATACATATTCGCATGTGCGAGTGTGTGTCTAAATAATTTGATCTTACAATGATTAGAGGAGGGCCAGGTAGAGCAATCACTAAGGGGAAGAGTATGTATGCATCACATGGCCTTTAATGGCTGTTTTTGAGACAAACCTTATGATCAAGTTAGCTTATCACCTGTATTTTGATGGTGAATGCGAAAAAAAAAACAAAAAAGCAAAGAAGAAGTAGAAAAAAAGCAAGAACACGTGAGTTGTTGCGTTGGTGTTTAGAGTGCCACTCAAAACTCAAGTCACATAGCAATGATTGTTCTTGACAAGATATTACAACTTCATCAGCTTGAGTACGCATACGAGTAAAGTGCCAGCACCACACGTAGGTAGCCATAGAGAGATATAGAAGTAAGGATATTTGTTTAGAAACATTCATTCTTTCATTCTTTCATTATTTCATTCATTCATCCATCCATTCATTCTTTCATTCATCTACTTGTTACTTTTATATATATTTTATGAAGTGCATTATACAAATTTACAGTTACATGTAATTGTTTATGATGTTTTCAATTAAAACATCAACTGTCAGCAAAAAACAAACGCATATAAATATATGCATATGAATAAAAATAAATTTAACATTTGTTGCATCCAAGTCACATGCAAAGCATAAATTTTAATTTCTCTCTCTCTCTCTCTCTCTCTCTCTCTCTGTGTGTGCAACAACTTATCGTTTATAAAATCTGATGCTGCTATGCATCTTGAGCCCCATAGTCATTGCTTGATATGAGGACACTTCTGTTATCACTTTAGTATGGAATATGAAACCCATGTACGTGTGTATATATGTGTGTGCGTGTGGCTGTGTATTGTACTGAATTGGTTTTTAAATAAATTTTAAAGTGAAAAACTTATCATTTATAGTATGTTTTAAAAGCAAGACAAAAAAAAACGAAAATCTTTTACAAGATGGCAACAGCTTGTAATGTTGACTCACTTGACTAATAATGTTGACCCAATTAACTAATAATGTCGCTGAAAGCGAAATAAATAATGATAAGTGTTAATAATATCTTGTCCATCTATCAAGAGGTCACGAAAGGTGATTGTTTAATATGACGCGAGTATCCAACTGGTGTTCACGAATCACATATGTCACCTGGAAGAGTATTAATGCTTTCATTATTGACTGTACAATTGTCTGCTCTCGCAAGCTGTTTAATAGCATCGCTCTTGTACTTGATTGCGCTAGATTTCATCGTAATGACTTTACCTTATTACACCGTACAGCTAAGGAAATACTCCTCAGTTTACATAAGGTCAAGACAACAAGTTTTTTGTGGGCTTAACATTGATGATTTATTACATAAACAGTAGTTGTCGGTATTCGAAACATAAATAAAATATATATAAACATTTTTTCATCGAAATGCTTGATTGTTTCTTTTTACGTTACCTTCTTAGCTTTAGGCAACGAATCACTGGCGGACGTCACCTGTACATGAAAATATGGCTATGATGGTTAAAAGGGATTTTAGGCAGCGGAAGGTGGATTATCTTTAGTGAAGAAGACCATTTAAGATTTTTGAGGAAATTCGTTTACTTTTATCGGCTTAATAGATGCTTTCAATGCTTTAGGATGTGGAGATAAAAATAAATTCATTGCCTGAAAGGAAACTTTGCTTTTTTTGTAGCACACCCCTCTCCCTATTGGGAGATTACACCCTAAGTTCGTTTTTGTTGATTTCGAATCTCTTTGGGTTTACAAAGTATTTGTGTTCATTTAAAAAAGCGTTTAAAATAAAGTTTGGTTTCATTGAGGCGACTGGTGGATGTATTTAAGGCCGAGGGCGACTAGAGAGGCTTTTGTCTAGAACTTAGAGGTGTGCGAAGAAGATTTTGATGTTAAGTATGAACTCATCAGTAAAATCGTTCACTCCATCATAAATGTGAAACAAATACAGCCAAAATGGCGGACTTTTGCATAAAATCTTCAAGGTAAGAAAATGACGAAATCCGTTTAAACATAGATGGTCGTGGGAAAGCAATTGATAAACATTAATAAAAAGTATATTATAATATTTGAAAAAAACATTTCTATAACATATGTAAAAGCATCTTATGCTACGCGTTCAGCGAAAGAGACGAGTTATCGAAGAGGAAATACTTTCAATGGACATATACACTTGGACAACGTATACACTTCCACAACCTATGGTTGTTAGTTCATCTATCTGTTAAAATTCTCAAAATACTTAAAGTCGCTACAATATGTTATATATATTTGCTGAGAATTATAGCCCAAAGTATAATATAAAATAAACCGGTGCACATACATTTTTATGTCCATTAACGGTGGAGGAATCCTAAGAATAATGAATGTTCTCGGATAGGGGAATGCATTAAGTCGACTCAAGCGTGTCCGTCTCTCCATTTGTTCGGTTCTATAGTCGCCAAACTCTTCATCCGTCCACTTCTCCATCCGTCCCTGTGCCCATTCGTCCCTCTGCCCATTCGTCCCTCTGCCCATTCGTGCCTCTATCCATGCGTATCTCTGCCCATTCGTCCGTCTGTCCATTCGTCCGTCTGTCCATTCGTCCGTCTGTCCATTCGTCCCTCTGTCCATTCGTCCCTCTGTCCATTCTTTCCTCTGTCCATTCGTCCCTCTGTCCATTCTTTCCTCTGCCAATTCGTCCCTCTGCCCATTCGTCCCTCTATCCATGCGTATCTCTGTCCATTCGTCCGTCTGTCCATTTGTCCCTCTGTCCATTCGTCCCTCTGTCCATTCGTTCCTCTGTCCATTTATCCACCTGTCCATCGCTCTATTGTCAAAATGGGGATGTATTATATTTACAACTAAAGCTGTCAGCGCAAATTGGAAGCGAATCCTTCATAAATATGTCCCCAGGCAAAAGACCTTACAGCTTAAAGGAGCTATTAATTAAAAACCTGGTATCTAAGATTACTTAAGAAACGAAACAAAACGACTTATGTTGTATGATTTATAAAACCGCGCCTACATTTTGTAATACTAAAAACTTAGCTCATAGCTACTGAAAACTCATTACATAGCATTTACCGATGTCGTCATCATCATCATTATCCTTGCTTTTATTCACCTTTCGTTTCTTTTTTTTTCGGTGACGCCGTTTTTCGTGCTTTGTGGTCAAAGTTAGTGTTAAATCAAAATCACCCATTGGTGATGTTGGCCGAAATATGTCTCGTCTGGTTACCACATACTGTACAAAGGGAGAAAAAGTAAAACGAATGAGTTTTTGAAATCAATTCAACAAACAACGGAAATAAAAGTACAAATGCCTCAAAGGTAAAGCGGAATTAAATAAACACAGAGAAGAAAAAGAAGAATAAAAAGCAAGCAGGATATTATTATACTGGCTTCCCTTTAAATCTGTAAATAAATAAATTCATTCATTTAATAATTTCTGGCAGTGCGCTGAAATATTGTACGCCTTTGTATTCCACAATGAATTTCGATGCCTGCAACGTTAATTCCCATTTCAAATGACTACTAATTAGGAATGAAAATCTAAAGCAGGAGAAAAGCAAACACTATGATGGGGAACCACAACGTATAAACATATTCTTGATAGCACCCACAATTATCATTAAAATGTTATTATAGGCATTACTACTGCACTACGACGACTACCGCAATAACTATGTGGCTTTGAAGAGTGGAAAATTTCAATAAAGAAATTATACGTACGTCGGGGCGAATTTTAAGTAATACTGTCCAACAGACAGTCTATATATATGTAGGTCTATATGTACAGATATACATACAGATATATGAAGAATATATATATATATATATATATATATATATATATATATATATAAATGAAGAATCATGCCACGTTTTTTGTGTTAATTATGAAGGAGATGGTACACCGACTAAAGTCACTTAATAGGTTTAAGCTAAGTTTCTTCAAATGTTTTGGCACTAATGAGTGCAAAATTTCGAAATATTTACTCTTTTAGGTTGATTTCCATTTTATTTTAGTTTCTGGGCGTTATCAGCCTCTTTCTAGTTATACAATTGTCACATAACTTGCACACAAGAACAATTTTCGCGATGGCGATTATTGCAAGAATAACCAGATGGATACATCATGGATTCAGAAATGCTTTTGCTTTACTAAAGCTAAACTAAACTGAAACTGAAAGGATTCTAAAGACGGATTAAGAAAATTTCCCTACAATCTCGAAAACTCATGGAAGATCCAGAGAATTTCAATAATGGACGGATAGACATGCAATGATTTTTGGATTCCAAATTGTTTCTGGTTTATGCCTAGACTAGGCTTATACCCATCTAATAGCAAAAATCGAGCGAGAGAATCCTAAGGACAGATGGACAATGGCTTATGCATATCTAAATCTATATAATTTATGAAGCAAACCCATTTCCGCAATATATAATCGTGGAATGCTTTATGATCCTCTCTATTTATGGACAGACTACACTTATTTTCATTTGAAGGCGAAAACTTATGAAAAGCCGAGAGAGTTCTAAGTGTAAAAGGCCATAAACAGAATGATTTCATAAGCCTTTGTTAAATTATAAACCAACACCGATTTTATCAATTTTTGCGTGCGACGGAACTTCCAGCATAGACGGACAGATTTATAATGTTTTATTTCCGGATCGTACTCTTTTCAACCTGTGAATACCTTAAAACCATTTTCGTAAATTCTAATCTCAATAAATTCTCGTGATTGATGGACAGACGTACAATGCCTTATAACTTCATAATGTCGAGGCGGTAAGTTTTTTTTTGATTCTGTGCCAAACAATTGTGACATAATTAATGTACGCTTATCCTTGCTCGGTTTGTATTTATTTGCCTAAGGGGTTTTCTTCTTCTTCTTAGGCTTACGTACATTCATTATATACTTATGTTGCACTAAATAGAAGCGTGTGTACGTGCTTGATTTATTTATGTAGCGGAACAATTTCTTTTTCATCAACATTTTCCTTCACGCCCAAGTAACAATCGATATAAACCAACTTATTTATAGAAATACACATTAACACACATACGCATATACACATACACACACACAACGTTGTTAAAACCTCTAGCATATGTACTGAACAAATTGTTATTTTGTAAAATTAACGACGATAGCTCTTCAGCACCCTTTCTTTCAATGATTGTGATTATGATAGCAATCATGATAATAATAATGAAGATGATGATAATGATGATGATGATGATGATACCGATGATAGTGATAACGATGGCGATATTGATAATTTGCGCTTGAATGTCGAATAAATGCCAAAGGCATCCATCGCTTATATCCCTATAACAATAAATTGTCCAGATGTGGGTGTGTACGTGTATGCCAGTGTACGCTTATAATAATTGAATTCTTTATCGAAAGTTAATGTTTGTTAATGTGTTTACGTTGCTTTTTATGTTAACAACCATTTCTGTAGTGTAACCAAAGTTAATTACTAAGGTTTTTATATAAGTTTGCTTGCACGCAACATAAATAGGATCGATCATGAACAAAGAACGCCTTCGCGACCTTCATAAGTTAATATGTCATCATAATGTTATTATTAAATACAATAAAAACGCGGTTAGAGATAAATAACAAGATACGAAGTCGTTGCTTTCTACATTTGTTTTTCTCTCTCCTTACTTTCTTCCCATTTTACTTAAGCCCGATAATCCTTCTCTTATAGGATACCTAATTTTTTGTCTTCAGGTCATCATCCACCGGCCACCATCCACCAAAACTTATAGGTAGAAGAGAGACAAAGCAGTCAGAATACATAGCTGCGACGACGAACGACGAGTGTACTTTGTATCCCAATGGTTTTCCGAAGAAGGAAAGTCTATATAAGGGGTAAGAGAATGCAAAATGTAGATAATTCACAGTAGACTAACTAAGAACGAAACATAGACATCACAGCTTACGTTGCAGAAGGAGGAAAATTCGAAACAGTGGACCGAACGAGGGGAACCGGCTTTAAAAAAGGCGAAGTCAGCCATTGATTTTCTTCAAAAAAAAAAAAAAATTTAGCTACGAGTGCTATACAAAATCATTGCGCTGTTTAGCGAAGAAAATTAAAAGAACAAAACTGTTGCTTTTGTCGTAAAAGAAAGTATTATTCCATCAAGACAATAAACGAGTTTGAAGATTTCTTCGCTGCGAAGGCCTAATATCCAATATCTGTTACTTCACCCTTTTCCCTTTTCAAAATTGAAAAAGTGGCCAGAAGGTAGACGATGGCGTCTACGCTCGATGACTCTTCTAATGAGTTAAAGTTTATGGACACGAGTATCGAAGAAAAGAAATGTTGTCCCTAAACTTTTTGTATTGTCTTTGTTAGACCGGCAGCTTGCAAGATTAGACTTGCAAAACGATATTTGAAAAATTTTTGTTCTTAAGTGCCTCAGGACACTCATAACTGTATTTAAGGAGCTGTACTGAACACTATATTCTTCCGAAAGAGAAGCAGAGATCGTATTAAGTAAGAAGAAGAAGAGTTCACTATCAAGACACTCATTACCGCATTTAAGGAATTTTACTGGACGCTATTCTTATAAATAAGAAGCAGAGATTGTATTAAAGAAGAAGTAGAAGAAGAGGAAGAGTTCATTATCAGGACACTCATAATTGTATTTAATGAACTTTACTGAACACTATTCTTATGAATGAGAAGCAGAGATCGCATTAAATAAGAAGAAGAAGAGGAAGAGTTTGCTATCAGGACACTCATAATTGTATTTAAGGAACTTTACTGATCGCTATTCTTATAAGTAAGAAACAGACATTATAACATAAGAAGAAGAAGAGGAAGTGTTTACTATCAAGACACTCACAACTGCATTTAAGGAACTTCACTGCACACTATTCTAATGAGTGAGAAGCAGAGATCATATTAAATAAGAAGAAGAAGATGAAGAGTTCACTATCTACTACTTGACTATAGTCAGATTTTTTCACTAAAGTATGTGTTCTATAAAATAATGGATTAACTGTAGAAACAAGCGTCCCGACTTCATGCATGCATGTTCTGAGGTTGAGCAAACCATTTCGCCATCTTCGATGTGTTCCTACTTTAAATGAGGAGAGGGGCATTGGTTAGCGTTTTTTAATTTGTTTGAAAACAATTCATTTTAAACGAATGCCATAAAGTGCATTCACTTAGGGCGACAAGTTTGTTGAGGCAATTAACGTATAATAAATGACCGCAATTATGAAACTAATGCAAGAGTGGAATTAACAGTAATAATAAGGTTTTACTTTTCATATATATATACACATGTTCACTTTAGTGAATGCGAAAGGTGTTCACTCTTTTGGGGGAAGTGCTTTTGCCGCCAAAGTGGCGAAAACAATGACGAACTGTAAGGATGTTTTTTTTTTTATAAGCATTTTCTTAAAGTGAAATGCTTCGTTTCCTGTCATTTTTGCGTTCTTTTTTTTATTTTAAGAAAATGTCAAATGGAGGTCTCTGTTTCCGTTCTTCTCCTAAAAGCAACAATGTGGTGTTGATGCAAAAAAAAAGATAAATTTTATTTATTTTTTTTTGGCGGGCATAAAACAATACTTGATATATAACCGAAGTAAATCATCTGATGTAACGCGACAAATGCATAGACAATTAATATATACATATATACATAGGAATGCGTAAACTGTTGAAACAAAGGATATAGACCGACAACTCGGGGTAAACAATAATACGAAATTTGAATACTGAGGGAGGAGGGAGCGGCACGTAGAATGAAGCTTAATGTATATGCACATACATATATATATGTATATAATATATAAATAATGTTTATTAGAGAAAAAGTAAAAGGTGATGGAAAGGATATTTTGTGTTTGCTTGTTTGTTTGGTTGTGTGTGTGCATATGCAAGCATACTTGAAGAAAAAGTGAAAATGGTCATAAGTAAAGATAAATGAGAGATTGAGAATGCGATTTATTTATAGAGAGATTTATAATAAAAAAGAGTTTGCAACGGTCTCTCTCTCTCTTCTTTCTTCACTCTCTCTGCCTGCCTCTCTTTTGAAAGCTATCACTCTCCGTTTATTATTATTAACGAGATTGTTATGATGATAATGATGTTTATGATAAAAACATATAGAAAACATATACAATATCTATGAGAAACACATGCGCTTTCTGTCACTTGTGGAAACCAAATTAATTGCCTTTACATGCGGTGGAAGTGTTTGTATGTGCGTGTGTATGCGTGTGTATGCGTGTGTTTGTATGTGTATTCATTCTTTGAGAAAACTTATAAACAAGCGAGCCGGGAAGTTTTTTGTGATGTTGTGTGTACGTGTGTGAAAACTTTAACGGGACTGGAATTTAACACTTATATCTTATATACGTTGTGGCTTTTATTTGAGTAGAGAACTTGGTAAAGTTGGCAACAGCATCCAGTTGGGAAACGTTAGTCCGTAAGAGAATATCTAAATGTCTAGACAACGGCCGCGTAACGCGTTTTGTGGTAAAGAAAAAACTTACAAAAAGGAAAAAAAAAATAAATAAAAATAATAATGTAAAGCAAAAGTAAATAACAAAAAAAAAAAAAAATAAAAAAAAATATTACTTTTTTTATAGCGATAATTACAAAAACAAAACAAAAAAAAAACAAAAGTTGCAACAAAGTATAGCACTAAATATATACAAAGCAAAGAAAAAGAAAATAAGAAATTCCCTATGAAACGGAAGAAAAATTTATGTAAAGTTTTTATTAAACATGAAAAAACCTACCCTTAGAACAATGAAGTGTAAAGAAAACTTAAGAATCATCTAAAAAGCATGATAAACATGTTTGTATAAAACTAAATGTCACATTGAAAATAGATAAACTCGAACAAATGTTTAATTAAATTTAATTGTTGGCTTCAGCGCTTTAAGGTCACATAGGCAGCGGTAGAAAATTTATTTTCTATTTTCAAAATTGAAGCACAAACGAACGCAAACGAGTTTAACAATAAATTATATTACGTTGCTCGACAATGTACATACATACATACGCCTGTACATGTACGTGCTGTACATAGTTGAACGAAAAACACATATATTTTCCCGAAACATTCACACAAACATAAAAATATCATATGTAAAAACAGAAGAAAGCAAGAAAAAAAGAAACCATCATTAAATAGAATAAAAAAAAAAATCAGTTGAGAATAAAATAAAAAAAAAAAAAGAAAGAAAAAATCATTGGAAATTACACTATTGACATACATATAAAGCTAACAAAGAGGAGTATGTACTACAAATAACATGAACATGAAGAAGGTTGGCCTCGCTGTGTGTGCGTGTGCAGCAAGGGGTGTACAAAGGCAGGTGTGCAAACGAAGTACTGAGGAAAACAAAAAGCAACAAAAACAAAAAAAAAACAGTGCTAGTTTATGAAGGCTGAGTTGGAGTTCTGTCCTACTCCCATCTCACTCTCTCCCCCTCTCGCTTCTTCCACCCCTTCTCCGTCCGTAAATTTTTATTTATTTATGACTGGATGCGTGCATGCGTGTGTTTGTGCATAAATAAGCGGGGTGTGCTCATTTTATACGTGCTTGGCTTTCGTTTCATAAATCTTTCAACTTTTCTTTTCTTTACCGTCTTTTTTTTTTGCTTCTATTTTCTTTACTATTCTTTCTTTCTCTTTTTCTCGGTTTCTCTTTAGTTCCCTTCCTAATCATATTGCTTACTGCTCTGTCACTTTGTCTCATTTCCAAGCGCATATATTTCATATTTATTTTTGTTTTGAATTAATTTTTCCGTTTTCCCATTCCAACAGCATTTTCACTCTTCTCTTCTCTTTTACTTACTCTTAAAAATTTCTCTTTCATGCGGTTGAAGCAAAGAACTCTTCTTTTTTGTTTTTTCTCAGTTTAACAACGCATCATATGTTTTCATCTTTTCTTTACATATATGCATGTTGTGTGTATGTATGAGGAAAATAAACAACTAATGATTTGTTGTTGTTTATGAGGTTTCGTATTATTATTATTATTGTTTTATTCGTATCCAAAAAACGATATAAAAGAAAAGCTTTAAAAAATAATTTCCCGCCTTTAATGTCCCGTTAATTACTTGGTCAGTTTCCATAAGCATAACCAAGCGTTGTTGGCGGTAGGAAAATAAAAAGTGCTTTTATGCTCTTATATGAACAACGAAGTTGGACACAAACCCACATATACATGTATATATATATATGTTTATATATATATATATATATATATATATATATATGTACATCTATAAATTCATTTGAAAGGAACTCTTTTCGCCACAATTGAATGTCAAGGTTAACGTTTCATTATTGACTTCTCCTTTCTTAGCAAAACAATTCGCACTAATCTTTGTTATAATCCGTGGAATGTACGGAAAAAAAACCAAAAAAATATTAGGTGTATAAATAAGTTCGCTGCTCCATAAAATGCACTGGGTCAAGTTAGATTTTCCCGAAATTTTATCTAGAGGTAACGTTTGTATATCAAAGCTAAGACTGGGCAGTTGTACCACATCCGCTATATTCTCCAGAGTTGGCCCCTTTCGATTACCACTAATTCAGAGCGATGCAAACATATTTAGCAGGTCAACAGATGTCATAAAAGTTGAAGATTTGCACCCGTAAGGCTCCATTGCGACGTCATCCATAAGCTCCCCAAATAAATGGCAACAGACCATAGGTAATGTTGATGCTTAGGCTTTGTAGCAATTGTTTATGTTAAATAAAATTGAATTTTCTCAAAAAGCGACACAAATTGTTTTGTGCCTCCATTCTAAAATTCTTGAGCAGGACCATATCAAAGTTTAAAAAAGCTTGAAATTTAAACTAAAACAAGGTGGGGACCGAATCTCGCATATCCATCACCATGCTTTTCGCGTTCTACTCTCCAAGGCAGATAATACAAAATAGTTTTAAACACTTTGTCTTGTTTGCGTTAAGCATAGAACTTTAGAAGAGTGAAAAAAAATAAAAGTTAATTACTTGTAACTTTGCGTGGGCATGGTCGATTGTGTCCATTTTAGAGTGCCTCGTAAAGTAAACGTGAAAAATTTCAGCTTTCGAGCTTCAATAATTTCCAAGTAACGGGAAAGAATACAAAAGCTTTTGTTAAAAAAAACGAAGTTGCGTTCAGTTTAGGCTGCACTCCCCGCTTCTGCTCTGACCAACTAGGCCCATTTTCAATTATAATCTGCGTGTTGAAACTTCCAATGTTTCTACCAAAATTTGAAATCTATATCTTTAATTTTGTGACGAGGGGAATGCCAACAACACACAACACACAGACGGGCGGACACAGCTAAATCGACTCAAAATTTCACGCTGATCAAGAATATATATACCTTATAGGGTCTCTAAAGCTTCCTTTTGGGTATTACATACATTGTGGGGAAAAAAAGTGTGTATACCTCCATCTTACAGAGGTGGGTATAATAAGTCGACACACGATTAAAACTTTGCTGCATTTCGAATAAGGAGTTCCTCTTAAGCTTGGCATTAAAGAGCGTATCACGAATTTCATTTTTCAAATAAGAGTCCGCTCAATAGATTAAAGAGCAGTTTCTACAATATGTAGTATTTGAAGCAACAGTTAACAAAATAATTAATAAAATGTTTAGTGTAACAATTAGTACAACTGTGCGCATAAGAGATAATACTGTTCTGAATACCAACTTATAATTAAATATAGACCTATTACCCGTTTCACATGGTGGATGGGTTGCTCATAAAACCATGTAAATAAGAAGATGAAAATTTTTGTAAAGCAAGAGTAAGAGCAAAAGTTCTCAAGAATTCTTTCCATTTCATATTTGAAAGTGTGCCATACAAGTCTCCTAAAACTCAGTGCTTTGGTAACGTCATTTCCATATAGCGCCAAGGGAAGACTGGGACAGCTATCGTAACGCAAGATCTCTTTATAAAGAATTTTCCGTATCGAATCTGTAATTCCTCGTAGCGCGGTACAAATTAATTTAATTTCTACCAATTTTGAGTTTTTTATAATGAGATTTCCATATAAAGCGGTATAAACTAAACTGATGGATGCTATCCCTACGCGATTCCCATCGAAAGCATCTGCTAATTTATATTAATTCAAAATTTTATGGTAACATGTTTTTTCCCATCAACGCGTTAAGAACTAATCGCATGGCAACGGACTTGACTATAATCTGTACCTAACTACTTTCCAAGGTTTATATAAGTAATGCTGGGTTTAGGGAAACCTCTTCATTTGACAGGTAAATTTTGTGAATTGTCACAAGCGCTATAATTAAGAAGGAAGCTGAACTTTGGCACAAACATTCTTTGATCGATTAGAAATTGAAAATTGGAAATTAACAAATGAGGTAGTGGGAAATGGGAATAGATCTGTTCACAGACCATAGAAAAAAACTAAAACACCCTCGGAAAACTTTGACAATTTTTTCGTATTTGCATCTATAACTTTCGATCTTATAAAGATATTTTCGAGACGTCTATTGGGACCACTTTCATATTCAGTCCAAAAAAAATCCAATGTGCGCTAGAAAGAATGGGAAACAAATTGAAAATAAGTTGGAATGAAAATTTCACGAATTGCGGACGTGTTAGTAAATTGAGTGGAATGGTTTTTGCACTAGACATGTACTTCTGATGAATATGCGGCGACCAGTTTTTCAGAAATATATTCAAGATATTGAAATTTTTATATATACATATAGCGTTTTCAGAGGTTGTCTTAATTTTTTCGGAATTGTGGGCATGAGTGTGAGCAAATCGCGTTCGATTTTATATTTTAGCTTCCTATGTTTGTTTTTACGATTGTTACGATTCACAAAATTTACCCGTCAAAATAACGGGTTTTTGCACAAATAGGTCTACAACATCACATTTGCATCAAAATAGCAAAACTGGGCGTGTCCCAAAAAAAAAAAGTGTAGAAACATATATTTGCTGCATTATATCATTAAAAAGCAATATATAACATGTAAAGATATAGACTTGCTTAAGCTGAATGTTTAAAATCAAAAGCCCATGAAATTGACCGGGGCCGTAACTCTTAGGTCTTTCCATCATTTAGATGGAGAAGTTTCAACGAAAAGTTGTAAAAATTAATTAACTAATGCTTTGATAAATATATTCGTTCTGGCAATATGGACTTACTTGTTAGGTTGACGGGCACATATGCATTTGGGTTTTTCTCGCTATCTGAAAGAAAAGACGAAAAAAATATATATTTTAAAGGTAATCATTTTGACCATGTTAATAAACTATTGATTAGTAGCCTGAATCATGAATTTTGAATGAATTTTGTATGAATTTTGCTCGATAGCGACCATCAGATTTACTGGGGATTAAAAGCACTTTATGCAATGTCTTAACATATGTTTTATGAACAAAAATGAAAAATTTTATCTATAATAAAAGTGTTTGATCCCATGTGTCGGAAAACAATTTTTTAGTTCTTAAAGCTCCATTTAAGGCAACAATTAGGGAAAAAATCGTATAGAAAGGACTTCACAATTAATGTCAAAACAGCTTGGAAATCGTTCTATACTCTGCTCCTTTTAAAAGTCGGCAATGGATTTCGTATAAAAAATGGCGATAGATACTCATTAAGTGCTAGCATTTCATTTGTAACGATTCGAATTGGGAAATGAAGGCATTATTTGGAACATTATTCGCCTGCTAAAAAGTATTTACAGCTTGCTTTACTTAATGCTTTTGTTTGGAGTTTATACCACTAATAACATTAAGTGTATTATCTTCGTTTAATCATCCAATGCATAGGGTTCCAACGAACTCTACTTCACTTCAGTTCCACTTTAATGAATTAAATGATAGGGACCTTGACCGCTATTTTTGTCGGTTTTTGGTTGTTCTTGATTTTCTTGGTAGAGGAGATGGGGTAGGACGATGAACGGATAAAGAAGTTTTGATTTGAGAGCTGGGGTCGAAAAAGAAACAAATGAAACAAAATATAGTTTTTGGTAAATTTGAGAGGAAAGTAGTTTAGTGGTCTTCGGACCCAATATCGGAGTCTCCTATAGACATCATGGGCCGAAAGAAATCATAGGCAGGGCAGGTACAGAAATTCCCAAGGGCATAAAGGATATCCGTTCGGTAGGTTAGGTTACGTCCGTCCGTGTGTTCGTTAAAGTGTACGTACATGTCCTTCTTCTAGTTGTAATAGTCTGAGGAGTGTCGGTGAGGCAAAACTATAGAACCTCCCCTCCCACATGTCATGAATTAGCGGGCTCAGCAAAGGCACGTGCATCGGTCTCATACGTCTCCAATCCTCCTAAAGCGGCAATTTCGAGTTGCCTTAAAATTGAATGCACTTAATAGTTTTCTGTAGGCAGACATGAGAAGGATGTAGACAGTGCCGTGTAAAATATATTTTAATAAACAATTAAGCCATAAGTCTCATTGACTTAGTCTACCCTAACTAAGCACCCAAAAAAAAAAATTCGTGCAAATATTAATATCATCTACCGCGACATCACTCCCTAGTGATTAACTAATTAGTTTCATTATTGAACGACTTTAATTGAGTTCTTATAAAAACATAGCGAACAATTTGCTGTTGATTTGTTAACTTTTAAAAGAAGAAAAAGAAGAAGAGAAAGAATAAAATAAAACTTTGCTTTTTTATCTGTAGCATCTGACCGATTGTACAATTCCCGTTTTTTTCTATACATAATATATTATAGAGGATTTTTGTGTTCTTTTTGATTAATGAGCGCCTTCAACTATAGTCCTTTAATCTTTCGTTTGATAATTTACATATATATATATATATATATATGAACTTATCTTTAAATTTCATTCAAGCATTTAATTTGATATTCAACTCAATTGCTAGCGTCTGTCATCTGTTTCCTCTTTCGGTGTAATGCAACACTTTATCTGCCTATCAATGTATTCTTAATGATAATTTATGCATTCAACCCTAAAGTTTTTCGCCTAAAGTAATTCAAGTTAACAACTATATAGGGAGAAAAACAACAACAATGGTCGCTCCGTGTATCTGTGAATATGTAAACATCATTTTATTTTTTCGGTACTTTATTTTGATTCCTGTCAGATTATAAAAAAAGCAAAAAAAGCAAAAAGAATATTACGCCGGTTAAAAAGGGAATAAAAATGAATATTTCCCTTGAAAAAAAAAAAAAAAAAAAATGCAAAAAAAGGAAAATTATCTACGAAACAAAAAACTACATAATGTAGTATATCTGGTCGGTAAAGCAAACAAATGAAAGGGAGACAGACTTGTAGACATTTTTTTTAAACACTGGCAGACAGCCAGCAAGGAAGCCAATAACAAACTCTCAGACACACACCCACTTAACGCAGATATACCGGCAGACGAATAAACATTGGCAAAAGAAAAAAAAAGAAAGAAAGCAAAAAAAAAACAGCAAAAATAAAAGCCGCACACACACATACATACAATCAAATTTACAATGTTATTTAAACTTTGGTTGGAGAGCAACAAACATTAATGCTGCGCACACTTATGCACATATACATACATACATACATACATACATACGTATATACTGTATACCGTTTAAAAGCAGTCTGATATGGTTACTGAACGATACCGACAACACACACAACGGCTTACGGCGTAGCATCAAAAGTTAATATTAACTAACATTGTGCGGATGTAGTACGCTTTTGCTTATATATTCCGGTAAATGCATATATTTGGTTGTGCGTGTGTGTGTGTGTGTGCTAGTGTGCTTTTAATTCCTTTTTACACCATATTTTCAATGTCGTATTAAATTAGAGTTTCATACAATGCAAACACTGCAAACAATTTTATTTGAACTCTTTTCAAACTTTCCCAATGAATGGAGGCGAAGGTGTATTAAATTTTTCATAAAATTTGTTAAAACCTAAGGTTGTGTTTAACTATATCGATAAGGAATCTCAAAGTAAATTCCCCAATGTCTTTAGCAGTGATTGCCTTCAATTTACCTGATAAATCTGAAATCGGATTTAATTAATTGAACGAAATTCCTAGATCGAGACCACGTAAGAGATTTTGATTTTTTATGGATCCAGCATTTTGCTTCAATCACTAGAGTATGGAAAACAACTGTGGTTGAAAGGATTTAACTGGCAAACAGAATTATGGGCCGTGTGAGGCTTTAAGTTGATTTACACCTTATGCGGATCGATAATTTTTTTATTCATTCCACGATCCAGTGTGCCATTCAATTGTCCATCGTCCAGTTCAGTGTCACGTCGATCGTTCGTTAGTTCACTCTTAAATCCGCTCAGGTACCCTTCACGATCACCCGCCTTTGGTTTTGCAATTTACTTATTCATCTAATTACTTTTGCCTTTATTTAAACTGATTTCTCTGTCAGTTTCCCCTTGCGTCTATTTTTATCGCTCTACCTAAGCTGACTTAGGTCCGTTTTTCTCGATGGTCATTTGTGTCCTTGTTTGTTGATTCATTCGCCTTTCTACTTACCTCTCCTTATTAACGCTACAAACTACTTTAGGCCACAGTCAACCTGATCATGCTCTTATCGCTCTATTCATCCCCATGTAGACTTAAACCTTTTCCCTTCGCTTTAAATCGTTATAACCGTTAGCTCATGTGTTTGCTGATCCGTTTTGAATCTAGTATGGCTTTCTATTGTTCTTTACATCGATTCGCTTGTCCATTTATCTGTACGGTCACTTACTTAACTTATTCAACTGGTGGTTTGTCATTATTTCCGTGCGTACGCTTGTTCCCTCGACCATCTGGCAGTCTCTAACTTTACCTAAGTTGATCTATATATTGTCTCCTCCTTCCCTAGCTTCTTATAGGCTGAAGTAAACGTTTGGCCGTTTGTGTCTCTTCACGTAACAATGCCCGTCCATCAATCTTCGTGCATCAATTTTCGTCTACCAATTCATTTTTCGGTCTATTCCCACTGCGTTTTTCTTCATATCTTTGACGGAATTGATTTTCATCGGAGCCACATTGGAAATTAGTTTCTCTGTCTCTATGTCCATTTGTGTGCCACTCTTGTCTATTCATTCACTTAATTATTCGCAATTCGATTCTTTTATGCGTAGACAAATTTTATGTACTCTTTTTTTTGCATGCACGTTAATTACTGGGTACATAGACAATTACTCGCCACCTGTCAGTTCATTTTGTTGTATGATTGCTGTAAATGTAATGTCAATTTACAAGTTAAACTTATATGTGAGCTCGAATTCGTCTTAAGCTAATTAAAAGCCGTTTAACTCGTTTGCATTAAGTACACTTCTGGGCATTTTGTGTTGGTTTTTTCATCTATTTTTTGCTCTTCATGGAAACTTGTGTTTATCTGGAGCCATCGCTAAAAGAAAAAAAAATAGATGAAAAAACATGAAAATGTAGTTTTCTACGAAATTAAAATCAAAGTGCATACCAAACATTAGGGAAAAATGTAAAAGACGAGTAAATAAGGGAAAACGTTAGCGTAAGATGTCTGTCGTCTATTTAACTTATTACGAACAAAAAATGGCAAATAGCTTCACTTTATAAGAGTGTGGCTTCATTTACGTAATTGATCCATTTTGTTACTCTTGCATTTAAATGTTTTAAAATTTTTAAACTTTCACCAGATATTACGTCAGTCCTTTTCTGTAAGGAATCTAACAAACTAAATATACACAAAGCGAAGAGTTTTGTCATCTTAGAAAAATAAAAGAACTCTCGGAATATCGTTCGCGTTAAACACATTTACGATCTCTCTTGTAAGAGGAGTTATCTGCCTGAGGATGGGTCCATTTATTTATTCAGTTGACCAATTGAACGTTTTGTGGGGAAATATGTAAAAAAGAAACACAAATATTATTATTGAGGAAAAGTTTTGCTTGAAAAACTTGCGCTCGCCAACAATTAAGTTTATTTTCAAAAAACATTTAATAAAAATTATTTGAAAAAAGATATTCTTTCAATTATGTAAAACCGGTCAGTGTGAAAAGTGAATGAAAAAACAAAAAAAGAAGAAAAAGAAGAAAAAGAAAGACAACAAAATATTGTTGCGAACACGTTGAAAATATTCGAAAACAAACGTATTGGCAGGAAAACAAAAAACCGGCGGCCCCGTTAAGATTTCGATCGTAGGCGGAGGTCAAAGAGGTTCGAAAGTTTGGCGTCGTGAACGTATCGAAATGACACATGATCCTGATTTGGATGATTGTGCTTTTCTATCAGGTATTTCGCTAACCATATGTATCCGCAACTTTTATATATGTGTGTGTGTGTGGATGGTTCAATGAGGAAACAAAAGAAGACCACTCAATATGAAACACGCGTCCAACTTAAAGTCATTTCGGGATTTACATGCATTTTCCACTAAATAAATTCGGGTGCGCAAGCGCAATTCTATGCTTAAGAGTCAAATGCTATGCTTCTTAAAGGAAAGTCATGCTCTAGTCCTCAAAGAGAATTGGTGATGGTTTTAAAAATGAAAGGATCGGTTTTTGCAAATGTGGATGGAAGGACACTTTCCTTTCCTGATTTATTGAATTAATATATTGAATTAATTTACTTAAGTATTTATTTCATTTTGTAAAATGAATTAACTGAATTTCAGGAGGCGAATCTAGCGGTGGCCGTCAAACACGTAATGGCGTTGCTGTTTGTTCGCAGAAACGTGCACTATTGGTCGCCGGTATAGTGCTTGGCTCATTGTTGCTAACAGCTCTTATCATTGCCTTCGCTGGTCCACAGAGCGGTAAGATAAATCAGTTAAACAGTTTACTTTATTTACTCTTATTTTCATATTCATTGCTGGTCTTTCTCTCTCTCTCTCTCTCTGTCTCTCATTTCACAATGAATTAAAAGAATTAAAGATAAAAGAAAAACAAAACAAAAAAAAAGAAACATATTTCCGCCAACACCGTCACACGGCCCTTGTACTCTATGTACTTTAGCTTATGCATCCATGAAAGTAATATGCATATAACTAATTAAATATATTGAAGCTTTGTGGTTTATGTCTCTCGTTAGATAACTGCTTACATAAATACAACATTGTCGATGGGTATATAAGCAAGCAAGCAAGCAAGCATGCATCTGTTGCGGGCTGCATTACATGTCCCTGCAGTAAACTCATACGTAGACGGCTCTATTTAATTAACTGGTGGACTGTTGTTTCCTTTCATGGTTTCTCTTCTTTTGTTTTTTTTCTTTTTTTTGACTTTTCCTACAAATATTTTGTCTACTATTATGTACGTCTGTGTAAATGTGTGAAATGCATTATTTATTAATGCAGTTTACCATTAACATCCTGCGGTTTGCTGTTCTGCAATTACATAAAAAAAAGATTTTTTTTTTTTAAATCGATGCCCCCACGATGCCATAACGTCGAATGATTGTTTTATGTAAGCAATGCCTTACATCATATGGTAGAAGAAAAAAAAAATAAAATAAATAAATAAAAAAGTTTATAATGCCGTATGCAGTCTGACGGTTCACAGCAGTTAATTACTTGTCAATGCTTCTTGACTGACATGACAGTCCTTATTGAATTGAAACATAACATAATTAAGTTAATATTTCCGTTAACTCGAAGAAGTTATTACCTTTATTAACATGACGTTAAATTGTTTCGAGGAAATTCATTGTCAATGCATTCAACTAATTATGGCGCGACTGACCACCCTTCCTTATCTCATATGATTACACAAACACAAAAACACATATGTAAATACACGACGCATATACATGCAAAAAGAAATCTTTTGTGAGAAAGCGGTAACGCGATGTAATTTCTTAACACGTAACAGATCACTCACCGACTCTCTGTCGCACTCTTTGTCTCGATCACACACACACACACACCTTCTGTCCGATCACATACTCTCTCGCTCACTCTAACCTTCTATGTCTGAAATATTTATTAAATTTTATTATGTTTTTTTTCGTTTTTTTTTCGTATTGTCTTCCTTTCACTTGGTTTTATTCAAATTGTGATTCTGTTCTGATTTTTTTTTTCTGAATAAAAATACTGTGTTTGTAATAACTTTGTATTACAATAATAACAAAACACAAAATACATTATGTAATACTTCTATTATGCTTGTTTGATTGATTGATAAAAATGTGAGTAAAACTTTTTTAAATGACAAAACTCTCTCTTTCTCTATCTCTCTCTCTCTTTCTCTATCTCTGCCTCTGTGCCTTTTCTTCTCACACCCTCCCCCTCTCTCTCTCTTTCACAAGCTCCCTGTCAAACTAACATCTTGAACTTTTTTTGTTTTTGGTTCTTATTATCCCTTATCCCCGATCATATATATATACATAAAGTTTGCAAACGATTCCGTGCATACTTTACTTTTGTCCCAGTTTTTTATATAATTACATGGCGCATGTTAGTGTCACAAAAAATGATAACAATTTTGTGAATTTCTCATTCATTCATATTCATTGCCTTGCGATGCCTTGCTCCTCCTCCTCCTTCTGCAATAATTAATAAGTAAAAGTTTCAATTTACTTTGGAATGTGTCATCTTCTACTTCTACTTCGTTTTCTTAAAGACTTGTAATAAACTTCATTTTTTTTTTTTATATAATGAAATCATTTATAAAAAATATAAAAATCTCGTTAGCGTATAACGTACCACTATATTATAACATATGTGTGTGTTGTGTATATTTTGTGTTTTCAATAAACTCATTAGACAACATCCTGTTCGCATTAGTTTCGTGTTATTTTTCCGCATTCCACATTAGCAAAGTTATTCGGAAAGATCGATAAACTCATTTGTTATTCTTAAATGTTCATCCATTCAAATATTAATTAGACCTTTGCTAGCTCTCGATATTTAGATAGAATATAGCGATTTGTGCCGCTTTGACAGAAAGGTACGCATTTTTTCTTTTCTATAAATATCTATCTCTACGTTGTCACGAAGTTAAAGAAATTTTCGATGACCACTGTGCGATCTGTAAGAAGGTGTAAGCGGTCATACAGACGACATACATACATTAGTTAACTAATTGACAATCGGGCAGGTAATCGTAGATGGACGTACGGAAGGACGGGGAATTCGATTTGAAACTCCTATGAATTTTTTCGTAAACTCTGCGCGTTTACAAAATATAATATTATTCGTAGAGCAGGGCGGGGGGCGGGAGGGGAGAAGAAGCTAGAGCGTTTGTGAAACTTTCACTTAAGTGTGAGAACAGCGAATGGAAGAACACTTTTAATGGAAGAACGTGGAAGCTTGGGAAAATCTTCTACAACAGATTGGCCACATGGAAGACCAAAACACGGCTGGAAAATCTTCTACAAAAGTTGGACGGCACTTTTAATGAAAGAACGAGGAACGGCGGGAAAATCTTCTACAAAAGATGCACCGCCGTTTTAACGGAAGAGTAACTTCGGCAACTGATCGTACAATTACGAATAACCTCAAGCAGAGAAGGCCGACTGCACGCGCCGTTCAAATACTTATGATGATATGCTTTGAAAACCGTCATAGTCCACATTATGCCGATATTCAAAAGTGTAAAGCGTACCAGGCACATTTGCGCTTCCTGCTTAACTCTTGGCTGCACGTGATCAAGAACCTGCAGCCAAAACTTTAAAGCTACTGCCTATGTATACGGACCATTCTCTAATTTCTCGACCGAATACGGTCGAGAATTGTACGGATCTCGACCAGGAACGTTGCATTTCTTGCAACGCTCACGCTCTGCATGGCCCCAACTTGGAGAACAGGTTCTTTTACATTGATCCTAGAGTAGTATGCGCGTTAAAGCAAGAAGCTTGATGAAAGTGGCCCAAGTCAAGAGTGGAAAGTTCCTTTCGGTTTTTATTCGACGGACTCGTTTTTTTTTTTTAACTACAACTTGCAACTGCTCTACTCTTAGCTTTCTGAAACGTGAGATGGAAAGTATACCCACTTTTTCTGCCAGAGGTGATAGGAATGGCCAAGACTTCTATGCATCTTGAGATTTGAAATCAAGTCACTTCAGTTACGTTCGATCCGAAAGGTTTAACTTCTGCTTGGAAAATCGATTCTTAGCCAATATTCGTAGGTCGGAGGAAAAGTCAATCATTTTAAAATCTCGCAGAAGTATCCGATCTGTGCAGGTTAAGCTTACACCAAATTGGTCATCTTTGTGCGGTTATGCGGGGTTACTCTTTCAATTGAAAAGTGTGAGTGACGTCAATATCAAAACTAACCTGGATTTTTATTCTGGACGCATCCATATCTTAATGGTTTCTCACGGTATTATCTAAATGAGGTCATAATGAGGTGAAGATCGTAGTTATACGTCCAAATAAGGTGACCATACTTGTCAATGTTAAAATAAATCGACAAAACAATATTGGACGACTGTCGACTGAAAGTGCACAAACTAGCGAACATGGCAGACATTAAACCTTCGATAGGAGCAAAATGCGCTGCTTACAATGGAACAAAAAAAACGGGCGCAAGAGTGCTTTGCCTGCGAGCTCGGCGATAGTCTCCAGCACCAAAGACGAGTTTTGGCGTCGCTTTATTAGAACGCGTCGCTTGCACGAGTGATGGCATCATTTTCTTGCGGTGTCCACAGTGTACTTTTTACTCACCAAGTCGAAAAAGAAAAAACCAGTCAATAGCGATTATTGTGCTAATTTATCGTTACTGCTGATAACTATTTTGAGAAGCCGAATAGTGTTTATTGTCATCGGGGTAGTACTCAAGCTATTGAAAAAAGAGCAAAAATTCTGAAAAGTATGTTGGTTTCTTTGACAGGTGGAATGCTTTCGAAGGTACTCTGCGTGTTTAAGTTTCTTTTGTTGACGGTAGAAGAAATGATTGTTAGGCATATTGAGAAGCAAAGTGGTGACATTAATCGCCCTTCAGGCGAATTATGCACATGTTTGTGCCTCAATTTCCCTTCCACATGATAATTGCCTAACTTGCAGGTTATGGCTTTTTAATAATAATAATAATAATAATAAAAAACAAAATTAGTTTACAGTCGACTAAGAACTAAAGTAGACGTCGAATTATTTACTTAAGTATTTTAGAAAAAAGCAGTCAACAAAAAAATCCAGACAAATTTTGTACTTTCGTTGAAGATGATAAAAAAAAAATTCAAGATTCGTCCTAAAGTGTACATAATTTTTTGTCGGGCTTAACGGAAAAACTATGCCACTATAGTTAATTAAAACTTTTATTTAAATCATTCGTCCTGAGTTGGAGCGATAAGCACTTGCGGTTAATACTTTGTATTATATAAAGGCAATACTGTAGGTATGTGTGTACAGCCCAGTCAAATATTTACCTTCTTTTTTTTTGTTTGTTGTTTATGTGGAAGTGCAGCTAGGCATGTAAGAAATGCTCTCATTATGTGCATACATTTCTCGTTTTAATGAATCATATTTTATAATAAAACCTTAAACAAATAAAAACTCATCGTTCGCCCTTTTGTTCGTTCGTTGGCTTGCTATAGAGTTAAGAATGATGACGGTGATGATGATGATGACGATGATAATGATGACGGCCCATTATGTCTCATATACAAAGTGTACACAGAAAGAAACTTGTTCTTGATTTCTTTTGATTCGATTCAATGTTAAGTTTCATAATTAGATTTCTTTTCTTTTTTCAACTTTTTTTCTTTAGTAATACAAATGAATTTCATAAATGTATGTCTGTATGTCTGTATGTCTTGTATGTATGTGTATTGTAGTTTAAGTGCATAGAACTAAAGATTACAAAAAGGTAAAAGGACGATGTTGGAATGATGATCAATTGCCATTGTATTGCATTTTATTGCAGATTGTTCATGCGCCCGTAAACTGCCAACCGGTTTGGAAACAAATGAAGAAAATGTTACGCAGCCTTTTAATCCAATCGCCACAAATGGTGAACCATTTCCTTGGTTAAATATCACATTACCGACTAACGTAAGACCTATGCGCTATATGGTGACTATACATCCGAACTTAACGACACTAGATGTCAAAGGTGAATTACTCGGCGAAGTTAAGATTTATATTTAACAGCAATTTTAAATACTTTTCTTCTATGCTATTTTCTTATTGCCTTTCTTTATTAATTAAGGTCAAGTCACAATTGATTTGTGGATAGAGAAGGAGACCAATTTCATTGTGTTGCACATACAGGACTTAAATGTCACCGAGAAGGTAAGAAAACATTTATTTCTTTCCTTTAGTTTACGTTATATACTCGGGGTTTGTGTACTTGCATTGTTAAGGCAATTGTCACGAGCGGCAACAAAGGTTATGCCATTAAAATCATTAAAGTGCTAGAGTACCCACCTAGGCAACAATTCTATATTGAGGTTAAGGAGAAATTGAAAAAGAAATCCAATTATACGTTAAATTTGCGATGGTATTCAAAATTGAATCCCGAACCCGAAGGCTTCTATGTGGATCAGTATGAAAGCCCAAATGGCATCGAAAGGTAAGTTTTCTTTTTATCAAATCACTTGGTTGCATATATTTTCGTTTCTTTTAGTAGACTATTGGCTGCTACTGTGTTTCGGCCGAATGGTGCGAGGAGAGCTTTTCCATGCTTCGATGAACCCCATATAAGAGCACCTTTCCGAATTTCAGTATTCCGAGATCGTTTTCATATAGGTCTGTCCAATTCTATTGTGCATACCACAGAAGATGTAGGATTTTATATGGGCACGGGTCTGGTAAGCGCTAGCGGATTCTTTTCAAACTATGCGAGAGAGAAAAGCTTTCATAATATCGGTAAATACTTTTATTGTGCAACATTTTCAGCTAAGAGATGATTTTATTGAAACACCACCACTGCCAGCTGATGCAGTTGCTTGGGTAGTAAGCGATTTTCAAAGAGAATCGTTACAACCCTCGCCCGCATATTTGCCCACCACGCCAGCGCCTGCTACAGGTGCGGGAGGTAAAAAATCATCACAATTTGATAATTATACGCAAATGAAACAGAAAAAGCCGCCAGTGCGTAATATCACGGCCTTAACCCATTCCCTCAACATTAACTTAATGATTCGAAATCTTACCACAACTACGACTACCACCACTTCGCCATTGGCTGATGCTGGAGCCAAAAATTTGACAGCCATGAGTCAATCAACTGTATCCGCTATCAAGAGAGCACCTTCGTATACCTTTTACGCACCCAGAGACCTTTTGCCACGTTCCTCGTTCATTTTGCATACTTCTCGTGAAGTCCTTGAGTACATGCAAACTTGGCTGGAAGTCAGTTATCCTTTAACAAAAGTGGATTTTGTGGCACTACCATCTTTGGATCGTAACATTATATCTAGTTTAGGTTTGGTGACATTGAAAACATCCTTTCTGACAGAGCCTCAGTCCATTACAACAGCGCAATACCAACAGAGCGCGCTGTTGGTAGCCGAAGCTATGGTAAGGCAATTCTTCGGTGGTATAACGTCGAGAAAAGTTTTAAAGGACATCTGGCTGTGGGAGGGACTTATAAAATATCTGGGTATACATATATTATCGCCGTTACAAGAGAATTGGCCATTAAAAGAAATGTATTTACTAAATATGGCAACGGCTGCCTTGGACATTGACGCTATACAAGGTTGGGACAGTATTATGAATGGCACCAGTCACGACGGCAACAACGAAGAGTTTTTCATTCAAAAAGTAAGCACCAAGCAAAAAGCATATCAACCATCTCTCAAACAAAAGTGATTATCATGGACTTTCAATGCATTACAGACTGCAGGTATCTTCTCAATGCTGCATACAGCTATAGGAGAGGATCGCTTTCGTGGCTGTTTGGGAGCATTTTTGAAGTTGAATCGTTTTAAAACTGCTGAACCATTGGATTTATGGAATATATGCACAAAACGCGCCACAAGTGTCAAGAACATCAAGGTGGGTGGGGGAGGGGGTTGTGCACATTTTCGGAAATGGTTTAACAATGCATTCATTCATTCATTCATTCATTGGTATTCTTTCAGGATATGATGTCGTTGTGGACTCATCAATTGGGCTTTCCTTTGCTAACCGTAACGAGACTTGCCAATCATATTACAATATCACAGAAACCCTTCCAACCGGCCGAATTCCTTGCCATACACGACGAAACCTATGATGGAAATCATTACAGTAAAGTAACCGTGAATGGAACTACAAGCGGCCAAGTCTCGTCGACAGCGGCACCGACTGCACAAACCAAACACCTACAACCAATGAAATGGATCTTCCCTATAACCTATGTAACCGACCTCAACAATATTACTGAGACTCTATGGTTATATAATATTAACGGTAAAGAATGTTTTTCTTTCAATTTCTTCCGCCCGACTATGTCACAATTTGTGTGTTTACAGTAACATTTAATGTCGCCGAAAATGTAAAATGGATTAAAATTAATGCCCATCAATCTGGCTATTATCGGGTCTTATACAATGAGAATAATTGGGCTAATATTATAGAAGATTTATCCAACGATCCCAATAAGTTTTCCAGCCAAGTAGGTTTTTATCTTACTTTTTATCCTTAGTATGGCAGAATTTTTTTCTGATTCAGGATCGTTTGGGTCTGCTATCGGACGCGTTTACGCTGTGCCACGCCAATTTACTGCCATGTGAAATCACCATGAATATGATACAATATCTGCCAAGTGAAACGAAATGGGGCCCCATGACTTTGGCCTTAAGGCATTTAGAGAAATGGCGTCGGATTTTAAAATATTCCGAATGTTTTCTAATGCTTTCCGAATTTATTAAAATGAAATTATCAACGATTATAGATAAAATCGGCTGGAACGATGAGGGTGTTGAAGCAACAAGGTAAGGAAAATCATTTTCAATCAAACGCCGGGCGCTTACAGTCACGTGCATATCTATCTGAATCCTCGTTATGATAGTAATCAGAATCGATCAATTTGTGTAGCGTTTCCAAGGGATTAATTTTGCAACCGTTGCTGCAAAACCAGCGAAACACGTGGCATATAAGTGAGACCACAAGATTGTTTCCCGCCTTCTTTCCTTCATCAATATAGTTTCTTATAAGAGGTTGGACGAGTACTTGCAACTTTCAGGAGAATTATTCAGAGTAAATATTTATAGTTGGACGGAAATGATTGGAAATGATATATATATATAAGGCAGCGTACAAGTTGCTTTTTCGACGGAAACCTCTTCTTCGCACTTCGTCGGACCCTAGGTAAATCGCAAATGTGCTATAATAACTGGACGAAAGAGTTCGCAACGATAGAGACGGAGAACGTTCCACAACTATTTTGTATGATTACCACTCTACACGAAATGCTTCTAAAAATCTTATATGTATTCTACAGCTAGCTATCGACACACCCACGATTATATTTTGAATTGAGAATGAAAGCTTTAGCGTTATATTTTATCGCCAGCGATAGAAATAGCGATGAAATTGCTTTGATTCGAAAAAGGGTGTGTTAACTGATTTGAATGATAGAAGTTGTACAGATATCTCCGCCATTTGTAAGTCAAGTGCCTAAGTGCCAAGTGTTTAGGTTATATTTTAACAGCAATCTATTATATGCTCGGCAAACGATGATGAAGAACTCGATGAGTGTACTTTGATCTGTAGCTAGCTGGCACATATAACGATATAGCCGGTAATGCATTTCAGTCTGTGAACGAAAGTAATACCGAAATCTTCCATACTTGATGCGGACCATTACCAAGTTGCAGGTTAAAGTATCACATGCTATGTCTTTGCGATCCGTTAGCAAATTTTATTTATAATCAGCGATCGAAAGTCTTTCTCTATCTATGGATCTGCGAATGAAGGGCGCAATGACATTCCCCGAAATTCGTGAGTGTATTATCGGCAACTTTTGGAACGACCGATGGTTGGTTGGGAAAGCGATCGACGAAACATTTTACCCAATTGCAACTCTAGTTGTCAACTTTAGTGCTTCGTTCTTTTTAAATGAAATACATTTTACGGTCAGCGGTTCGTCAATCTTTTTCCCGTTTAAGATTCTGTATTGAGATTTAAAACTTGTTCAACGTTTTAATTGACAAATCATTTGTAGGAAGAACTGAAGCTTTGAAATTCCTCGAAGCAAACATAGTTTCTACTTTTTCCCTAATGCAGTCTCTCTTGAGATTTCAATATCAGCCTTCCCCCCACATCCACAGTGTTTCGAACTAGCAAGGACACGAATAATGAGAAATGTATCTATCTTTCGCTCCTAAACCTCTGAATAGCTCACCAAGAGTTTGAGTTCTGACTATCAAAACTTAACTTACGCTTTCCCCCCAAGTGTTTCCAAAGCAATTTCGAGATTCAAAATAAATTTCTACAGTATAGGTTATACCATTAATGGAGAGATGTCTCTAGGTGCTTAACGTGGATACCTGCCGCGAAGGCTTAATCCCACGATGCCCGATGGCACACGGAGTGTGGGAACGTACACTCAACGCCCCGAGGAAAGACCTCGAGTTCCAGCCGAGATACGTATATGGGCGTATCTCCCCCCTTGAGGGCGAGGCGCTATCTCAAACCTCTGTCTTTGTTTGGGTCAGACACCCGGTTCCTATGCAACTCCACACCGAGCCGAGGTTCTTCCCGCGATTTGGGCCAACCACAGCCACCAGGAAACTCCCGCAATGGGCCAGCAAAAATGGAGAATACGTGGACGCTTAAAAAGCTTTGCGCTCCATTTACCTTCTTTGTTAATCAGGTCGTGATATATGTGTTAGGTAGGCATTGCCCGCCTATCCAGTATAATAGCAAACCTTCACAATCATTGTTCCCATTGCATTCAGGCTATATTCAGGCTATATTCAGGCTATTGCTTTAACGGCTATAGTTTCGGATTCCAAGATTACCAATATGTGCTGAGTAGGTACGTAATGAGTAGTACGTGCTATGAATTTAAGGAAGAAGTTTTTAGTGGAAAGTCTTAAAGCACTAGTGTCTAGGGCTATCGGTCTTATTAAAAAGTGTACCGCACTTAGCGTTTGAACCTACAACCGTTGAGTTGTTAACCGAGATCCTTTGCTTAGCCTTAAGTCTTCTTAAAAACTTTATCTTAGTTCGTTAATATAGTTGTCACTGACTTGATAACAATTTTTTTAAATCTTCATTTTTAGATTAATGCGGCCCGAAGTGTTACTAGCTTCAGTATTATGGGAAGATATTGACAGTGTAACGAAATCGAAAAATCTTTTAAATCAATTTTTATTCTATAATGGATCAGCAATATCTCCGAATCTTAGAGAAGTAAATTTTTCACCTAACATCAATTCAAATCGATTCAAAATATCATTTGCATAATTGCGTTGCGTACAGGTTGTCTATACAGGTTCAATATTATCGGGTGAATACATTTATTGGCAACATTGTTGGGACCGTTTTGTGACACTGCAACGTAATTCGGAAAGTTATGTAGAAAGAATGCAGCTCTTAAGAGCATTGGGTCGTACAAAAGATGCTTGGCTCCAAAATCGCTTATTATCGCACGTGACAATGTTGCCCACAACGGAAGTAGTGCAAGTATTACAAGCTATAGCCGGGACGCCAACGGGTGGAGCGATGGCTTGCAGATTTTTGCAAGCGAAATGGTTTGAATTAGAATCAAGATTAGGTCAGGGAACTTTAGCGTTCGCCAAAGTGATATCAGCGATAACTCAATATGGAGCAACAAAGTTCGATTACGATGAGGTAATGAACTAATTAATGAACAAATTAAATTAATTTATTCAAAATTATTATTAATTTTATTTCTTATCATTTTTGTTCAGCTAAAATCTTTAGTTCATCGTTTTGGCCGTGGTGATGGTATGGAGATATTAAATATGACTTTAAGTAGTGTTGCTGCCAATGTAGAATGGGTCGCCCGATCCCAGATGTCCTTGTATAAATGGGTGGAAAGCAATTTACATTCACATCGATAAGACTTTCAGTAACCTAAGTCAAAAAAGAAGAATTGAAGGAGGAATTTAGGTTTTTCTCATTTTTTCCTTTAGAATGATTACAAATCGGAACGAGGGACATTTTAATATGACAAGCAGCAGGAAAAGTAATCAGGAAAGAATTTGTTTTAATTTCATTTATATCTTGCTATTATTAGTTCATTTTATTTACCTTCTTTAACTTGTTACCTAGCATCTAACCTAAACGATGATATTTCAAAGTTCGTCTTACCCTGACTACATTTTTTTTGGAATTTAATTTTATGCGGCATCTTTTTCTTTAATTACTTTAATTCTTTAAGTTTTAAGTTTCGTATTTTGCAAGTTTAAATTTTTTTTCTCGTTTCTTTTATTCATTTATTTATTGTTTCCTTTTCGGTTATGTAAAATAAAATGCATTTGCTTGCATCATATCCACAATTTATTGTTAGGTGGTCTAAAATGTATTAAGTCTGAGAGTGAAGATGGCCTTATTTTGATCAAATAATTAATGGAGACGGATGGATGAACTGAATAAATATTTATGTGAAATTGAATCTTTTGAAGGCTCAATACTTTTTAGTCTATTTAATATATAAATGAGCATTCGTGCAGATGTTTCTCTCTCGAATTTTGTTTACGCGTACATATACGCATGCGTCAATGTATGTATGTAAATATGTATGCATGCTTATAACACATTTGAAGTTTTCATTTAATACATTAAGCAAATGATGCCATAAACTAAAGTAATATAAAATAATTTTAAAAATATCCTCATTTGTAATTATGTTCCTTTACGCTGTAAAACACAAGACAACGCAACACATCACGAAACAACATGATACATTCTTTCGGCACTAATTACAAACATATGTATGTATATGGAGGAAATTGTTTTGTTTGAAAAGGACACAAAGATAGGAGTTTAGCTATTCACCTTTGCTCCATTACTTTCCGAAAGCATTATTTGTCTAATCCTAACCTCACATGTGGATGTCAAAAAAATGGCATACTTCCACCCACCCTCGTTAATATTAAGCAATTTGTACAGATTTCCAAAAGTTATTTGCTTGTAAGTAAGATCCGCAGTGATCAGTCCAATGAGAAACGCAAGCAGAAGAGAGAAAAAACTTTCTCGCTTTGCTTCTTTCCTTCAAACTCGCTGCAGCATTTGATATCAATTTCCATATATATATTGTGGTAGTATTGACTCTTTGACGATGGTTCGGAAAAAATATTTTTCCCTCAAGATGCTCCCCTTTCTTCTTTTCATTTCTCGATATTTAATTACCATTGTACAAGTTACCTCATGGTCGTTTTATGGTAAAACTCTACAAGAGTGCCTGTAGATGACGTTGACATTACTCGGTGGACTGTTATCATCTTTACGTGCAAAGCCTTCGAGCTATTTCTAATTGGTGCACAAATAATTGACTTTCGACTCCCAAGGCCTCATTACGTATAAGGTTTCTTCACACCTGCAGTTCATGTCGGCATTAAATAATTTATGCTTTATTTATTCTTACTACGCATTGCAATGATTCATTTATTATGCAGATTGCATTGCAAATTGATTTTAAGATTCATTTATGCGACCTTTGCCATCAGTTTTTGATAGTTGAAAGCATCTTGTTCGGTTTTCCATTAGTACTATCTGAGTTTGTATCTATGTGCACATGTGGCCAAGCATATGTGTAATACAAATAATACGCACATGTGCACCTGTGCATAAACATACTTATATATAAAAAATGTGTATACGTGTGCGTGTGTATGTTTTCTATCTGCTTACATATATCATTTATATACTTACTCGTAAAATCAAATAAAACATCATATCATATTAAAAATTATTTTTAGTTATACATTCTGTTATCTTCAATTTTCTTATTTTTTTTATTATTGAAATTTAACAAAAAAAAAAAACCAAAAACAAAAAATCACTAATTAGTTAAATAAATAATGAAATGATGTAAAAAAAATTATATATATTTTGAAAATTAAAAAAAAAAAAACTATAACAATACAATTGGGAATTTTTTAAACAAATAAAAATATTGTCTAAAATATGAGAAGCCTTTGGAAAAGAAAACTGGTTAACTCCAAGATCAAAAACAAAAAACAAAACAAAAAAAAAAAAAAATTAAAACAAAAACAACAAAAAACTTTTAATTTCCAAAAAAAAAAAATAAAATAAAATAATTAAAGAGTTAACCTAGTAGTTAAGTAAAATGCACGTAAATTAATTCGTTTTTATTTTCTTTCTTACTACAAATAACAAATAACAAATTACAAATAACAACTGCATAGTATAACCTAAAACAATATGCAACAAAAGAAACGTCTCAATATTTGTAATTAATTAAAGGCAAAAACAATATTCCAAAATATTTTTTTAAACCCAATGCCAAGAATAATCCCTTTTTTTTATTTAAAAAGCAAAAAAAAAAAAAAAATAAATAAATAAACAAACAACAAAAAACTCTAATTTAGTAAATTTGTAAAAACAAAAAAAAAAACACATACATAAGAAATGTTTGTAAAATAAATTTCTTGTCATTTTTTAGAATTTTTTTTCGTTTAATGCATTTTCTTTTTTTAATAATAGTGTATGAATGAGTAAATAAAATATTATATATTTTTATTATTATATGTACATATATACATATTTACATTATTTGTACATACATATATATATATCTATATATATATATATATATATATGTATATATATGTAGTGTACAGATATTTTAAAAAATTTATTCAAAAAATACAAAACATTTATAAACAAACATACACGTAAGATATCTCCCATCTCCCATCTCTTTCTCTCTCTTTCTCTCTCTCTCTCTCTCTCCCTCTCTCTCTCTCTCTATCTCTCTCACTCTCATTCTACGATACTGTTACGTATATACATATACAAATGCATATATGAAACGAATTTCTCATTAATCATATAAAAGTCTCCATATACACTAAGCGCTATACGAGATTTTACTTAGTTTCCTCATTAGAATACATTCAAGCATAACCAACTACTACTACTACTACTACTACTACTACTACTACTACTACTACTGCTATTAATTCCTTACTCATTAGAATTTCAAGCATAAAAATATCACAAAATAACATAAAAATGGAATTTTTTTTTATTTAATTTTTAACTAAGATTTTATTTCCCGCTAAGCTACAAAGAAATGTATTAAGTAATTAATTGTCATTAAAGAACAACTAAAGCTAGATGCAAATTTTTCAAATCTGAAACACCTCGACACCTTAATCGTAACAAAAGTATAAAAAAACTTTTCGCTTTCCTTTAAATTTTCCATAGCCAAGAGATTATGTCCATACATAGCAAGTAAGGAAGGAACTTGTCTTCGCTTTTTAGTTGAATCGTCGTCAATACTTAGGCATTTAATTAATTATGTGAACTCTCAACAGATAGGAACCATTTTTAGACTCTTTATTTTTTAATGCGATCGACCATTTAGGGTGGGCATATCGTCTATTCGCGTAACATGATGGCGATCACAAGAAAGTGAGGAAAGAGAAAGAAACGGGGCAGGGGGTGTGTGTATGTAGTGTGTGTGCCCAACTGATAGGTGTTACGTCTTTACCGAATAAGCACTCACTATAGCTATACGATCCTTAAAATGCTCCTGCGAAATATGTCTAACACGTATTGGCCAAATTAAAAAAATACTTTTCTTGTTTGCTACAGTGAGATGATTGCGCTCAGTTTCGTGCTAAGGCAGAAGAAAAAACATTTTCAATTATGAACGCATTTGTGCGCGGGTGATATCCAATTTCAAACTTGGTTTTTGCCAAGTCATTCTCAATATTTGTGACCGGAAATCTTTCGCACATGCAGGTGGACGGACATGACTAAAGCAATTCAGAATTATACGCTAACCGGGCAGATATATAACTTATTGGAGCTCTAATGCATTTTCCGGAAACCGTCTTTGTCGCCGTCAAAAGTGCAAAGCATTGCATTATTGTAGGCGTTTTTGTTAACCGATTAAAGGCGTTTACTATCGTCTTTTAGATGGCCGAGTTATGTAATCGCGGGTCAATACCTGCTAGAGATTGTGAACTCAAAATGTTTTGCGGTCGTGATCGGCAAGATGCAACCGAATATACAGACGGACAGACAAATGCATATACACATATATATATTCAGTGATTTCGAAAGGGTATGAAAACATAACAGACACCGTCCTCATCTAAGGAAGGGAAGAATTTAAAGTTTAATAGCGTTCACAACTCCTGCTTTACTATTCTATCAATAACTGTATAAGTTTTGGGCACAGGGTTTGGCAATCTCGTTTCATAACAGCATCAGGAGCTTTACAAAGTAATCCTGTCCAATCGCCTAATTCGGCCGAAACCGAATCGATTAACCTGCTGCTAGCTCGTGCAAACAACGTGAATAAAGTTTCATATAACAATAGTTTGAATTAAGAAAACTCGAATATTTGAGGCGTATAAAGAAATCGACTCTACGAAAAGCGTCTGTCATGTCATTCTTGAACACTTATGGGGTCAATTAAAATGATTACAAGGTGGCAAAGGTGGCAAATGATTTCAAAAAAGCCGATTGATTTTAGTACGACACCTCAAGCTTAAAATTCTTTTAAAAATACAAAAATTAAAAAATCGATATACTGTTAATATATACGAGATTGCCCTCCCATTGTATTTTAACATGTATTATCAATACATACAATGGAGACATAAGTCTCCATAAAGTCCCTCTACTCTATAAATGATCCTTCGTATCTATAACTTCGAAAACAATATCATCGCAACAATTCAAGAGTTCGATTATTACAAATCAAACGAATTATGTGAGAAAAGAAAGAGAAATCGGTTTTTGAAGCAAAGCTTCAAAGATTGCGCTTACTTTCAATAATAAAGCAATGTTATGTTGTAACGTTTACCTGTAAAGAACGGCAAAAGGAAAAAAGCAAGTAAGAAAATTATATTCGGTTGTGACCGAATCCTAAAAAAGACAAAAAAAGTAAAAGAACTACATTTTCATGCTCTATAATATGGAGTGGGCGCGGCTGATGTTTTTCTATATTCAAAATAAAAGTTTTTGTCGCATAAGCGAGTGGGCGATTAATTCACTTTAAAATTTTTTTGCCAGTTCGTAATGGCTATCTTCATTTTCGCTAACAAGAGAATCTTTATCACAAATACTACACAGTTCCGCAGACAAACAGATGGACATACGAACAGACGCACATACTCAGGTGCATTCTGAATTCGAAAATGGCCAAGAATTTATATACTTTATGGAGTTTTTGAAGCTTGTTATAAAACGCACGTTATAAAACTGTTGAAGAAATAATTAAATTTTGGCACACTATAATATTGGGTAGGCGTGGTCAATTTTTTCCATTTTTATGCACAAATGCTGCAGCATCGCCCATAGAATATACGGTTAAATTTTCATAAATTTATTTCTTGTAGTTTATGAGTAATGAGCAAAACGCCAATTTTTCGTTCCTTTTGAAAAACAGAGGTGTTCTCAGTTCACGTAGTGCTGCAGGCGTGTCCTTTAACCTGCATACAAGGACTTGCAACGTTTCTACCAAATTTCAAGTCGATAGCTTCATTTTTACGCCCAGGAGAATGCTTAAAACGGACATTGCACAGATGGACGGACAGACGGACATACTTAAATTGATTTAGAATTTGATGCTGAGCATTAGTATATACATATACTTTGTGGGATCTCTGATATTTCCTTCCCGGTGTTGCAAACGCTTTGACAAAATGGACGTGCCCCTCATCCTTCGGTGGTGGGTAGTAAAAACTCTTTTATTACTAAATCGAAGTTTAGTTTATCTCCTTTGTCTTGTTGTTTCTTTTCGTTCATTTGATTTTTTCTTTTCACACTTTCTGACAATTATTACAATTAGCATTAGTACATTGCCAGTAATTGGGACGTATGAGTGTTTTTTATTTTTTTAATTAAACATCTCTCTCATCGTAAACGTCATTTAAGAGCCTTTTGTAGGAAGATTGCATGAAATTTATGATTACTCATACGACATGAATTAATCTCTGTTAATGCATGAATGTTGTTGCATTTTCTATTAGAAATTTGTTGTCACTTTCATTTACGTTGTCTGTAAAGAAAAGTAGAAAAGTTTCAAATTCATGAGCTCGCCTACAACTTTCATATGAAATTTTCGTTTTAGTCATCTATAGAAGTCAAATATCACTTAACTTCATAAAATGCAAATATGAAAAACTTATACATGACGGCAGAAGGAAAAGTAAAAAAAAAAAAGCCATAGAGAAGAACAGAAAAACAAATACAATTTTTTGGAAGCATTTTATTCTTATTAAAAAGAACAACAAAAACATAACACAATAAATAAAAAAAACTTTATAAAAATTTACAGAGCAAATAACTGAAAGAAATTAAATTTTATTAGAATTTACAGTGATATTAAACAAAATATGAAAGAATATTATAAATGATAATGAAATAACAGAATAATGGACTAAAGCTCTAAAGCAATGAATGAATAAAAAGTAATCAAATCAAGAAACTTATGACATTCTCTAGAGAGAAACAATAATTTTTTCTTTATACTAAGATGGAAAACACTAAATAAGAAATTATTAAAATTGTCTTTTCATTTTTATTTATTTCTTTATATGTATAACCGTCCAAGAGATTACCATTATTTCAGTTTTCAACTAAAACTCCATTATTCCATTATTATTATTATTATTATTATTGTTATTATTATAAATATTTATTTTTATTTATTTTCTCATTGGCCAATCAATCAGTCGGTCATTCGGTCAGAAACCATTGTAGGTAGAGGTTTGTTATTTCGTTTATAGCACGCAAATGAACTCAAAGGCTCCATACCGCAAATGTATTCCTAATCAAGGCTCAATTCTGAATTGCTTCCGAATCTATATCGTCTTTTCATGGTAAACATAGTAATATAACCATTCATATAGAACTTGGTTGTGCAAGGGATATTTTCGATCGATTTCATTAATTACGCTTAAAAGTTGCCAAAATTCATTTTGCAGTTTGGACTTAACTGCTAGAGTTTATAAAACAATGGTAAAATCAGGAATTTCTCATAAATTGGAACTGGACACAGCTTTTTTACACAAAACTTTTATATAGCAATGATCTTAATCAGCAGCAAGTAGAACACGCCTGACATTTCATATTTATGTTTAAGTTAGTGAATAATAGAGAATTCGCTTGTATGTGTATAATTTCTTGTCCAACGATCCTCAATACATATAACTATTTATATAATTTTATATATTCCCGATCCTCAATACATATAACTATTTATATAATTTTATATATTCCCGAGCTGAGTAAAATTTAATTTTATTGTTACTTCTAGGATCGGAATAGCGGAAATTCAACGCGGATACATATTCAAATCGATATGACTTTCCCTCTATTTCTCCCCGTCTCTCTCTCTCCTTATCTCTTTTCCTCTTTATTTGATTATGTCTGTCGCTTACTGGTCTTTTTCTAATACCGTGGTATAGGGCAGGAAGATTTTATTTGGACGCAAAGCTGATGATATTGCTACAGTATCTTCCAGCCGAAGGTGTATGGCACTAGTCTGTCTCGCACAACCCTAATGTCAATTTTAAGCTAAAAAAACCTACCTTCACCTATACCTAACACACATAATAGTCAAACCAGCAGCGCACAGTGGTCCCATTAATCTGCAAGGACAAAAACAGCATTAAACTGGCTGTCACTCGTTGTAATTAAATCGTTAAAAGATCTTCTGGGACAAAGTGGCTGCACTTGCTGGTCACGGACCCCCAATAAAGTTAATCTTTGTAAAATTCTTTCTAATTTTGGTGCTCTAAGTTCGTGCTTCTCCCTTTATCGGTCTTTATTCTCCTCACTTATTCTTCCTTTTTTTATAATGTTATCCTGTTCTCTTTCCTTCTCCAGTTTCTCCCCTTATCATTCTTTATTCTTCTCCCTCTCTCTCTCTCTCTCTCTCTCTATCTTCTTCTTCTTCTTCTCCTTCCAAACTTACCCAGGTCTTGCTTTCTCGTCCTAAATTATTATGTCTTCGCTTGTCTTCCACTTCCTTCGCTTTTCTGTCAGAGTCGTTTCCTACTAAAAAAATCGTAATTCTTTCTTCTCTCATCTTAAGTTGTTTATGCATTTATTTTGTATTTACTTGGAACCGTCCTTTCTTGCTTTTACTTGAATTGAAACTTTTTCAATTTAATTACATTTTTTTTTAATAAATTTTTCTATAAAACAATAATAAAACATTTCATTAAATTCTGCAATCTATAGACAATTGTTGCAACCAACACCACGAAGAACAACTCATGAAGAAAAACAAAAATTTGTATGTAAAAAATAAAAAGAGAAAAAACATTCACAAAAAATATAAAAAAAAAATAAAACAAATAAAAAAAATAAACGAATCAAAGTCTATTCTCGACTCTTATACACCCATACACATTCATATACTGGTAGTAAATTTAATTTAAATGTATTTATGTATTTAATTGTATTGTAATGTAATGTATTTTATGTATCTAAGTATGTAATTATAGAGAAATATAAAACAAATGGGAATAAATTACAAATATATAACAAAAACAATGGAGCACAATTTTTTCCATTTCAGAAAGTTTCGAATCGTGTTCTTCTTAAATGCGAGCGTATCTTCTTATTTAGTAATATGGTGCAGCTAAGGTCACTGCCGTTAAGATTAGGGCAACGGAAAACAAATACTAAATTAATAATGACTTTTGATGCTAAAGATGATGATAATTTCGTATCATATATAGTCACCTATAGTCATATGTTAAGTGTTCCCCACTTAAACTCATGTGAAATGGTATCATTAGGAGGATATGAACACTTTCGAAAAAATGTCACATTTCTTCGTCGCAACCACTGCGGCTTTGTGTAGTAGTAGTTCACAAGAGAATTTCCAGACTTAATGTTCAAATGGATCTTGTCTTGCAATGCCGTTTGTGAGCTTCAACTTTTCGCATGTAACAGAGAGAAACCTTATCGCCGTATGTATCACGCTCAGAAATATGCACTCGACTACTTTTGGGTACTATTTAAGCTCTTGTTTGTTGTAGTCGAAAGTCTACTTAATTGCGTAGTCCAATCAAGTGCGCCTTAAGTCTTAAAAACAATTATTGAATTCTTAAACATTTTGTTTCTTACAAGTTATCTTTTTTTAAAGTTTTGAGGAGGAATTATTCCATCCATCATGGTTCAAGGTTCGGAATCCTTAAAATGCCTCTTTTCAATATGATGATGTGCAAGTTTCACTTACAATAATATTTACAAATTTCACCTTTTTTTTTTTGACTTTTTCAATCTTCATTGAGTTCTTGAACTGGTCGTGGCCACTTTTAAGTTCGATCAGTTCGACAATGCTGACACGTTTCCTCTGTTTCTTACTTTAACTTTTACAACAGTAAGAGTTCTTCTAAAGAATCGCGGACAGACAAATAGATGGAAGGACGGGCGGACAGACAGGCACGCTTTCATCGGTTCGGAACTTTGCAGTGATCATTGCTACAATACGTAAAGGTCTAAATATGCAAAGATCTAAGATGTAAAGCCTTGAAGAAACGAAAATCTAAAGACCTAAAGACTTTAGGAGGATTTAGTGACCATAGTGGGTTTAAAAATCTAAAGATCTAAAAATTTGTTGAGATTTTTCTATTTCTATTTGCTCTTTATCTTAAACGTCTAAAAATCGAAAAATTTTAAGATATAAAAGCTTAAAATCTAAAGACCAACAGCTGTAAAAACCTAAAGATCCAAAGAGACAACAACAACATGGCGATCTAAATATGTAAAGCTGCAAAGACTTTGAGATATGAACATCTAAGAACTAAAGACGTGAAAATCTAAAAATGTAAATGTGTTTCAAGATCTTAGACCTAAGAAACGAAAAAGATCTGAAAAGGTAAAGTGAAAAGATTTTAAGAAGATAAGATCTAAAAGGCTTAAGGCCTGAAGGCGTGAGGGTCTAAATATCTAAAGTTTTGACTTTAAACTGTAGACTGTAATATCTAAATTGTTTCAAAATATATAAACACTTGAAGAGATAAAAGTCGAAAGCTCTAAAAATGCAAAGATCTAAGATTTTCAAGGGCGTGTAGATCGAGAAACCTATATATAAATAGACATAAGTAAAAATTTAAAGATTCAAAGATCAATTGTTCTAAAGTATAAAGCAATCTAAGGCGACATAAAGGTTGCGTTTGACTGGAAAGCTACGTAGAGCTTAAATGTTATCTAAATCACACAAACGTGTTTCTCAACGAATCAATGATTTGGTTCCGTTCAACTATTTTGTAGATGTCACGATGTGGACAGCCCTGCCTGTAAATGATAACTAATGCTGGAAGTTACTTGTACTAGAACAAAAACAAAAACAACAAAAATGAAGCAAAAAAAAAAAAGAAGAAAACATTACAAGTAAATGAGTGTAAAAAAGGTTCTCTCCTTCTCACAAATACTTATTTTAATTACAATATTATTATTTAAACTTTTTCGCAATATCATTGTTTTTGCCCTAAGAGCGCGTTAATAGTATTCTATAAGCTTTTGCTTGCATTGAAACAATTTTTCTGTTTTCTCGCTAGTTTTGTTCTTTTTGTTTGTATATTGGCCGGCTTTCGCTAAGCGAAGAATCGAATCAAACCGTTTATAAAGAGATTATTTAATATAACAAAAACAATAAAAAAAATTATTTATGTTTATTACAGTTAATTGCAAATTTAATGCGTACTTAATATGAAAATTATTACAATTAATAATATCTCATAAAAAAAACGAAAAAAAAAGTTTATTAAAAGTACTGTAAAGTGATATATACATATATATACAATTCGACTTGTGAAATTGAAAATTCATTGAATTTCATTCTTGCATAAAACAATATAGACGCAAGTTAAAGTGCAATATAAGATTGAGTTCCGTAATTCAAGCTAAGGTATGTAGTAAACTTTCCCCCTCCGCTCTAGGATTATGATAAAAACCCATCTAAACGATTTCGTTTACTGGTTTATAACATTAAAAAAAAAAGAGCGCGCAAATGAATTAATCAAACAAAACGATCAAGTGCCGGGAAGGGAAGGAAGGAAGAAAGAGAAAGAGAGAGAGTAACGTGAACTTTTATTAAAATCTCCAACTTGTGTTGCGTTGTGTTGTGTTGTGTTTATTAAGTGACAGTGACGAAAACATGGGACGACGTTCGTTTTTTCTTCTTTCCTTATGCATAGACAGACAGACATAAAGTACAGATCAAATTTAGTCATGAGGTCATACATATGCACACTTAAGCTTTATTTATTTAACTTGAAGTCACACAAACTGACAGATGAGAGCTCACTTTATGTGTTAGCAGCTTATCTAACTTTTATGTTAACATCGGTGAAAAGATGAAATTCAACACAAAAAAAAAAGGGTTGATTTATTACATATATTATAACGTGGAAGAAAAGATAAATGCGCAGAGATAAAATGTTTTTAAAATATATCTAAACCGACTTCAGTTAATGATCCGAAATAATATTCTGTTGACTTAAGAGCAACTGTATCTAGGTTATCCAAAATGAAAGAAAAAACAAAAAATTGTATTCGAATCCATTTTCCCAACCAACATGGCTTTAACACGGAATATTTAGATGCTCGTAATGGAAAGCTGTTGATGAAAGTACAGCAGAAGATCAATGCAGATTCAAGTTTCAGTGAATCATTTCATGCGCGATATTTATCTCCTTCTCTATGCCTCTATAGTATCCCGTTTCTTTTCAAATTTTCTTCCGAAGCTTCACACTTTCGAAAATTTCCTTTTCGCCTTTTTTTGGTTTTCTTTTAAACCACCGACTAAAATCTTAGAGCTCTCTTTAGGAGAAATCCTTAGTAAACAGGCTTCCATAACCTTTACTTGTCCTCTAAAGACTATTGTGGGTATTGCAAATAATATTCACTCTGCACACCACACCACTTTTTTAATCGGTTAAATATAACTGATCTAATTGCTCGAATTACGGATAAAATAGGGCAAACACATGTCGACGATAAGGCGATTTTTGAGACTATGTTGTTGCGATAACAAACTCGAATAGGACATCCATCCACTCATGCATTTAATCGCAAAAAATTTGTTTCATTAAATCACGTCAATTCTTCCTTTGCTAACATCGTATCTGATGGAACCTATTTTGAGTCCCTTAAGGTTCAATCTATTTGTGAATGATTTTTCCGACTCCATAGGCGATGATTGTGAATTTTTACCTTATGCGGATGATATTTTTCCGCATTCGAGATCAATTCCTAGCACGTATTAATGCTTGGATGACAGAAAGTACGATTTGCAACAAGACAAGTAAGAGTAAAGTCATATTTTGTTACCTCTCCTCGGGCTGGTCCCTCCGCCCTGGCTATTAGATTAGATTAAGTGGGAAGCCTGTTGATTGGGTAGAAGTTATATAATGGCTGAGGTAATTCTGGACTGAAAACTGAACTTTGATGAGCACTTGAACGGTGTGGAAATGTGTCTTAAGATACGGATATTAAAGAATTTAAAGCTGCACACTGCCATTTGATTTTAAATATACCAATGCGCATGCTCTTCCTATGCCGCAGGTTAACTGTTGTGTTGAAGTGTTCTCGGGAGAGCCTTAAACTGGCACAAATGCGTGCTTAAAATTGAGATTATCTGTAAAATCGTTTAGGCAAAGCACCCAATCTCTTGATCGAACGACTTCTAGGTTGAGTAGGAATATCACGTTTATCTAACTCCTTGGCTGAAACTTGCCGCTGACTTTGTGACCCCTTTGATGACTCCTTAAATGCTTTCAAGAGAAAATTGGCTTCAACATTTCGTCCGATTACAATGATTAATAATAGAGCAAAGTGATCATTTGAATAGTCTTTAGTTTCTTTCAATTCACTTGATTTATACGAACGTGTTTACTATGTATATTGGTCTATGGCTTCATAGTTGCTAATAAATTTGAATAACAGAAAAAAAAAGAAAAAAAAAGAAAAAAAATATATAAATTTGTAGCGAAAGTCACAGTTGCTTACTAATCCGATCTTCTATTAACGTCTTCCAACAATTGGTAAATAAGTTTTCAGATTACGTTTCATTTTTCTGCAGTCTTGAGCAGCAATCCTTTAAAGCTTTGATTTGATCGACCTCAGTCAGTAATGATTTGCACGTTTAAAATAAACAAAATTGCCTACGAAAGAAAATGTACTTATGTAAAAGAGAAGACTATACGAATATTGACTAAATCTCTTGTATTTATTTAAATGATATCATTCACGTGCGAAGAAACACAGAGTACGAAGAATACGCACCTAGCACGGGTAAGAATTTTGTTTTTTGTTTGCTACTGGCAAAGAGGGTTTAAACTAAAGATATATGTATATATATATATAAAGATATATGTATATATATATATATATAAAGATATATGTATATATATATATATATATATTTGTATGTATATGTATGTATGTATATATATACATACATCTTTAAATATACATATATCTTTACCATACAAAGCAATTATCCATAAGTTCATATAAACGATATACAGTGTTAAGCAGTTTTTGTTGCCGACGCAAAATCATTCATTAAACACGTTGTTCACTAATATATGCAATATTTTCCCAGCTCTTATTCTTACTCTCCCTCTTGCTCGCTCCCTTCCTTAGCTTTCTTCTCTTGTGTATTAGAGTAAACAATTCTTTTGTTTCATTTTCTTTTCGATATTTATTTAAATCGGTGTTGTGTGTCCATTTACATGCATCGATATGCACGTATATATATAAATATATATATGTTTGCAATTATCAATAATTACATTATTGTTTACATTATTCATGATCTTATCAGATTTCTTAGAAATGTTTTCTGCTAACAAGCAAATTGAATAATATCTAAATTTATTCCTAACTATCGAACCGCTCAAGTGAAAGTATTGTAAGGTACGCAAATTGTTTACTCTATCCAAAGTGTTAATATTCAATTAAAGTTGTTTACACTTTGCTCAGATTACGTTTGTGTTCTAATTTTCGATTCGTATATTTACATACACATACGCATGTGTGTATATACATATAATATATATATATATATATATTTACATATGACTAAGAATATAACGATAAGCACGTCACTGACAATGTTGAAAAATTGTAAATCAAGAAGAAAATCGAAATTCATTTGACACCTTTACAGCTATAACTGCAAGGGTTAGTTCGTCATTGCTTTCATAAACACCTATACGAAGAAGTAGAAATTGCATATAAGCGGTAAACCACATCAACAATGATATGCTAAGTTCTCTTTCTATCTGCCCATGTGTAGGGTGTAATTGTCCGAGTCATAAATCTTATCAGCTTTTTTTCTTTAGACGTCAACTTAAAGATTACATATATACATTATATATCTACTCTTTTATGCATGTAAAAATGTTTTAAATTTTTTCCACATGGCGAAGCATATAAACATGCGGAAGCAGTAGAAGGTTTATCTCAACTTGGATTTGGATTTATTGAAATTGGTTCTGTTACTCCAGAACCACAACCGGGACAGCCGAAACCGCGTGTTTTTCGTTTAGTGGGCGATGAGGCCATTATAGATATTGTTTACAGTGAAATCAAGGTAATACAAATCCAAATCCAATAGAACACAAGTAACTTACCCTTATTACATGTTCTCTTTTAACAGAATAAAATAGTATACTACTCATGCATTATAATCCCTACCCCAGTAGAACGTGAACGTTTCCATGAATATTCAAAGCGAATTTTGGAGCAAGAGCAATGGCTTGCCTTGCTCACTTTTATACATTTATTCTTGACTGAAAAAAAGTAAAGCGTAATTAATATTTTAAAGAAAATTTTCAAAAAAGCGGAAAACCTACTGTATGTATGTAGTAGTTTTTTAGTTTTGGAGGAATAAAATTTAAGTTTTGGAGGAATAAAATTTACATTGTTTTGGAGGAATAAAATTTAAGTTTTGGAGGAATAAAATTTAAGTTTTGGAGGAATAAAATTTACATTGTTTTGGAGGAATAAAATTTAAGTTTTGGAGGAATAAAATTCGATATTTTCGGTTTCTTCCAAGTATCTGAGGATTAGCTTTGCCACTACCCAGTATGTGACCTAAACTTTTCAAAGGACACGTCTATGCGACAAAAACGGAGAACATCTATGCTTTCCACGGTCTTTGCTTGTTGCGCATAACCTACAACAGGAAAACTTTTTAAAATTCCCTTTTTTTCTGAAAATAGAAAAAATTAACCGCCTCCAGCCATTATTATAGAATATGAAAATTCAATTCATTTACTTTTTTATAGGATCACGATGATGGGTTTCAAAGATCCGATTTACGACCGAATATTTTTTTAATTTTTTTTTTCGCTGAAAAATCTAATACAGACGCAATAGCCATTCACATTCAGAGCGACGATAAACTTATGGCAGTGATCGGCTCTATTTCTGTACTGAATATTTTATACTTGGATATATCTGGAAAAAGATTCATGTATATTATTGTTTTTTATTATAACGTAAGTTTTGTGGGTGAATCAAGTCCGTCCAGTCACTTGCTCTGTATTTTATCTGGAATCTTATGTTGATTAGGAATATATACTTTAAACCAATATCTATTTACCATATATGTACTTCTTCAACTTTGTGAACATTACCTGCAGATGTATATTTACAAAGTTTCATGTTTCTGTTTCAACTTTTGCGACCGCGAGCTTGTCAACAAGCAGACAAAAGGACAGGAATTTTGAGCTGATTAGAAATATATATGTGCACAGATTATGTAATCGCTAAAATATATTTCTTACGTTCGATGGGTCGATATAATAGTTAATTTCCATAAACGTACTTTACAAGATATATTTCCGTCTAAAAAAAAGACGTAATTTCATCAACTTCGATCATATTTAAATATGATAGGCTCTCATTTTAAGCCAATTTTTGAAGTACACGTTCTTTTTCCGGTTTATATTCTTACGAGCCTGATATAAGTGCAAGTATGCAAAACTCTCTTCGTAGATGTCTCACTAAGATTTA
>KK500082.1:0-85861 GCA_000688715.1 Glossina pallidipes
ATAGGAACGTCGAACAAGTCAATAAATGCATTAATTGCACTCGTGCTGCCAAGTTATGGGAAAGATGATCACACACTAAAACTACACTCTACAGGTCCATAATTTATTACTGTATAAGTTGGAGAATGCTCAACAACGACAAGTCCTTAACTTGCCTCCGCGCATGAAAGCAGTTAGTAGTCACTGCTTTGACTGTTCCTTCTGGTGAACACTCAAAGTACAAAATACTTCGCTAAGCTCTTAACTTAAGACTAAGTAGGAAGCAAGAAAAACTAAATCCACCCAAAATCGAAGAGACCAATGCATCGATTAATCCATCAACAGTGTTAGCAAATAATTACAGACATCCGGACAACGATGAGTCTAAACTAAATTCACCCAAAATAGAAGAGACCAATGCATCGATTAATCCATCAACAGTGTTAGCAAATAATTACAGACACCCGGACAACGATGTGTCCACCATTTAAAACCTTGGTTAGTAAGAAGTGAAAGAGAGCAATGAATGCATCTACATCTTAAATCTCCTTATAGAACCAGGTACTGTGGCTAACGTTCCATACACTTCTCAATACCAATACACTAACACTTAGGTAGAGAGTCATAGGTATAAAAGTTTCCGATCAAAGCCTAAGCAAAGCCTACTTAGAATTGGTTGCTATGACTATATCGTCCAATAAGAATATTAAACCCGTACGAATATCCAAAAATACGCATACGACAAAAGGCCCACAAGTAACCCAATCACTACAAAGTGAGCTGAGAGCTTTGCTAGATTACGCTTTCTTCTAATAAATTTCATTTCTATTTTTAATTTCCTTACCTTTTGAGGGAAATAATTTAATTAAAATTTATTCATTTAATATTTAATGTCTCTTCAAATATCTTTAGGTGATAACTAATGAACGCAATTATCGAATAATAACAAAGCGATAAGAAAGACTTTAAGGAATTTCAGGAATTCATTATAAATTTACCCTACAAACACTTAATTATCTTCTTTCATTCTTTTTTAATTTTTTTTTGAAAAATTCATGTTTTCTCTCATTTTTCCATATTTGTGTTTATTATTTTTTTTCTTAATTAAACGATAACCTATGGTTGAAACTCATTACAATGATGTGTAAAACATAAATGGTTGAGGATGATTACACCTGTGAAAGTGTGCGCGGATGTGCATTATTTAACGCACATTCAACCGCATTATACGGCATTACACAGTACAGGGAATAAATGATGTGTTAACGAGTGTTATTTTTGTTTAATTATTAACAAGACAGTAAGAAATTAATAATGCGTTTGCTCTCCATGTAAAAGGTAATAAATATTCTTCTTCTTCTTCTTTCTTTTGTTTATAACATAATTTAAAATTTTTACATTTATATCCATTATTCATCGGTACGCTATTGTTCTACCCATAAAGTACAGATATGTACTTTTTTTAGTGTCGGTGGTTAAGTGCTGCCTCTTCGATTTGTCTATGCGCTGTTTGTCGTACCGCGGCCGCGGTGGCACATAAGTGCTACTTCAATGTCTACAAATCGATGATCGACTTTAAAGATGAAAGTAATCGATTTGCGAGGGTCCCTACAGTATTAAGCACAAGACTTTAATCTTTAAAAAACAAAACATCTCAGATGATTAGATAAACGCTACATGCATTAATTTATTATAAAGCATTTAGCAAAGTCTTCTATGAGATTATAGCAAAGTAACTGAAAACTGTTTACTGTCAAGAAGCTTATCGCGTTCATTAATTTTATTTTCTTCAACAAGTTCTTCTTATTCCAGACACATTCGCATACAAACATAACTTTCTTGTTTTGTTTTTCGGTATGTTCACTTTCTCGAAGCTTTTGCATCATTAATCAGAACGAAGTTTTAAATATAAGATATATATATATATATATATTCTTGGGAAGCATCAAATTTTGAATCGATTTAAGCATGGACATCTGTCCGTTTGTGTAATGCCTTTCGAAAGCATTCTCTTGATCGCAAATTTGGGAAAAACGTTGAAGTTTTTGAACGAATTCAACTCAAATCCCAAATCGGTCGAAGGAAATCTATAACACACAATATAATCTAGTAACATAACATTTTTGAATGATCGGGTCAGAAAACACAACAGCAATTTCATCATATGTCCTATAAAAATGGGAGAAATCAAACAGTTTTCTTCATTGCTACAGCACATGCTATACAAGGGTTTGTTAAGTCTGTGCGGATGTATGCAACTCTCAGAAGAATTTGACCTTTTATTCTGCCGGTCGATTTATGACCATTTTCTGCTCCAATCTAAGCTTGTCTGTCCGTCTGTCCACCTATCTGTCTGTCTGTCTGTGTTCTCGTCTTGTATTCAACATATAAGTCATAATTTTTTAAAGCTAAAAAAGAGGAGTGCGATGGATAACTGCAGGATTGTGTAGGCGCGTGCCCCTTTTTAGTGTTTTTGGTTGTGTAGTTGTTTTTAGGATGGAGTTTGTATGCATATGTGCATATGTGTGCATATATATACATATATATACATTTTTTTTGTCAACCTGCCTGGCTTGGTGGAACAAAAAAATTCGAAAACAATGAATTGCAAGACATGTTGGACGAAAAGCCATCCCAAATACGCGAAGAACTTTGGAACAGCTTAGCTGTTGATGAATCAACTGTTTCTAGACGTTTACATGCGATTGAAAAGATTCGAATGGGGGGAAAGTGACTACCATACCAATTGACTGAAAATGCAATCTCGAAATTTTTCAGCATCGCGGTTGCACTGCGTGCTAAGCAAACAAAAAAGTGGCGTATTGTGGCAGGCGATGAAGAATGGATCTGCTGCGGCAATCTCGAACGCAAAAAATCATAAATTAGTCCAGATGAGCCATTCACATCGATGGCAATATTCATGGCCATAAAGTTTTACTGTCTATATAGGGGGATTAGCCAAATTTAGGGTATTGCCAGCTGGTAAAGCTGAACGAAATTGTTACTGCCGATGCCTGGCGACGTCAATTGAAAAAACTGAACCATGTCGCATGGTTAGCACACACAAAGTCCTCTTCTATTCTCTTGCATTGCAAAACTCGACCACTCGTTGCAAGAGCTGCCAAGGATACACTGTTGCAGCTCAATTAAGAAGTTCTACTACACCCAGCGTGCTCACCAGACATAGCGCCTTCCAAATACTACTTGTTCAGATCGATATAGCATTGCTTAGTTGCTGGCACACGATTTCGAAATGTTGAGGAAGCGCGGAAATGGGCTGATGATTGGATCGCCGCTAAACCAACGCTATCGCCATATTGGCAGAAATATTCGAAAAACTTGTACGAAATGATCAAAAGTATTTTCTTTATTATACAAGTTGTACCTATTTTTCAAGTGAACAAATGATCAAAATACATGCAAGCAGCACCTAACATACGTTGCATAATAATGAAAAGTTATTCATTTCTAAAACTTATCGCTCATATGTATCGCTTTGAAAAAAGTTCCTAAACCGCACTAATTGAAAACATTTGTTTTCTGCGAAAGTTGTTTACATATGAAATGCTTTTGTTTTAATCAAAACATTTCCTTTCGTCAAGAGACGCGTCCTAAAAAATTGTCAAGTTTTGGAGTAAAATAATTACAATAAATTGATATGAAGTTTTCAAGACTTCAATTCATTCCCCGTTTTATTTCCCAAAAGAGATTTCAACATAATTTTGTAAAAATAATCACGAAATTCACTTTGGAAAATTACTTTGTTGTAGTAATTTTTTTTTTTTTTTTTGCTATTTCTAATACACGCTCTGGGCCGCATTAGTTGCAGAACATTTGCTTTTATTTTGCAAAATCTATAAAAACAAAAGATAAACCAACTGAACAAAAGGCATCAAGTTGGTCTATCAAGAATTTATAGAAAGAAAAAGGAATACATACATATATGTATATATATATATATATATATGTATATATACAATATATACGTATTTGTGTGTATATATGTATTTGTGTGTAGAGAGACATCAGCACAAATATTCCCATAGAAATAAGAAGCTTTTCTTCTTCTTCTGCCTTTTTTCTTTCTTTAAATAAAAATCAACATCAACGTTAAATTAAAAATTGAAAGTTTTTACCCACATTTGTGCTATTAAAGTAACAACAAAATGTAACATATTATGTGATAGCAAACAACAGCAAGAAAAACAAAAACAACAACAAGCAAAGCAATAATAAAGGCAGCAATAGCAACAATAATAGTAATAATGAAAGCATCACCATCTATAATGGACACCAACTATAATGCTTTGCAAAGCACTCTCACACGGGCATAAACAACCATTTAAAGGGAGAAAAGAAACGAAAAACAGAACAGAGTGCAATACAAAAATAATATTGCCAGAGGTGCCAGCAATTTCGTGAATTCTATGGTAGAACGCCTGTCCTTCTATTTCAGAGTATGTGTGCGTTGCTTTACTACATTTGCTTTCGCTTGTTGTTTTACCATTATTCCCGTAATTTTAAATTTTTGTAAATTATACTCCGTGCGTTGTGTGCAAAACGCTAAAAAAAAAAAACGAGAGAAAAACAAAACAAAACTAGACTGTTTTGCTTGGAAACGAATCTTAGATGCCCAGCATTTAAATTAACCGCAGAAATTGAAAAATTTTGCAACGACTAGAAGGAAGGTTTCATAGATGAAAAGACTAATTAATGAATGAATTGATGAAGAATCACATCCATAGGTTAGTAAGCGAAACGTTAGAAGCGGGCGGATAAATGGATTGGCGTTGGGTGGCCTGAGAAGGGCGTGGTTTGCCAGATTGACAAATAGATTGAGTAGATGGACGTATGAGCGGATGCATAGACGAAGGCATGCACGGGCGAATGGACGGGCGAATGGATGGACGCATGGACGGTTAAAATGCGGACAAATCTATGAACCTACAACGGATGAATAAACCTGCAGACGAATTGTTAGACTGATGCCTAGACAGATTGACGAATCAATGGACGAATTAAGGAAAGAGAAAAGCATGAACATATCGACGAGTCGGTAAGCTTGACAAGGAGACGGATTAACAAATTGATGCATAGATAGACGTGTAGATAAACGTATGTGTGGATGAATGCACGAATTAAGGGACGAACGAATGCGTGAATGCACAGATAATTAACCGAAACGGACAACTAGACGGACCGACAAACTCATGCATAAATAATGAATACATTGTCGTATGAACGGATGGCGGCACGATCGAATATGATGGGTGAGTCGGGCAAACGGGCGGACTAGTGAATTGGTGCATAAATTGATGAATAGATAGACGAATCAACGGATGACAGCGCGGATGAACGCATGAGCCTATAGAAAAGTGGCTGAATCAATAGACGGAACATTCGTAGGTAAGTAAAGGTGTGGACGAAAGAATAGAAAAATACAAAAAACCTAATTAGATGAGCAGATGAATGGAAAGATGACTAGACGGTAAGTTAGACAAGCCGGAGCAGGAACAAGCTTATTAAAATTCTGGGCGAATTATTTGCTAGGTAACCAGAGGAAAAGATGAATGAAGAGATCGGCACATTATAAAGTACATAGATGAACGGGCAGATGAAAAAATATCTACTCGGAAAGGCACTTTGGATATACATGTAGAGAGATGGAATGCTTGAGAGGAGAGAAAGATCCGATAATAGACGAATGAAAAGATCATAAAGCCAGTTAAAAAAGGACGGATAAAAGGACGGAGTTAACGTATGAATGCACGTCTAAATGTATACAGATAAGAATAGATGTCCTCACAGAAGAACGAATGGAGGGACGGATAAACCAAAAGCTTCAAACTATGGATTTGCAGAGGCAGACAAACAAACAAGTAGGCGCATCCTTAGATAGCCTTATGTGTGGCCGTATAACATACAAAAAGTTTTCCATATTACAAATGGGGTGAAAAAACCAACCTAACCCTGTTGTGAATATGGAGAACGAATATTTTTGAAGATAAAATGAGAAAAAGTTGAAAAATACAGAATAAATATAAAAATTGCATTTTAATGAATTTTTACGACCACCTGGTCTTCATTACAATTTCGTTTACCATCTTCACAGTCGATAATTGCTTATGGTTAAGAAGCAAACTTTTTATCTTTGGAAAAGTTTTTCTCACAATATTTTTCCACAGTGCCTCCGTCTCTTACTCTGTTTCTTCTTTTCTTCATTTTTTGCATTTCAAACCAAACAAATGAAATTATTTACCATCCTGACCTCTTCAACATATTTTCCTTCCATTTATTAAGGATTTTTTTTAAACTCAGTTTAAACAATATTCTCTTTTTCCTTTATATTTATACACACACACACAAGATCTGCCTGCCACAGACTGTTGTGTTTTGAAGTAAGTTTTATACATTTACAAATGAATGCATCGCGTAGTAGGTAACCACAAAATACCGCCTAAAATGCAGCATTCACATACATATTAATATGAATCAGGCTTGTGATGTAGATTTTTATGCAAAACGGAGCACTTGCTTGGCTTTGATGGATGAATTTCTTAGAGCGCAAAAAAAAAAAGGAAAAAAATTTATGCTTAAAGGCGTCAGTATCGAATATTTTCGCGCTTACATATGAAAATACATATGAAAGAAGCCTGACTCGATAAACACAGTTGTGATTTTAGTGTGGGAAGAAAAGATCCGCAGATAGATAGCGTTTGTTGTTTTCTTGTATGTCGCATCATTCATCATTCAGCGTCATGGGTAGTACAAGTGAAAGTAGAAAGCGACATAGATCGGCAAACATGGTCTTATCTTTTTGATCACATTGCGTGCAAGTTCAATCACCAGAAAATCATGCAACTTTTAAATGCTTTCTGATTTTACTCAAGGCTTATGAAAAGCTTCTCTTTTCACCTTAAGTGTACGAAGCGTCATATTGTGTTTAAGGGAAGTAATGTTCAGAATATTTGTAACCTGCACTCGTACGCAATACGTATGAACATTGGAACATGCAGATTTCAAATGCCACCCACACACCTAGCCGAGTAGGCAGGAATCGCGACAACGAACTCAGTGTTCGCGGGTTCAAGCGCGGGTGTTAGCCTTTACTTTGGTCGTAGCTGTAGTGACCGCACAGTCGGTAAAAGTAAAGTGTTATCGCTTATCCAAGAACCCAAGTCCTTCTGAGTACTATATCCATCCAATAAACTTAATACACCCTATACCACTAGTGGCGCAGGGTATACAATAAAGTCTTTGGTAAAATTCTATAGGTGTGCAACAATTCCCTTGAAGAGTTAGATTTACACATTAAGGATGCGGTTTAAGCTTTGAAATTTTGCTCTCTTTAGTTAAGAAAGAAAATTTTTTCTTAATAAGCTTCTGCTTTAATACAGCCCGATCGTGATATTTTGAAGTCAAAGAATATTGCAGTAATATAAACTAACAAACACTCGGTTCGTTACTTAATATGTTCAACCCTTCAGCAAGAGTTTATACCCACAGCAGTTCAAGTTTTCAAAGTCAACGTGTATCTACCGATCATTGGTAATAATGTCGACGGATCTTTCTGTTCGTCCTTCCCTTCTTCCGTCCATTATTAGTAGTTCTTTATACCCACAGTAATTCAGGTTCTTCCAAGCGAACCTGTCTCTATATATTGATAATAATGTCGACGGATCTTTCTGTTTGTCCTTCAGTTCTTCCGTCCATTATTAGTAGTTCTCTATACCCTCAGCAATTCAGGTTCTTCCAAGTCAATCTGTCTCTGTATATACCAATCATTGGTAATAGTGTCGACAGATCTTTCTGTTCGTCCTTCACTTCTTCCGTCCATTATTAGTAGTTCTTTATACCCACAGTAATTCAGGTTCTTCCAAGTGAACCTGTCTCTGTATATACCGATCATTGATAATAATGTAACGTCTTTCACTTCTTCCGTCCATTATTAGCAGTTCAATCAAGCAACAAGCTTGCTTGATATATTATCGTGTCCATCTATGTGAACATGTCATGTGAACATTAAGAGAAAAGAAAAAAATTCGTTGTTTTTAATGAAATGATGAGTATCCGGCACTCATAACGAGGCAAATATTATTTCCTAATTTTTTTAGTTCAATAATATGCAAGCGAAAGAAAGTTTTGGCGCATATTTCCTCAGTTGAATATTTTAAGCTGAACGAACAGCTTTACAAACATATTGCATGAATACTGCATGAAATTGCTATCAACAAACATTCTCAACTACAGCATTGCTTTGCATCGTTAGGGAAGCAACACTTAAGTGTCGATCCTTTAGGCTTATGAATGGAAGCTGAATTTCTAATAACTTCATCGTGTTTCGTTACTTCTACTTTGTGCAGTGTCTTAACATCTGTTTGAGCATAACACACATTGGTAAAGACAAGCGAACCGTTCGTAAAGAGGATAACGAGTAGAGAGAACCATGCCTAGAGAATATTAATTTTTTTTTTAAAAATACGAACTTATGATCCGGATTAAGTATAAATTCCTTGCTGTATCGTACGTACCATGGATATATTTTTCTTGTAAAAGTTTGCAAAAGTTCGCCTACATTAGAAACCCTACAAGGGCATTAGCTTGGATGCGGCTTATTTGCGTGTGACTAGCTCACTTATTTGAAGCAGGTTTTCGATCTCAAAACTTTTCTCACAATAATAAATTTAGTCGGACCTTTTTTTTTTATCGCCCTTGTCTAGTTGGCTGTCAACATCAGCTAACACGGTTCAGGAGACTGTCTACAATTATGTAAAAGCAAATAGTTTTGCCTCATTTTTACTTAAGCCAATAACACCTTTTACCTAAGGACTTAGTTTTTCCTCTTAAGAAAGTTTTTTCTTAAATCAAAAAATCAGATAAATCGCGTGAACGCTTAGCACCTGACGGGAGGAAAGTAAATAATCTTTTTGGTTAATTGGCTGTGCTGAGAAAATGCTACCTAGTGCCATAAAAGTGATTCAAAATTTACGTAGTCTACGGTATACGCAATATGGCATTCGATAAATGCAACATAATATATACGATACATGCAATACGATTTACCATAACCATATGGATAGCATATGGAACGTGGTATACCACATGTGCAGTATGAAGCACGGAATGCAGAATATGGTAAGCAACAAGTGTAACTCGGTATATGATGGATGCAACTCGATTTACGATATATATATAATGTACGATATATGATACATCGAGTTTGATATATGATCCGTATATGATAATTTCCAACTCGTGTCTTCCCCAGGGCAGGGTTCCTTTTATAGTTTACAAGCAAACACAAACCAACGAAAGCTTTTAGAAGATTTCATTTAATGTATGTATAAGAATTTTCTACAATTCTTTTTTCATTCTTATATCAAACATATATTCAATCAAATACATTCGATAGAATGTAAGCTAAACTTTTGGAAAAGCAAAAACAAAAAAAAAAAATTGATTTTCATTCTTTTCAGTCGAGTTCATAAGCAAACCTTCGCCGTTTTTATATTCACAACGGTAAACAAGTGTTTATCAGTTTCTTGGTTCGCAAATCGATGAAAATTTTTCCAGCACAAAAACTTGTTTCGAGTTTGAATTTAAATAAAGTAACCTTGTATACAACAAAAAAAAAAAAGCATCATGACGACGATGATGATGATGATGATATGATGATGAAAAAAAAAAAATATTTCATGAGCATTTCTTCTTTTGAACATTTAACAAGTAGTGAAAATGTTGTACATTTTTCTTTTTTATTTTTATTTTTTTTTTCTTTTTTAACTTTTCTTTCACATTTATAAAAACGGATTTTCTTTACCACATCTATGGTCATGTTTACCCACGTAACCCATGTGCATATGACTTGTAAATGGCTTGACTGAGCTAATGTGTGAATAAGAGTGTGTAAATACTTGTATGTGTTCGTTCGCATGATTGCATGTCTGTGAAGCCTCAAGGTGTGGCGGTGCCAGATATGCGGTCAGTTAACAACAAGTGCTGAAGTATCAAAAGTTATACAAATTACCGCAAAAATTTAATTTCTTTTTTCTTTTTTAAATGTGAATCCTCATGTTTTATTTTTTTCCTTTCTTCTCCCTTTCTTTGATTATTGAAACATTTCAGAAACAGTAAACTTTCTTCAAAGGTTTAATATAGAAAATTGCCCAAAAAAACAAAAAAAAAAAATGTTTCTCATAATTTCCTCTAAAAATTTTTGTGCTTCTTATGCTGTACATGACAGTATTATAATAAAATGTGAATTTTTTTTTTTGCATACCACTTTCCTTTCTCATGCAAGATTATGTGATTATATGCATAAGCATGCTACTATCCCTAAGGTTACTTTCTCACATTTCAAGTTTAAATTGCGAATTTTCCTAGAAATGAAAAGATACGCCCCGAAAACTGTACTACCATTAAATTGCGGATTCAAATAGCTTCAATTAAAGTTCGTCGATATACATTAAATTTTCTTACATCCTGAATTGAACATCCACACAAAGTTATAGGACAGATAGACCGACAGACAGACATGCTTTAAATAATTCAGAAAGTAATTGAAAAAGTGACTCTGAATCTACGCTTGATGTATTAAAGTGTGGTCAAGTCTTTCTGGCGGTTACATACATCCACACAAAGCTAAGTTACACTCATGCAACGAGTCCTGTATGGTATAAAAAGTTCTCAGTTGAGTAAGTCTACGCGGTTTAAAGGAACGCGGAAAAAGTGTCAACAATTTTTGATCGCATTGATGCATATAAAACTATGCCACTCACACCCTCCCCTCCAAATCTTTCGAAAGAAAATAAATATAAGTTTGCTTTGAATATAAAAACTTACAAGCTTGCTGAGATCTGCTTGAGTGCCCGAGTAGGCGAAGAATCTCGACTAACAATTTAATGAACGTGGATGCAAATGTCAAGTGCGGTAGAGTTTTCAACAAAGACGCTGCTCTTGATCTGATCTCTGGCTAGATTAAAATTAATAATAATAATACAAGCTTACGAATGATACACTTTAGTATATTTTAAGTTTTTCTTCGGTCTTTTATAAAAAGAAATTAAATTATTTTAAACAAACGTAGGCAACGAGTAGGCAAGAGTCTCGACTAACAACTCAATGGTCGCGGGTTCATATCTCAAGTGCGGTAGAGTTTTTGATAAGGCCGAAAGCCTTAAATCCTAGTGCTTCAAGATTTTAATCTTAGAATTTATTCTCTGGCTAAATTTATAATAATAATAATAATAAAAAAAATAATGATATTATCTTAGAGCCTATTTTGGGAAGTACTATAGAAAGAAAATAGCTAATGGGAAAGCTGATTATCTTTTAGATAGAAATTGAAAGATATTGCCTTATATTTCCTTTTTATATTTTATCGAAGAAAGTTCGTTATGTAGCTTCACATAGCGGAAGCGCATTGCGTTGAGGTTATATTGTGACATTAATTCTCCTTTTTTTTAGACATTTAAACATAGATTTTTTTCTTATTTTAATGACTTAGGGCATGTCTCCTATAGGCGCGGGCAGGGTGCTGATCAGGAAAAGTTATAAGAAGAGAGACACTTCTGTTTACTTGCGTAGAGAGCAAAAAAGTAAAAAGAACGACTTGCACGGAAAAGTATTATTATTTTACCGATCACGCTTTGCTTTAAAAAACTAAAGCCAGTCAATAGCATATGTTTAGAAGGGATTGTAAAAATTGATTGTGTAGAGCATCTCTAACTTATTCTCGAAAATCCGAAACAGTTCGCGAGTAAATGTGATCATGAAAAAGAAAATTGATGGGAAACTCTTTGTTGTTTGTTAATCTAAAAATAAGAAGAAATGAAGAAGACAAGCAGGGCTAGAAAAAAAAAACACACCAAGTCCTTAACTGAAGTTGACTGCAAATTTCAAAGTGACAGCTATATATATGCGGGATTGTTGAGCTTTTACTAAATATCACTTAAAAAAAAGTTTCAATTGCATTTCCATACAATTATTTAAACTGTATTTGTAATTTTATTATGTTTATAAAAACCATTCCAAAATTGACGATAAGACCATAACCACAATGCCATAAACTTTATTACTCTCCCTTTATATCCAAAAATATTTGAAACGATGTAAATTAATAAAAAGTGCTAAAAAAGAATAATAAAACTTTTCTAAAAAAGGGAAACAATCTGTCAAAAAAAAAGAAATAAAAAAAATGAAACAAACGAAGAAAGCAAACAATAAAAAGCTGAAGCTAGAACAACAAATATTTTAAATCAATCGGAAATTCAGTAAAAGAAAAACAAGAAAAGTATTCAGCTCCGTTTAGTACCCTAAAATTCCTCTTTGTAATTGTTATTCTGCCTTCAGTCCTAATTTGTAGAATTTGTTTTTTTTTTTTTGTATTAAATTTTAATAAAAAATTGCAGAATTTTTTTTGCCGCTTTTCAGTAAAAATTTTGGTAAATTTACAATTTTTTCCTTTCAAAAACTTACTCTCTATCTAAAAGCTTTGTATTTTTTAAAGTCAATAAAATAAATTTTTTTCAAAAATGCTCCAAAACTAATATAAATCTTGAAGTTTTTTTAGATAATGTGCTAGAAATTTCATTTTACAAAATTGAAGAAAAAATATTATAAAATACCCTGAATTTCCTCGGAAAATTATAGTCACAGATGCAGGCCAAGTCCACAATTCAAAGAAAATTATATTAAATATTTACTTAAAATCGAATCTCAACTTTTCATTGCCATCTTTTAGGTAAAAAAGTAAAAATCTGTTTCAAATAAATTGTCATTTCTTTAATTGAACATATAAAACAAGACAAGGCCGATAATTAGATATCCTATATCACTTTCTCTAGCGTAGTTATTCACTCGCTTTAGTAATAATGCACTAAAAATTAGATATTATTTTCATGCATAGACATACTTTTCATGAAAACCCGCTTATTGGAGGATACTCGGCCCACATGACGTGATCTAAATTAAGCAAACTTAATTTACTTCCTAAAAATTTGGTTATTTTTCAGTTTGTGTCATGAAAGAGTAGAAAATAGAATTTCCCCCCATATAAGGAATTGCTTTTCATGATAAGCCTTATGTATGTTTGGGGTCTAAAAAATGGAACGATGTCCTTCAAATTCCCAGCCGTTAATTTTTTTCTAAATTGCTGCTATGAACCAATTTTCATCATAAAATATTAAAAATTGAAACTTTTTCTGAAAGCCTGGACTCATATGTTTAACATTTTTTTCTCTCCATTTTTATGTCAAATTGCTATCATTAACAAATTGTCATCATAATACATTACCAATTAGGCTTTTTTGCCATATACAGGTTTTTGTATTCCCTTATAAGTGGTGGTATCCCAAAAATAGACCTATGTGCTCCAAATTCGATAAGCTTGATTTCTACATTCATTTACCATTATGAACGAAGTTTCACCTTCAAATATTTACTATATATAAAGATTCAGATTTCGTTGAAACAGTTACATGAGAGGGGGTTCAAAAAATTGCTCCAGGCAAACCAAATTTTTCTCTTCTCTTATTCAGCGAAGTTTGTCAAAAAAAATTTTGGAAATGAGAAAAACGACCTTTCAAACGACGCCGTTGTAAAGGGAACGGTCGAAAAAATTGGCCGATCCGAACCATTTTCGTTAGCATTCGTCTTTGGATTATTTTTTGAGATATTTTGATAAAATTTGGTACACTAGCGCGTTTTGGGCTCAAGGACGAACGTTATTGAAAATTGTTTAGATATATAAATCCATATATAAAACTGTAGGGTTCCGTAGAGTCCTTAACGATGGACCGCAATCCACTATAGTGTTTTTACTTGCTTATTATTAACCGTTAATTTAAAGTAAAGTAAAAAAAAATTTGGTAAGGCAATGAGAAATAATCAAAAAATTTCGATTCAAAGTCCAAATAGGGCTCATATTTGCGCATTAGGATTAACCACTGAAATATCGCTATCGACTTAAAACTTATTACGAATATTTTTCGAAATTTTATAAATCTTTAGATAATAATTTATGTTAATAAAAACAAAAAGTACTTTTCTTATATCCTTAGTTTGATCAGGTTCTATAATTTACACATTCATATGCATGCAAAATTTCTATTTATTTTGAGAAACAGAAATAATGAATTAAAATTGCATACCTTCAACGCAAAACTATAACACTTTAGTATACTAATAAAAGTACCGGTGCAAATTTAGCTATTTTGTACAAAATTGTGGTCTGCTGCTCAGGGAGGAATAAATAAACGCTTTAGATGACCTATTGTTCCTAAAAGGCAAAGTAAGAAATTTGCAAAACATTATTTGCTTGCTTGCTTTCATATGCAAATATTAAAAATTTTCCCATTGTACACTTTTAGGCGCAAAACTTAAATAGTATTTTAAAGTACAAAGCATTTTCTTCGTTTTGCTTTTTTTTTATACCCTACACCACTCGCGATGCCACTTTATACGGACGAAGGGCTTAGGTTAGATCCAGCTATTATTATACCGGTTCACTCAGGATGATGCTTGTCTGTCCGTCTGATGTAGGTCCATATATTTTTGTGTGTTCACATATAGGTCGCTATTTTTGAGCCAAGCACGAACGCTATTGGAAATGGTTCGGATCAATTCACTTTTTCGACCACAAGATATTGCCAAATTTCAAAATTTATCGCCTTTCATATAATCATTCCTACGAAAATTGAATCTTTACATCGTAAAAAGGCACAATTTTTAATATATTATAGTAAATAGGTGGAGACTAGAAACAACTTACAAAATTTGGACCACATAGGTCTATTTTTTTGATACCATCACTTATAAGGATTCTCAAGGAATGTAAGTCCTTGTTAATGTTTTATGATGAAAATTTGGCATATAAAATAAGTGAATCAAATATGATTTTGGATCCTAGTACATATAAGATTTCTCATGAACAATAAGACCTTCAGAAAAAGCTTTAGTTTTTGATATTTGCTCATGAAAGTTGATTTTTAATAGCAATTTAACAAAAAAAATTAATGCTAGGAAATTTGGATCCAATGGTCGCATTTTTTATACCCTGACCTATACCGGGGTTATTATGAAAAAAAAAGCCCTTATATGAAGATAAGGTCTAATTTCTCATTTTTTCATAATGGAACTTAAGAGATAAAAAGATTTGTTTGCAAAATTTGGATCACGTCATGCAATATTATAGGCATTCTCCAATATGCGATTCCTTCATAAGATGGGCACTGCCTTCCCGTGAAAATAATGTACAATTTTTAGTGTTTTATTATCGTAAGCGGCCTTGCAAGACTGTAATATTTTTACTTGTGTTTTTTTTTTTTTTTTTGTTTTGCTAAGAGTAGGCAGAAGCCATTAACAATACTTAATATAATATAAAAAAATAAATAAAATAAAACTTTAATTAAACCGAATTATTATAGTCTTATAGCTTAAAATTTCTATCTTCTTTCTCATTTCCCGCGTTCTGCAGTGTATTTCGATTTTCTATTAAATACTTGAGTCTCGGTGAATACAAAAAAAAAAAAAAAGAAAAAATACTAGAACTTTTGTCCGTGAAACAACACTTGATTTAATTAAAAAAAAAAAAAAAAAAAAAAACACACACAGAGAATAGTAGGAAAGAAAACTGCATTTTATCTTCAATATTTTCCTATTTTACTGTTTTCCTTTTGAAAAAATATATATATGCAAAATAACAAGCAAAGTCTTTTGCGCCCGCATTATTGTCGAATTCATTTTAGCAAACGAAAGTATTCAGATAAATCTAAAACTCTAAGAGGTTTGAAAAATAATATCTACAAACGTTACAAACATAAGAAAAAAAAAGAACTGATATATTACACTTAGGTAAGTTTAAGTTCCATCATATGCTTAACCTTTTTCTATTTTAAGAGATTTATGAAAAAAAAAAAAAGAAAAAACCCAACAAAGCTTTGTAAAAATTTAATTTTCTTATCTTAGTTTATTTCTTGTTAAATGATTTTTACAACTTTTTAGTACTTTACTTTAATATCTTAAAGAAAAAGAAAGAAAGAGAGAGAGCGAGAAAAAGCCATTTTCAAGTAAGAAAAGTAATCTTTTCGCTTATTTAAGGCGCACTTTACACCTGCTTCTCATCCAAAGTTTTAAGCATCGCTATTAACGAGCCACCAGTTCTTAAAACCTTTAACAAATAACAAAAGGAAAGCTTGTAAGAGTAAAACAAAATGATAGCTTTTTTTTTTTAAACAAAAGCAAAAGTTAAATAAATTTGTTCTTTTTTCTTTTCTTTGTTTACATACATACATACACACATACATCTCTCTCTTACCCAAACAAACAAACTTAAATCGACCATAAAAAAGGCGCCAGTTAAATGGCATTCTCTTTGCGAACGCATCATCGCAAACAGCAGTAATTTTTGTGAATTCCTCGACAAATGGGACCATTCGAATATTGAATAGATTTCAGACGCCACTTGTGAACTCTACTCGTAGTAATTATATTAATCATTAAAATAGAATAACAAAAGAGCGAAAAACAAAAGCTCACTTCATCCTTTAACCGTTGTCCGCTATAACAATACATCAGCAATTGTGTCGAAACAGTTGTTAAGAACACTAACTGATATAAGAGTATATAAAATTGTCCTTCAGCTCGCACTAAACGAAATGCTAAAGAGCATATTAATAAACCGCTGATAACAAATTTGATAAAAATTATTTCAGCAAAAAAATTTTCCAACTGATTACTCAAATTCAATACTTGTCGGTGACATTTGACGCATTCAATAATTTTAGCATTCAATTTTTCAGTGCTTATCTCGTAGCTAAGCTCAGCTATATCGCGTAAACGATAATACATTACATGATATTGTACAACAATGTTAGAGACAAGCCATGGGCACAACGTATCGACACCAATCGAAAAGGCAGCAACAAAAAATATACCAAGCAGATGGCAAAAATAAAGAACCGAATAACCGATGGCATTCGAATAATCCCAAAAATATCTATGAAAAATGGAAAGAGAAAAGAGAAAGAAAAGAAGAAAATTTCTTAAGAAAATTTATTCAAATATTTCTTAAGATCTTAAGAATTTTTTTCATTACATTTTACTTACTATTTTTATTAAGATTTATTTTTTTATGTAACCTACAACACTTGTATGGAGACATGCAGACGGAGATAGGGCAAATAGTTAAGAATCATTCAAATCTATTTAAGACTGTCGGTCCCTCTGTCTGTCTGTCCCTATGTCCAACTGCTTTCATGTCCGATGTATTTTTGTGTTTAACCTGCAGATTAGAATTTTAATCAATCGTATTAGTTCAAGAACAATGCATTGCATTGAACCACTTTTTACCATCGTTCCTTGTGTAACGTTCCTTCTAAAACAAGTCGTTAAATGTGAAAAATTTGCCCAATAGGAGATTGATGATGAAAAATAATATTCGAGAATATTAAAAGGAGAATATAGAAAGCTTCAACGGGGATCACTTTTGGATTTCGTTCTATATAAACATTTTTACAAAGGCAAGGAGTTTGTACCATTGGAGCAAAGTAGTGACCTGTTTACACATCTCCTTCACCGTATAAGAGTTAAGTTTCTTTCAATTTAAGTCAAGTCAATGGAATATAAATTTTAATGTTTGATGACGAAAATGGGTGAAGAAAGGGATTTGACGAAAAAGGATGAAGAAAGGGATTTAACGAAGATGGGTGAAGAAAGGGATTTGACGAAGTGGTGTACGTTGTCTAAAAGTCGGTCTTTGCCCCGGCAATAAAGTTTCAACTTGTTATAAGGTATTTATTAAATATTACAATCCATCAGCTAACAAAATATTACTCGCCTAATGTTGCTTTTTAAAAACTTTTCATCAAAGTCATAAGGGAGAGAACTGCAAAAAATTTCAAGTGCGCTTGAATTTGCGCTCGATTTGAGGACTTGAATCAAAAATATATTCCCAGAGTTTTAGCTCTTTATCCCACTTTTTGAAGCATTGTCAGTGAGGTTTAAACCAGGACGGACAGACAGACATGGTTAAAGGAACTCCTAATGTCAAAAAAATGCTTTTGCAATTTATAACAAGTGGGATGAAATGCTTTAACGACTTTAACGCTGCACAATGGACTTGGATATATAACATTTTTATTTTGGAAAATATGAGAACAACTCCTAATAAAAAATGTCGGCTTAAAGGGCATCTTAACTGTTCTATGACGTGAAGTTGCGCTACGATGGGCAAACAGCTTATTAATCTGGACCATTTAGATGTGCCTGGCACAAGAAAAGCGACTACAAAGCCAGTCTGTTCGCGCGTTCAAACCCCAACGCCTTAGAGTGTGCTTGGTCTTAGTGCCCAATGAGCGGTCGGTCGATAAAAGCATTAGACTTGTCGATTGGCTACGCATCCACTCCCTATCGCTTCCTCTTTACTGGCCCTCACCGTTTAACGACTATAGGGGCAGTCTCGAAGAGATTTGTCGTACTAAAAAGCAACAAAAAAAAAACTGCCATGGACAGCATGTTCCACTTTGAAAAAGCATACCATGACCTATTTGGTATTCAACTGCATTTTAAAATGTCTTATCAGATCTCTTAGAGAAGCAGTTTCAAGTCCACATATCGCCAAGTTGGGAAAGCTTGCTCATAATAAAACAACAGCTCATAATTTCTTTCCTTTGATACTTCAAGTAAAACGCTTGTAATTATTACAAATTTGTTTTTTTTTTCTTGCAATATTCCCCCAAAGCGAAGAAGTTTTTGCGAAGAGCTTTGCATCCATTCATTTTTGGAAAATTTTCGGGAAAATTTTTTTTTTCTTTTTTACGAAGCTTTTTTCTTTTCACTTACCCTCCCTTCTGTGGCGGCAACCAAATTTTCTCGCCATTCTTGCGATAGAATTCAAACATGTAAATTAATGGTACAAGGAATGAGCCGAACACCGTACTTGATACCAGCACCATATACAAGGCCGATATTGTAAAATTTTGTGAATTAAATTTCAAAATAATATGAAACTCTTGCGGGTTAACTATTTGATCGAATAAAAAAAACAATAAAAAAAACAACTCTTATGATTGAAAAATTTACATTTAAAATGAAAAAAAAACAAACAACAAAAAAAAAAAAGAAAAACATTTCAAAATTGATACCGTTTGTATTGCACTGCCATACATTTTGCATTAAATCACGGATTTCCTTTCGTTTAAATAAAAATACCAGAGTTTTCCATAACGCTATTATCGTTTGCAATAGCATCCCTGAGGTATCGGCAAATTCACCGAAATCATCTCTATACTCGTAAACATGAATGGTCATAGCCCAAGCAAGCACGGCCGCGAATGCAGTAAACAGGAAGCAACGCATCGGATATTTTACAATATCATGATAATCGAGAGCAGTTATATCGATACCAATAAGATTGAATGAACGTCGCGTTACCCAAAAATAACGTTTAAGTTGTAGAGTATGCAAAAGCATTTTCTTTATGTTAACGATTAAAATTTTTCATCAAATTAACTCAGTCACCGTTGAGTATGAAATGCATGTAATACAATGCATTTTATAGACTTTATAATAATGCAACGAAAACATGCGTGTAAATTCCAAGAATGAATGAATTAATTATGAAAATTACAGACTACAGTGCATGTTACAAGATAATGTTTACCTTTAATGTTATGATTTATTTAATTATTGTGTTTTTGTGTTTTTATTTTTTCTATAATTCGCAAAGGAGGTAGCAAGCAATGGAAAAATTTTCAACAAATTTTTGATTAGTAAAAAAAATTGCGCCTAAAAGTTAACTATAAATTTATTTTCATAGCACATCCAAAAAGTATACTATAATTTCAATGAAATAAAGCAAGCATTGCAATTTGCTATAAACAACTTGAACAATAGCCCATTACTGGGCCAGCCTTTTCTTTGTTTTTTGCTTCGTTAGAAAAAAAGGAAGCGAAACTATCTGCATAATAATTAACTTTAGTAAATTCGTAAGTTATACCGCTTTTCATTAAATATTTAGCCAAGTGTAAGGACGAATGGCAAAACCTACGAATGCAACAGTAAACAATACGCATACTATTACTATCAATGCACTGGAACGGAATTAATTTCACAAACAATAGCAAATAGCAGTTGTTGTTGTTGTTGTACTTTCACGTACAGTACAGTTAGTACATTCCATTTAATAACACAACACAACACAACACAATTTGACTTTTTGTCAAACGTGAATTTTTAATTAAAAAAAAAAAAAAAATAACACAACAGTTCACCTCGGTTCTCCTATTCCATCTAAGCAGTAACTCAAAGATATATGTATAATTTAGAGATACTTTTGAAAAAAAGCATTCATTTTCGGGAAAATTCTTTAAAAAAAATTTTTCGAAAGTAAATAATCAAAGAGTGATATTAACTTCACAGAAATCTTTGATATTTTAATAAACAAATCGACTTGTTGTTATTTCCTCTGTCAAAAGGCAGAAGCTAGGTGCAAGGCCATGTAATATATTTTCCACTAAATTTTGAGAAAAGGTATTAAAATATTCGAATGCACTTTAGATACTTTGCAGTTATCTGTATAATTACTGTATAGTGTTACTCAGTGATTTTTGCCATTTCTCATATTAACAACTTCCGAGGAAACGCATGATGGCGCCCATTTACCACATCACTTACACATGGACAATCGTATATAATCCAATAATCGCCATGAAATATTTTCTGCTGCAGTTGAAATGATCATAATTTTTGTCCTTCAATCAACTTAAATCTCATTCTAATAAGGCCGAAATAAGAGTATACAACATAGACACTAGTTTTTGAAAGGCTTTTTCAAAAACAAGCTAGAACGTTACTTAACGCGATCGAGCAAAAATGATTAAACATCTTGCACCTCTTCGCCTAATACAACTTTCATTGTAAAATATCAAAAACTAAAGCTTATTGACATATAAGGTTCCTTTCGATTTAGACAAGATCGAAAAATAGGCCTATAAGGACCAAGCATATAAAGGAGGCAAAGTTTAAGAGGTTGTATCATTGCGCTCCTATTTGCCTGAGCGGCTGAGTAAGGAAGAATTGCGATTATCAGGCCAGAGTTCGTGAGTTCAAATGTCAAGAGAGGTAGAGGTTTCTCTAATCGTAGCTGTAGTGAGTGCTCACTCGGTAAAGGCAACACACTTGGGCGCACTTATACTAGCCTGCAGCCACAACCTCTTCGTTTCTTTGTCTTTCCTGTTTTGTCTCTGACAGTCACCGTCCTACACGAATAAGAAACATCCCCTATTGGTTATATTAGAAGAGAAAAACAGAAAAAAAAAGAAGAATGAAAAATTCTCTTTACGCAACGACTTTTTCAAAATATGTCTTTAGCGGCCATGAAGAACACCAAATGTAGTTTATTCTCAATATAACTCCTCCTTGGGCCATACATGGCGTTATGAAATTTTCGCTATACACCTGATATTTGATTCTGCTGATAGACGTGCATTCGCGCACGATATGCACCTGCCACCTTGCAGAATCGGTATGAATCGGTATCCGAGATGCCCATTTTGTACAGGTGATATCTGGGACCAATCCCAGATATCTAGGGGCCAATCAAGAAAAGTACGTCGCTCCTTCGCAGTTCCAGTAGCTACATCGAAGAATATTATTAATATTCTTTACTTCCCTTTGTTCTGTACTCTGCTTCCAAAGGCTTATTAATTTTCCCTGGGGCCATTGCGATATCTGATTTGGCTTCTTGGTGCACACCTTGGCCACGGAAATTAGGTGGATCTATGATATTCGTTCGTGATCTCCTGTTGACTAAACAGTCAGCCCTTTCGTTGTCTTGGCAAATTCACGTACAATGCATGAATAAAAAGGAAAACGAATAACAAACATATCGATTGTGAAAATAACTCTGAGTCATGATTAGTAGGTACCAACAAAAGTTGAATCTATTCTCAAGTTCATTTCAATTTTGCATAAATTCGCGTAAATTACACATATCCTTACCATATGTAGCGTAAGGTATAAACATGAACATCAAAGAAGAAATTCCCTCTTAAGATGCTTAGCATACTTTTTAGCATTGCTTTTAAAATATTATCAAAAATCGTTGCCTACTCTTGTAAGCTTTAAAAATTAATTCTTCTTATAATGCAAGCCTTTTTGAATTAAATTTGTTTGCATTTTTTATTGCACGCTTTACGTTAATTGAGTTTAAAACGTTAATAGCCTGAATAAAAGCATATGCATGTACCGGATGTAAAAGTATAGAGCTAATGTCATTTAGGTCGAGGTTAATTAAAAGAGCCACTTGATGCTATTATGTATGACATTAGATTCTTCTCGATCCCTATCTCAGTTACTCATTTTAATTGTTTTAACTGCAACGTCTTGTTTTCTTTTCTTCCTCTCTAGTGCTTCCTTTTTTTTTTTCTCTTTGATTTTTTCTCTAATACCATAAGTCTTGAAAATCACTTTGCGATGCGAACGTACAAAGGCAGTATAAAGAATGAAAATATGTATTAGTAAAAAAAGAAAAAAAAAAAAAGTGGAAAAAAAACTTTCTTCTATTAATGCAAATGATGACAGATTTTTTGTTGTAATATATTTTTTTTTCTTTTTGTTTTTTCATACTCTTACCTCTATTGTCAGGCTTACGTCTGTTGCCGCTGTTGATTTTCTGCAAAAAAAAAAAAAAAGTATGTTCATAAATAACCATAAATGAGCTCATGTTCAAGTAAAATGTACACAAATCCTTTGAGTGCTTGTTAAAGAGACTGATGTGCAAGAGGGAATAAAAACAACAACAATATACTTACATAGCAAAGATATTTTTTTTTACGTATGCTTATGTCATATGCAAGTTGTGTGTGTGTATTGAAAAAAAAAAAAACCTGCAAGTATGTATGAAGAGCTTTGATGAAAGTAACAGCATTTTGCAGAAAGATTATTAAAACTGTATTTAATATTTTAATAAATTTAAACTCTTTGAATGCACGCCTTTGTCGTATATATTTATAACGTGACTTTCATTCATTCACAAGAAAGATAAAGTATGCGTTAAGCTTAAAATCCAATTAAGAGGTAATGGTCGTTTACCTCTTGTGCATACAAAGTCATTGATAATGTTTTCGAATTTATTTACATATTTTTTACAGATGCTCGAACATTCGTTGAAGTACTTAAACATGGTTATGCTCTGCAATACTTACAGTACAGTGTATATTAATATATGCGACACCCGAAACGACTTTAGATAGACACAACTTTTTTTTTTATAATGATTGAGAATCATTTTCTGAATTGGTTTAAACTTGTCTATCCGTCCGTCTGTCTAAAATATTTCTTATTCGTGTAGCACGATGACTGTCACAAAGAGGAGAGAAAACAGAAAGAAATAGGGAGATGATGGCAACAGCCTAGTGGGTATGCACCCAATCGATAAGTGCTATGCCTTCCCCGCCTAAACACTCACCATTCAAATTTGCGTAGGTTGCTCTAAAAATATTAGGTATAGTAAATATGAATTTAAATTAAAAGCAAAAAACAAAATTCTATTAAACCTTCATCACACCCTTCGTTTTAAGCTAAGAACGTCCTGCCCGAGAAATCTGCCCTAAAACGCCTTTAAACGCATGGAAGGCATTGAAAATAACAATCACGAATTATTTCCAATCTAACCAAAAGATTTCCAATAGTTCCAAAAGACGTTCTAAACGAACTCTTCTTAAGCATGGCAATGATCATTTGGCCGATTTTTTCGAGAGAAGATGCGCATCTTGAGACTTTCTTCATCTTAGAAGTACTGTCTTCCTTGATATTTTTCACAAATATTCAAGTAAATTTAAAATTAAAAAAAATAAAAAAAATAAAAAAATAATAATAAAAATATAAATTATTATGTGCAGCATTTAAAGCCTTCAAGAAATTATATTTTTATCTAACATTTTCGCGATATTCGCAAAAATTTATAAATATCGTAATTTTGATTATCGATAGCAACTTATTTTTAATCGAATTTTAAATTTTTATTAAAGAAGGAAAACACTATAACTGTAAAGCGAACACAGCATGAAACTATTTACAAAAACTTTAAACACCGCTTGACATTTTTTTGAAAGTTTAGAAAGAATTTTAAAAAATTTCTTTTATTTCAAGCATAACTTCCTTAATTGCTGTCAATCGTGCTGCCTTTGCATACATAGTAATTGCTACCATATGTTTTTGAGAAGAAAACGAAATTTCATTTAATCGTCAAAGTAAAGATTTTTCTCTCTCTGATGAACAAGTTCGCCAATTAAAAAGCAATCTGAGTGACTTAGCAAAGGTGCTCTTAAGATTAATTTTAACATTTGAAAATATTTGTGAGAAATTGATTTTTCTTTTTTTTTTTTTGCATTATCAAAAACTTTAATCCCCTTGCCTTTGCTTGGCGCACGGTTAATTTCTTTGAATTTATTAATCGGATCAAATCAATTAAATTGTTTGGCAAACGTTCATTGCAATTATTATTGTTGTCAATTTAACAAGAGCAACAAATGGTAGGACGAAAGTCACTAGCATCTTAGGGTACGAACTTTATTGAAAACCTTACCGCACTTGAGATTTGAACCCACAATCATTGAGTTGTTAGTGCAGACTCTTTGCCTACTCGCCCACTCAGACGGATAAGTCTTTTTATACTTTAGAAAGAGAATTATACTCGAATGAGATCGAATCTTCCATACCCAGCACAAAGGGCCATCATTAGATACCCTATACTACTTGACCTAATACAGTTATTCATTCGTTTTGATAATAATACAAAAAAAATTACATATGAATTTGATCTGAAAGCATGCCTTTCATGAAAGCCCGCGTACACAAGGATATCTAAAATATCACATGACTTGATCCAAAATTTAGCAAACTTAATTAATGACAAAAAATCAAAAATTCCTCTCTTCCTCTCCATACAATGGTTAGCTTTTCATGATAATATTGGGGTCTGAAAAATAGACCTATGTGGCCAATCTTCACAGCAAGATATTGAAAATTAAACCTTTCTCTGAAGAGCTTGCTATTCCTAAGAAATTTTACCCGAAGTGGAGTCCAGGATATAGGATCATGTGGTTCAAATTTGGTCCACTTAAATTCTATGTCAAATTACCTGTTTAGCCTGTTTGGCATATAAAGGTTTACATTTCCTGAGATTTCTTATGTGCTGTGTTACCCAAAAATAGACCTACTTGGTCCAAATTCGGTAACATTGATTTCTTTATCAATTTGCTCTTAAAAACCAATTTTCATCACGAAATATTGAAAATTAGACCTTCTTACCACTCTAAATCGGGCAGCAGACAGAAAAGTAAATTCGCCATAATTTCCTGAAACGATCGATATAACAAAAAGTGGGGATCTATCTCGTGTTTCTTAAGACTTCCTGGATGTACACTCTGTACAGCAAGAAGTGTAAGCTAACAAGTAAGAAAATGATAATCGATTGAGACCGATGTGTCTGTGCCCACCACAATTGTTTAAGAAAAAAAAAAACAAGACACAAAGAAAATTAAATTTCGATACTATATAGGATTGGCTGGACATAGCATAGAATTTTCTTCCCATTTGTGCAAATGCTACAAGATTACCTTACATAATATGTATAGAAATTTATTATCGTTGCACTTTTTGCCGTCTACGAGTAGTGAGTAACCAACCCAGAAAGCAACAGGATTCTCACTTTATGTTGTACTTTAGGCATTTCCTTCGACCAACTTCCAATAATTAACTACTTGCAACAACTTTCGCAGATTATTCCAAGTTTAAAGTCGATCGGAAGCATGTTTGTTTGAAGCATGAGATAAATCAAGATCGATGTTTCGGCTTTGTAAAGTCTCTGGAGGCCATTACAAACAAAGTTTAAGAAAGTGAATACACACTGAGTCTTCAGTGGTAAATCTGACAAGTTAAGTCACCAAAAAAATCATTGTCTCAATCAGTGCAGAAAAATGCAAGGACAGATTGATGATCATTATCAATAATTTGTTTTCCGCAATCCGCCACTTTTTAATAAACTGTGAAAGACCCAATTGCAAGCAACATGACATATTAAGAAAGAACAGTGAAAAAATTTATTCAAGAAATTTGACAAATTTTGTTGCAAAAATGGTCTGTAATCGCATGTCTTGCAGTAATTACCGCACTTTACCGATTATTTTCAAATGCTTTTTATATCTTACTCAACTTGTGGCACCAGGGTATATCCAGTTTGTGCGGATGTATGCGACACCTAGGAGGACATGAGATAGACCCACGCTGTATTATAACGATCGATTTAGAGTCACTTTCCAATTGCAAGCTTGTCCGTCCATCTGTCCCGTTTGTTTTCTGGTGATCAATCTACAAATCCCAACTTTCAAGACATTTCAATGAAAGTTGATTGTCGATATGTTTTGACTCAAGGACGAACGCTATTGAAAATCGCCGTATTTTGAAAAGTGATTATATGAAAAACTGTAGTGTGTAGTGTAGGGTACTTAGTGGTGCGCCGCGGCCTACTATAATGTTTTTACTTATTTATAAAACGAAGGTTTCGGATCAGACTACTTTTTCGACCACTTCCAATATAAAGCCCTATTTTGAAAAGCCGTTACATAAATAACTACAATGAGCGAAGTGGTGTAGGGTATTTTAAGCTCGGCCGTGTCCCACTCTGGGTTTTTTAATTGTTAAATCATTCTACCAATGGATTGCAATTTATTGTCAGGGTTATCGCCCTTATATAAAATTTTTATTGAAGCACAACACCATCGCTTACTTACATAATTGAAACAGACCAAAAGAAAAAAAATAATCTCTCGTTGACAGCAAACTTTTAAAGATTCATATTCGGCAAACATGATATACCACAACATTTTATTTTCTTTATATTCTTAGTACACTCGAGGACAAAAAAATCGCACATACTCTGCATTTCTATAGTTCAGTTCCTATGTTCTCGAGCGAGCTGAAGGCGTGCTTTTCCGAGAGCAGAGGTCTGTTAGTCCGTGCGTCGTCAGACCTTCTTCGGCTCAGCTTCTTCTGAACATTCACCGACTGACATCCACTCCTGTAACTACCGCCAGCTGCTGACCGAGTTGAACTACTTTTAACGAGCGACGTCGTGACACGTAGATGGTCATCACACTGTGTTGTAGCACGTTTTCGACCACTTTCACGTCGCCGAATATAGTCACCGATCTCTTAATATCGCTGGTATACACCTCAGACAGGATAATGGCTTAAATTTATCTATCGTGCCACTTCGCTTTGGTTCTGCCCAGTCGCAATTCATGCAACCACTTGAGACGCTGCTTCCGGTATGGTATCCATTTTTTTGTCCGGAATAGTCCCGCAATCGTTAAAGAACCTTTCAGACTGCGAGTTGAGATGCCGGTGATATCACTTCTATCAATCCTTATCCTTTTACACCTACTGAAAATCGCGAAAACAGCGAGACATGGAATGAGCAATTTTGGGTAAATCTATTGTCGTATTGCTACTGTAATGATTTTGAGGGTCGGGAGTAAGCATTATGTGTTCTTCAATAGCTAACACTGGGTCCTTTAGCTTAATATAAGTTAAGTTTGCAATATAAACTTAATTTGGAAATATTTGTGAAAATGTAGAGAATGTGAGACTTCTTTTTGCTCACGAGTGTATTAAGTACTGCTTTTTAACCCAAAATTTTAATGAACTTGATTTTGTAACTGATTGTGAATATAAAAATTCTACTTTCTAAAGAATCGTTCAATTAAAAGTAATTAGTCAAAAAAACAAACAAAAAAAAACGGAAACAAAAAGTTTTATCGAAATGAAACCAAAGCAATAAAAAGAAAAATCCAATTAATTGTTATTTAAGGGAATTAATTAATAAACAACTTAGAAAAACAAAAGTTTTTGTTATGATTCCTACAGTCAGGGTGGTTACTATTAGGTTAGAACTATATTAAAATTTTTTTTTAATTTTTTTTTTTTTATTTTTATTGTACAAACACAATCACTCAGGGGATCTCCCCTACTCGTGTATTACAGTGATGGTCGGGAAGAGAGAGGGAAAGCGGTACACCCAATTCTCTTTTTACACGATAGATACGTTCCCAAAAAATACGTGTAAAAAAAAATTCGCGCAAAAAGAGAATTAGGAGTAAACAATATTAAAAAGTTCTTGCTAGAGTTCACTTAATTTATTTCGTGCTTACAAATTTTAATTCATTAAATATTTTATAAAAAATAACTCGCTCTTTGCTCTGTGAGATTCAAGATAAATTCCTGGAATATTAAAAATCGTGTTAAAACAAAATAATTCGTGTAAAACACGAATTTTTTTTCTTTTGAACTCGTGTTAAATCAAATTCGTGTAAAAAAAATCGTGTAAAAAGAGAATTGTGTGCATTACAATCGGCATAAAGTCTACCGCATCAAAATCTGAACCAGAGCATACAGGCTTAGTAGTCACGATTCTTACCTACACTCACGCTACTCATGCGGATTCTAAGATCACTTCGGCTTCAAAGTCCACTGTTTAATCTGGTACTGGAAAATCTATAAAGTTAAGCTAAAGTTTATGTAAATAAAGTTAGTTTAAGAGAATCGGCAGAAGAGAACACATTCTATGAACCATCCAAGCACAGTTTTAAGAAATTAGTTGAACAAATTCTAGACCAATTAAACGGTGATGTATAGGGGGAATAGTCGATCCTGCTCTCGTCACTAATATTTAGTATTTTGAAAGAACTTGTCTCTTAAGTTCAACTAGAACTCAAATCTAAAGTTTGATTACTTAACACAATATATTCAAGTTGTCGTAAGTCACTAAAGCAAGTCACGCTTTATTATACCACAAACTTTTGTTTCGTCTAAAGTAAATTTAATTTGATTTAATATCATACATATATCAACTTAGATCTTGACTTTTCTCACAACTTAATATATACTTGTTTTGGCCAATCAGTGCAAAGTTTTTGTTTTTTCTTTTTCTTTTATCTCCTTTTTTTCACTCATCGCGAAAAATTTGTGGTATATTCGTTTTTTCGAAACGTTTGCGATAGAAACTTCACAGGGTCTACACAATAAAGGCGTTCTTGACCAATATTAAATTCTGATTCCTGTACCTGTGTGCCTAGCATTTAAAAATTCTCCCAGTTATAAAAATAAAAGATAAAATAGATAAAGACTTGACAGACTCTATGCAGTATGGGCATTCTTGATCAATATTAAATTCTGATTCCTAGCATTTAAAAATTCTCCCGATTATAAAAATAAGAGATAAAATAGATGAAGACTTGACAGACTCTATACAGTATGAGTATTCTCGATCACTATTAAATTCTGATTCCTGTGCCTGAGTGTGTGCCTAGCATTTAAAAATTCTCCCGGTTGTAAAAATAGAAAACGCTTGCGATAGATGAAGACTTCATGGACTCTATAAGATATAGGTATTCTTGATCAGTATTAAGTTCTGTTTCCTGTGCCTGTGTATGTGTGTGTGTGTGTGTGTGTGTGCCTTGCATTTAAAAATTCTCCCAGTTGTAAAAATCAAGACATCGCAGGTTAGTGCTCAGAATAGATTAAATCAAGGAAAAGGATAGAACTGCAGCCTAAAGGAAACTGAGCAACGAAATTTGTTTTTTTTTTTTTTGCTCATTCCTTGTAAGCTATAACGGATACAACGACAACATTCTCCACGCATATTCTATACACAATTCTTCACTACTTGTATAAAAATGCAACAAAAAATTGCTTATGCCCATCCGGTATCGTAGAATGTCGTTCATTCCACATTTATTTTTTTTCTCTTTTTATGATAAAAATGGTGGATATAACAGATTCGGCCAAAGTCGAATATAATTTTCTCACTTCTTTTATTATTTTTTCGTTATATTATTACTTTCGTTTCCATTTCCCTTTGTGGTTGCGAGATATGTTGCAAACGTGTAAATACCTAATGAGAGAAAAAGTAGAAGTAAAACCATAAAAGCACTTTTCACTTTTTAGCATTTTTTATAAGCGTTTTACTCATTGCCAAGAAAATGCTGAAAAACTGAATATTCATTCATTCCCTTGACAATTTTTCATTTATGCTATAAATAATTTATATAAATTTTATATAAATATTTATGTTTTTGTTTTTTTTTTTATTTTCAAAATTTTCAACAACAACAACAACAACAACAAGCATATGCATATAGCGCTTGGTTATATGTACGAGTTTAATAAAACACTAAAAAAAGAAAAATTAAATTTAACTTCATCAACATGCAAACGTTTATTTACTTAGCCTCAATTTAAACTCTGCATGGGCAGCGATAAAATGTCTGGCATTTTTTCTACAGGTTTTTTTTTTCATTTTCATACCTTAGAGCGGTCCGCAATAGTCCGCAACAATTAGCACTGTTAAATGACCTTTAAAGATATTGGCATTTACCTTATGCGCGCCCATGCAAGGACAACGAATCTTTTACACCTTTCATATAAACGAATAGATATGAAAGATGAACAGGGGAATAGCAATAATTTAATTATTTTTCCAAACTTTTCGATATGCGATCTCAGTTTCCAAAACAAGTCAATTTGCCTTTTTTGCTTTTTGATTTTGTAACTGTAAATAAAGCCAGGTTTATATTCACCACAGAAAACGTATACTATTTTTGGCTGTTCCTTTATGATCTCCAAAATTATGCTTATAAAGTGGAGCTGTCCATCATTTTGTTTGTTTGTGGCAGCAATTAACATAATGAGCTAAAACTTGACCTTTTCATCTTTCCCCTATTTATCATCCTTCCCAGCAGTACCGTGTTTGCACTAAATAGCGAATTGAAATCTGGCATAAAAATTGTGGTCAAAGAAATGATACGTGACCTTTGTCTTAATAAATGACATTACAGTCGCGCACAACGCGTCGGGACAACATGAAGCCTCTCCAGCCATAGTATGATGACTGTGATAAGTGAAAGTCCATAGATTATTGCATTTAAAAAAGGAGCAAAAAGCACTCGCTTTTGTTTTCCTATATGCTATAACTTTACTTCTACTTAGGGGAACTGTGTTTCGCAGGCCCATGGAAAAGTTCATATCATTTATCATGTAGATATTTTATAGGGAGCGATGCTCTTTAATCGATCAGGGTTTAAAAAAGTCGATGAAATTTTACCCGTACATCTTTTCTTTAGGCAAACATTAACCAAAAAATAATGTTGTATAGGCCTGAATACAAGGCGAAGACCGATAACACCACGCGACATAAATTAGCACTGGAATAGTTAGTGGATCGAGTTTTCATGTTATAATTGGGGCTTGTACAATAAGAGTGGGCCCAAGGAAAACATGGTCAATACGGATGAGCCTATCCAACCCTTGGAAGCTCCCATTGGCATCATGTAAGGTAATGTCCCGTGTTTGACGAAGCAGGAAAAGAGTTTCTTGTCCACTCTCTACTATCAACAGCTAATGCACTCAAAGCAATTTGGCTAATGCGTTCGGTAGAGGTCGTTGAAGTAGAGATGGCTTCGCTTAAAGACTATTGTACTTTTCTTTCATATTTTGATTTGATTTTCCTAAGAGGCAGAGCTTAAAAGACTAAGCGCACAGTTTATTTGTATTGATGGGCGATCAACAACGCGGCTAAAAAAAGTAATAACAGCAACCGTAGTTATAGGTGGCTAGCAGTGTTATTACCTTGCGAAGTTATTAATAAAATTTGTTTGCTTTATATGAGAAATATCGCAATATCCTCCCATCCATGCCATGAAAGCAGAGAGATAAGAACAATAATATTAGCTAGAAATTATTTCAATCCTCATGCTGCTATAATTAAATGTAAAAATACAAAAAGGGGAAAAAATCGTAATCCTATTGCGGCTATAGTTTGTTTGTTGCTTTATGAACCCGTCTAATCAAACAACATCACGGATGATATGAAGACTTGTAAAAATCCATTAAATATGTAAAAGTTTACTTTATGGATATAAAAGTTTTTTTTTCGAGTTTTTTATGAAAATCTATAAAAAGAAGCCAAAAATTGAAATTTTATTAAAATTCTTGTGCATATAAATTTTTCTTTATTTGCTTAATAAAAAGAAAAAAAATAACAAAGTTCAGTTTAAAAATTTATAATATATATCCAGGTGTGTTTTTGTAACGATATTTAAGTGAATCGAAATATAACATCAGACATGTTATTGGATTACATTATAATCTTATACATTCCCACATATATATATTCATTTAAAACAAAGATCACTTACAGGCCTTAAAAGCATAAAGGCAATACCACCCAACTCTAAAATCGCATTCAATTCTATAAAGAAGGCATAGAGTAGAAATGCAATTCAATACAGAATCGAAGTAATTCTATATACAATCCTGCACAACTATGAAAATAAAGCCGATTTGGTCCATTTTCAATACCAAACTGCGTGCAAAAACTTCCAATGTTTTCACTAAATTTGAAGTCGATATCTTCACTTTTGCGACCAGGAGAGCACCAACAACACAAACCATACAGGTATGCAGACGGACAGACATGACTAAATTTTACGGTGATCAAGAATATATATACTTTATAGAGTCTCTGAAGCTTCCGTTTGGGTATTACATATACTACCAAAAAAAAAAACAAAATGGGTATACCCCATCTTACAATGGTGGGTATAAAAAGAGAGCAGAATATCAAAAAAATCTCAAGAAAAAGACACAAACGTGAACATAATAATTGTGCAAGGCCCTATACCACTTCGCCAAGTATAATTATTTGCTCACTTTGGTAATTGCACATTATTTCAAGCAAAGACATACTTTTCACAAATGCCCGCCTAGCGAGATTAATTTATTTTTTAAAAATTTCCCTTCATATAAGCGCTTGCTTTCCATGATATGCTCCGTATATGCTGGGGTCTAAAAAATAAGGCTATGTCATTCAAATTCCCATTCATTTTTTTGCAAAATGAACCGATTCTCATCCTAAAATATTAGAAATTAAACCTTTTTCTGAAAGGCTTGCCAAGAAATAGATCCATATGATTAAAACGTGTTCCATTTAATTTTTATGTCAAATTATTATCATGCACAAATTTTCATCATAGTACATTTACAATTAGGCCTTTTTGCAATATCAAGGTTTACATTTCCTGAGAATCCTTAAAGGCTTCGTTATCCCAGAAATAGACCTAAGTAGTGAAAATTCGGTAACGTTGATTTCTGCATACATTTACTATTATGAACCAAGTTTCATCATGAAATATTGATAAGTACATCCTTTTACCATACAGAGAGTCAATTTTCCTAACAACGGTTTTATGAGAGGGCGCCGAAAAATTTCTAAATCCGGATCAAGTTTTTCATACCAATTTAGAATGTCAAACTACTAGCACTCAGTGAATATTGTCGAAAAATTTTGCAATAGCAGTAACGACTTTTCAGAAAGATGGCTTTTCAGGTGCCGGAAAAATGGACCGATCAGAACCATTTCCATTTCCTTGGCACGAAACACAAGAAATCTTAAAAATTACCATCTGTGTGTGTGTAGATTGAAGACAAAATTATATGGACAAACATAAGGCGGCCAGACGGAAGAAAGATGATTCTGAATCGATCGGTATTATGAAAGCTGGATCTATCTTAAGGCCTTCTGAACATTACGTATGTCTGCGTAAACTTAGTATACCCTGTGCCACAAGCGGTGTGTACGGTACAACTAGAACAAGTCAGAAAAAAATTGCTTTATAAAAAAAATTTTTAAACGAAAGCAAGTAAAAACTCAATGGTGATCAACGGCGCACCATTAAATACTTTACACTAAAACTTGCAACGACTTTTAAACGTAAGTCCTTGTAGCATAATTGATCGAAAAAGTGGTACAATCCAAATCATTTCCTAGAGAGTTCGTACTCGAACCAAAACACGTCGGTGCACCAAATTTCATCAAAATTTTCCAAAAATTACGCCCTTTAGATGGAACACAAGAAAAATGACGGACAAGAAACAGAATCACTTTCTGAATAGATCAATATGGTATATATAGGTGGGTCTAACTCAAGAGCTTCTTAGTTGTACATACATCCACACAAACTTGATATATCCTTGTACCACATTATGTGGAAGTGTAAACATTTATATTAGAGAATGTTCGTAGTTTAGATATTTACATACGCAGCCTTATACACTATAAGACTTTCTCGATAAAGCGTAGAAGAAAGTTCTTCTTCTTCTTCTTTTCTGCTTCTTCCTATGTAGCAAGAACGTCACAAAATTTCATTAAATAATTTTGTTTCTTAGCAAACGGTACACAATGCTTGCTAAGGACATAAGAATGTGTAAACAACGACTGCATAATTTTGTGCATCTTTTGTACGACTAATATTATAATATACTTATGGGAGAAGAGATTATGTTATGTAAGTACATAATTACAATTTCTTTAAAAAAGAGTCTTTTTCTCATAAACGACGAAGAAAATAAAATAAAATTCTTATTATATCCTGGACTTATGGTACAAAGGTATATTAAGTTTATGCAGTGGTATGTAACATTCGCACGGGCTTGAGATGGACGAAGTTTTTATTATATACATACGGTTTGGAGTCATTCTCTAAATCGCCTCAGGCTTGCCTGTCCGTTTGTCCGTCTGTTCGTCTCGCTTTCTTAAGTTCAACTTACAAATCTTATTCTTTGAGATATTTTGATGAAATTTGATACATTGACGTGTTTTGGCCCGAGGATGAAGGCTACTGAAAATAGTTCAGATCCGACTACTTTTTCAACCGCTCCCCACATAAAGCCTCACTTTTTAAGGCCTTCATATGAATAGACTAAAAAATAAAAGTGCTGTAGAGTACTCAATTTGCGGACCTGTGTCCCGTTACAGTATTTTTACTTCTTTTTACTTCAAATTATTTCGAAATCTCTCTTAACAGTTTCCTTTGTTAATTTGCATTAAAAAGACAAGAGAGAGAAGAAAAAAAAGTAAGATAAAAATCATCTAAAAGCATTCTATCATGTCTATAAAATATAATGACATTAACGACAAGAACGACCACTGGCAGTTTTTTTTAATGAAATATGACTTAAAGGCAATAAAAAATAAAATAAAAAAATATATATACATATATATAATAAACGAAACAACGACAACATCCTTTGTGCAGTTGTTATCCTTTTAGCTCTTTACCGGAACAACAGGAAAAGAAAACATTCACATAATTAGCAAAGAAGTTGTAAGCTTCTGAACGAACGGAAGGAAACATTTCAAGTAATTGCAAGTTGCTGAAGTTATATATTGATTGATTAAGTCTATAAATCTACAATATTTACTGATATCGTAATTACTGGCAATAAAAAGAGAAACTTATGCGAACAAGAATAAGAAAAAACAAAGGAAAAAAAAAAAGGATTTTTTAAATAAAACTTTCTCTATGCATAACCTCTTGGAAGTTTATTGTTTACATAAACAAGGTCAATAACAATTTAGGATAAGAGAGACAACGTTGAAGCAAGAAGATATACATTCACAATTTATAGCTAACTAGAAATTTAAGCGAGAATTGACAACATAAGTATATATATATATATATATATATCTATGCATGAAGCAGATAAGAGAATTTGTTTGGATAAGTGTTAAGAGGACAGACAACATTTATTTGTTCATAGTTGTTGAAAGTAAATTTATTTGAATTTTATTGCACATAAAGACAATGCTCTTAAAATGAAGTAATTATAGCCACAAGTCGATTTATCCTTTCGTTTATAACATCCCGGAAGGGATGCTCTTTAAAAACTTATTATATATACATATATATATGTATATATATATATATAACCCTTGATCTAACTAAGATTTATTTATCTTACTTAAGGACAACAACAACCGCTATGATGGAAACTTTTTACACTTTTGCTGAAAATACTTTTTAAGTAAATTTTGCTACTTTATTAAGTTAAACTTTAATGTATTTTTTTTTTTTTAAATGGCATTAAAAACAATTTCATGAAAAACTTTTTCAAAATATATCTCATTTAAGTAATTTTTTGCTTTCTACTCGTAAAATATTTAATTTGTGTTAATTAATCAGTCTTTACAAACAAAATCTCCGCACTTAACAAGTGCACATACGTATAAATAACAAGTAAAAAAATTATACTCCGTCATGACCGAATCCTTTACACCCATCACCGGCTAAGAAAAAGAAAATAACTAAATTTTCGCACTCTATGATACTGGGCAGGCGTGGTTGACTGTTTCTATTTTCAGAATAAAAAAAAAATATTTTACATAATTTATGTGTTGTGCTTCATAAGTGACGAGAAAGCACGTATGTACGTTGATTGTATAGAGGTGTGGGAATGGTAGGCGTATCCCTTCATACGGTTTAGGTCATTTTCAATTTCTTAGGCAAATTTGTAAACGACATCTTCATTGAGTATGAGAATGCTTACCACAACCACTACACTGTTGAGCGCGCGGACAGATGGACAGACTAGGAGATGAGTACGCTTAATTGCACTCCGATTTTGAAACTGGCCAAAAAGGTATTTACTTTTAGTGGTTTTTGAAGCTTGCTTCTGCGCGTTATAAAAGTAATGCAAAGAAAAAAATAAAATGTTGATACACTCTAATATTGGAATAGGCGGGGTGAATTTTTCCCATTTTTGTACCGGCGCTACAGCATCACCCACAAAAAATACATTCAAATATTTGTAGAATTATATGCTGCAGTTTATGACTAAAAAACCAATTTTTTTGTTCCTTGTTGCGAAACAGAGGTATTATCACTTCACGTTGGCGTGTCTTTCCTTTCAATACAAACTTGCAATCAAAAATTTCCAAAGTTTTAGCAAAATTTAAAGTCGATAACTACATTTTTGCGGCCAGGAGAACTTTTGCAACAGATGGACCGACGGACATGTTTATATCGATTCAATTCGATTTGATGCTGATCAAGAATGTATATATTTTGTGAGGTCTCTTTAGCTGCCTTCTGGCCGTTGCAAGTGGATTGACAAAACGAATATACGCCTCATCTTCTCGGTGATGGGTATAACAAGAGAGAAAATAGTATCCAGCTGTGATTGAATATTTTAAACCCAGAAGAGAGAAAACGAAAGTTTAATGCGCTGTAATGTTAAGTGAACATGAGGGACTTTTTCTAGTTTTACACAGATACTGTTAGGTAACCTATAGAATATACGGGAATGTTTTATCATTGCACCAGTAGTCGCTTATGGCTAATGGGCAAAAAACCCAATTTTTTTTTTGCTTTCTAGATTGGAGGTATTCTCGGTTTATGTTGCATTGTAGACGTGTCCTCCAGGTGATTTGACCCATTTTTAATACCTACCTGCAAGGACTTTTCAAAGTGCTTGCCAGTTTTGAATCCCAGATCATAACTTTTACGACAAGCCGCATTCTCACAGGCCGTTTATCACAGGCATTACACAGACGAACATGGCTCGGTCAAATCCGAAACTTACGACATACGTTTCGACAATGTATTCCTAAGCAAAGCTTGGAAGTATATGCGAAGCATAGGACAACACCTTCACAATTGGGTGATGGGTGTGTCAAAGATACGTCCTAAGGCGAATACGGCAAACAAACAATGTTATGAGCAGCTAATGTGGAATATGAAGTTTTGACAAATGCGTCAAACAAACTGACATAATAACTATTATGAAAATTATAATAAAAATTGGAGCTTGACAAACGTGACTATTAGATATATTCATGTAAACATGTGTTACACATTGTCCATAGGCAATCACGCTATTTGTCCATTACCCAATCACTATCATTTATTCCAAGCCATTACAATCAAATGACATTTTTCGTCATCAATTCGAAAGGATTAAATGCATCGTTAGGTCACCCATTAATAGCAGCGACTTGTCCATTCTTCTTCTTATTCATATTATTTATTATCGATTATATACTATACGTTGATGTTTATTAAGTTAATCGCTTTGTAATATTTGCTTTTTTTCTTCTTTTATTAAATTTTTTCAAACTTATTCAATTACTATCACCACTTAGCTATTTTAGATGATGTCCTATCCTATGTCCTTTATCAATTTTCCTTTTACGTTGCTTAAATCATTCGCTAACTATTATCACAGTAAGTATCTGCTGCATATAACGGACTATCTATTATACATTATTTATTAATCATTATTATAGGAACCCACTGACAGTTCATTAGATTTGTCCAACGTTGACAATGCTTTGATCTAAACTTTGCGTGTACCATAAAGTGTTCGTTCTTGTTCGATATGATAGGCGGAGTCAATTTAACTCTTTCTTAGTTTTCCGTTTCTGAAATAATGCTTATGACCTTCCAAGCCTCCTTATGGTGTAGTATACGAAAGTACTAGAAAGGCTTATGCCTAAGCACGGCTTTTGCCATTTTTTCGGCGGAACAGGAGTACCACTTGAAAAATACAACTATTTCTTTGAGGTTACTCAGGAAAAGATTCATTTTTCGGGTAACATAAGATGGGGAGATCGGCTCGAACACTCAATTTCACCTTATCGACTGAAACAAGTCTTAATCAGAATAAGAAATATCTACAGTGAGAGGGTAACACCTCCCTTCAGTTCAGTGCTGTCAGAATTTACTCGGAAAGTTCTGCAGTGTAATGGTGAACACCATAGTCGTGGAAATTTTCATTATCGTCAGCTTTTTGTATATTGCGCCCACCTTTTGGTTCAACCATATCGTCAACCATAAGTCAAGATATTTTACAATCCCTAAAAGTGTTTCGTCTATCCTGCAATAACATTATCCTTACAATTAAGGAGAATAAGTCCCACTTCCCGCAAATAGTGGTCCTTTGCTGCCACAAAGATTCAAAGGAGGATGTTATGATCGCTTTATTCGTTAATATTTACTATAATTAGAGTAAGTCTCGCATGTGTGGGCGGAAGCCACCTAATCCTCCCCAAAACTCTCGATATCTTCGAGAACCGGCATAATTTAAGCTTTTTTTTGGTGGACGTATTAGCAGAGCATTCTGTGCGTGGTCTTATACTGGAAACAAAACATCCCGGAAACGCTTTCCCATTACCTCGACGTGAACCCTTATCGATTCTTGATACTCATCATATCATCCTGCCCCCCCCCCCCCCCCGTCCATTCTCGTCTCAGATTAGAGGTTTCCATGTCGCCTCCGTATGGCCTTATATCGAAGCATATCTTGCCAAATTGTTGGCACATTTCTTCCTCCCATTTCTTCTTTCGATGCCCACTCATGTAACGTTGGCTGTATGGTGCTAATATAGAGATATATCCAGAGCTCTACAGATGTATGTCCTCCAATTATGTCCTTCACCAGGACCACAAAGCTTTCGCAGCGTACCCATCCACTCCACTCGTTCTGGAATTGCCTGCCTATCGCACGACAACCTACCGCAACTCGCTTTCCTTCAATCACATTACCGAATACTGGAAAAATTTGACGGCAGCGATGTTTCCCACCACGTGCCAGATGTTTCCGCTTTTAAGTCAAATAAGCAAAACTTTCTGTTTCCATTTCTCGCTATCTATTATCCATCATGACCCTCCTCCTGAATGGATGGTCAAACCAACAAAAAACAAGAAAAATTGCAGTTGAAAAACTTACACTGTTCTCTAGTGCTTTGTACTTTTGGACAGGAAAGCCAAAACTTTATTCAACAACCGTTCAACTTCTTAATATAAAAATATGTATATTAAAATGAAGCAAAATGTGTACACCGGTACCTAGAATACGCAACATAATCGAAATATTGACAATCAAGCATTGTGTCAACTAAATAGTATTGAATCGTAAAAATGTTTTCTGAAAACTATTTTTCTTTTTGTGTTCTAGTATTTATTTTCTTTTACACACTAGACTGTAAACAATCCCTTTACTGACCGAAAAAGCGTGTTATTTCCCAGATGTTATTTTTATTTTTTGCTACACTGGAAACCATTCATTAACTATGATGTAATATTTACTACTTGTTATAACTTAGACATTATCTCTAATACATTATCTGCTTTAGGTTTTTTTTTTTGTTGTTGTTTGTGTCTATTGACTTAAGTTTATTATTTTAGTCCATCACATTACATCGCGTAGTGAGGGTTAGGGCTCATTCAATAGTTTCTACAACCAATGCTTGGGTTATTTTTATATCCAACGCCCATCACCGAAGGATGAGGATTATATTCATTTTGTCAAAACAGTTGCAACGGCCAGAAGAAAGCTTGCCAGGGCCCGCAAAATGTGTATATTCTTGATCAGCATCAAATTTCGAACTGGTTTAAGCAGGTCCGTCAGTCCGTTTATTGCAAAAATTCTTCTGGCCGAAAAAATTAAGCTATCGACTGCACATTAAGCAGAAACATTAAAAGTTCTTGCACGCAGTTTGGTATTGAAAATGGAAAAAATCGGTTGAAGGACACGCCCACGGCACCACATAAACTGAGAACATCTTTTTATTGCAAAAGTAATAAACAAATTTTGAACTATAGCAGATAAATGTACAAAAATTTTAAAGCGTATTCTATGGGCGATGCTGTGGCATCTGTAAAAAAGTAATCAAGATTGACCACGCCTATGTAATATTATAAGGTATCAACGTTTAATTTTTTTCTATACCTTTAGAAGGCGCAGAAACAAGCTTCAACAACCCCATAAAATATATAAATTCTTGGCCAGTTTCAAATTTGAAATGCACCTAAATATGCACGTCTGTCCGCCTGCGCCATTGTGTAGCGTTTGTGGAAATTATTGTCCCTTTGGTGAAAATTAAGACATCCCATGCAAACTTGCAAAAGGATTCCGAAGTGACTTAAACTTTTCAAAGCACACGCCTCCACCGCCCACACGGCTATGCGAGGAAAACTTTTTTTTGGAAAATAGAAAAAATCATCTGCGCCCACTTCATATTATAGAGCATGAAAATTTAGTTCTCCTACTTTTCTTGTCATTTTTAGGATAACGGTGGTGGGTATAAAAGATTTGATCACGACCGAATATAATTTTCTTAGTTGTTTATCATTCATTTTTTGTTTAACCTTTTGCTGTTGCATCAGCATCCCAGGCACGTTTGTTTTCTCTTACGAATAGTAGCAGAACGGGCCTATGGCATTGTAATTCCAGTTACGAGGTAAGATTGGTCACTACCAGCGCGAGACGTAACTTATAAACAATTTTTTACTTTATACCAAGACACATAACTGACTCTTTCGTTTGGCTTCAAGAAAAAATTAATGAAAAAAACAACTATTGAAAGAAGTTTTTTTGATGTAAATGCCACGGCATCTTTACTAAGGTTTCTTATGTTCTGTTATTCTTCAATTTCCATGTTAATAAACCACCATACAAAAGAGCTAATAATACTGTTACAGACATGATGTTTATTTAAAGCACTTTTTCGCTTTTTTTGTACCTTACTTTTATTTATATTCTGTGATCTTCCTTTTGTAATCACAGATTGTGAGATACATTCATTTTGTCAAAATGTTTGCAACATCTACAAGAAAGCTTTGGGAGCTCCATAAAGCATATATATTCTCAATCAGCATCGAATCCTGTAGCGATTTAAGCATGTCCGCCCGTCTCCCTGTCTGCGTAAAGTCTGTGATGAACATTCTTCTGATCGCAAAAAAGGCTCCAAATTTGGCAGAAAGATTGGATGTTCTTACACGCAGTTTGGTATTCAAATGGAGCCAAATCGATTAAAGAACACGCCCACAGTGGAGCCCACCGTGAGACCACCTTTGCTTTCAAAACTAACAAAAATTTGCTTTCGGTTATTAGCCACAATAGATCCAACGATAAAAATTTACATTTGTATTCAACGGGTCCTCCTGCATCACCTACACAAGAATGGAAAAAATCGGTCAGGTCTACTCAATATTATAGAACATTAAAATTAAAATTTTTTGTCAAAACGTTTACAGCCCCCAGAAAGAAGTTCCAGAGTCCTTAAAATGTTTACATATTATTGATAATTGATGGATAGAGGGACTGACAAACATGTCTACAACGATTCACACTTGAAAAGTTCACATCTGAACGAGTCTATCTGTTAATTGGTGTTGGGCTCAAAACTTCAGACCTCCACCGCAAATGTAGCAAAAAGATTAAAAATCGTCGCATTTGAAATGATCGGCAAAAGGAAACGCCCACGGTAGAATATAAAGTGAGATCATCTTTGCTCTCGGTATTTTTTTTTATCATCACGCATAAACAGACACACGCTAAAAATTTTCCCATATATTAACGCTGATGGGTATAAAAGATTCGATTACAGCCAAATAAAATTTTTTAATTTGTTTTTAAGATAACCTTAAAACATTCTTTCACTACATTTATGCAAGTTCTTCTCATTTTTGATAAATATTTTTCATTTTTAACTACTATTAGTTAACATTATTTGCAGTTTCTATATATTTTCAACTTTTCAAATATTCTTTTCGAAAGTTATTGTGAAACAACTAACTGCCAGGGAAACTTTTTTTACAGAAAATATTGTTGCAAATGTAAGACCAGAAAGAAAAAAAAAATCATGCAGGTATAGGTATAGTGTTCGTCAACAGACAAAAAAAAAAAATAAGATAAAATTTTCAATCAAAGTTTTCTACTTATCTTAAAAAAAAAAGAGCACAAAGCGGAAATATTGTTTCCCCCCTCCTCCCCTCTTCCGAATTATGCTTGGAATGTAGAGATTTTCTATTTTAAACTAAAAAAAAAAAAAAAAAAGAAAAACAAATTTATACTAAAAGCCTCTCGCTTGCATTCCTCTCATAAGGTTTTTTAAACGAAAAATTTAAAAATCCGAGTAAATTATTTAAAATTTTGTACTTTTATTCACTCAAACGTGACTTTCCCATTCGTAATTATTATGCTTTATATGACTCCATTAGCTCCTGAGATTATTTATTATAGACCACATACGCATTTCGGTCACGTATCACTATGACAAGTCGAGTTTGCGTTTGTTTCCTTTTTTTTTTGCTTGAAAAATAAATAGTTTTTTTTTTCCACATATACTATGGATATGTTAGAAAAAATTCAGAGACATGGAATAAAAATTTGTTTTTTGTGAAAATTATATAATAGGTAAGAAAAATGTACTTTTCGACTACGTGTCATAGTTAGGTGTAAGCACAAGCTGACGATGTACTTCACTTGGCTAATAAATAGTTTCGATCCAATCAGTTATTGAGTTAGATCAGATGGATTATTAACGCCCATCTCCGAAAGACCAGAATACTCGGTCATTCAATAAATTTCCGATCCGATTATTAACGCCCATCTCCGAGAGACCAGAAGACTCGCTCATTCAATACATTTCCGATCTACAAATGAAATCAAGTATAAATTTGATTGACACGACTTTTGACACAACCTGACGATGTACTTCACTTGGCTAATAAATAGTTTCGATTCAATGAGTTATTGAGGTCGAAGTATATGATTTAGATCAGATGGATTATTAACGCCCATTTCCGAGAGACCAGAAGACTCGGTCATTCAATACATTTCCGATCTACAAATGAAATCAAGTATAAATTTGATTGACACGACTTTCATCATTCAACTTAATCTCTCTTCACAACCAAGTTCACAATCAGCTCTTGCCAGTGATTCTCTAAGTAATATATTTTATAACGCAAGTGATTCTATGCTTCTTCTTCAATTCTTTGATGAAGAACACTGTTAGCATTGGGATCTTTGTCAACTCGAAAACAGTTGGTAGTCAGATGAAGCCAAGTCTACCGAACAAAATGAACATTCTTACCCCTACTAGTTTAGTTCGTTCAATTAGATGACTGCCATAAGATGTTGCATTGTTCTGGTGGAAGTTTAACTTGTTGTTGTTCTGCAAACCGTATCTGTTTTCGCCTAAGTGATCCAAAAGATTACGATAACACGCTCCAGTTATTTTTATAGCGATTGTAATGTACAAGGCAGCTTTTTCTATCTGGACGATTTTTACTTTCCTGGCTATGTAGGAACTACAAAATCAGTTTGACACTATTTTGTAGATTGTTGTTGAAGCGCGAGTCCTATTGTCATATTGTCTCTGAAGACGTATTTATTTCGTGAAAACATTTATTAAGATCTGACGGATGACTATGTGAGATGCCTATGACCTCGACAGCCCTTCGATTGCATGTTCTTCTTTCAATATGACATCTCTGTGCATGTATCATTGCAATGGTCACAAATGGATGGGGGAAAGAAAAAGAAGGGAAGACATTGGCTGCAGCTCAGTGAGTGGCTGTGTAGCCGATTGGTAAATGGTTAAAGGGTAAGTGATGGAGCACTCACTATAGCTACACCCAAGTACGATCTCGCTGCATAACTCTGAAATTTGAATCCACGAACACCGAACGATTTGGTAGGCACTCTTCTCTAACTCTTCTCTACCTCAATTAACAATTTCTGAGTTTTATTAATGATTTTTTCATTAATGACAATTTTTGGACGTTCAGTATGATTTCCATATAATACGGCCATGGTTTTTTTACTGCCGAAGAAGAAGCATCATCGTTTATACTTTCACCATGTCCTTATAAATTTCTTTTCAAGAAAATGATTGCCAAAGTTTGCTTGTTCCCGTCAATCTAGTGGCACGTTTCGATCCTACACTCGTAAAGCTTTACGAACACAAGTTATGGGTGTACACGTATTTTGACGTTTACAAGCATTATTTTTCCTTTTGTAGTCACCAACGAAGAAGGGAAACTTCATAATATACACGTAGTCTTGCCCAGCATCAAATTCTAAACTGATTTAAGTATGTTCGTCTGTCTATCCGTCTAAGTGACTGTGTGATGTCTGTGGGAAACACGCTCCCGCCCACAAAAATTAAACTATCGGTTTCAAATTTGGCAGAAACATTGAAAATGTTTGCGAGAGGGTTTATATTGAGCATCGAGTTTACGCATAAATTACAATGAACACATGACAACAATTCCACGCAAAAAAATATGGAAAAATCAGTTCTCAACATTACAGAGTACGAAAGTGTGGTCTTTTCGGTTTCTTCTTTAGTCTCTTTTAAGATGGAAGTGGTGGGTAGAATGGATGCCATCGCAGCCAAATATAATTTTGTTACTTGTTTTTTTTTTATTTATATTTAATATGCATTTTCTTTTTCTTATCTTAATTATACCCTACAAGGGTTGTGCGATGAGGGTATAGTAAGTTTTTGCGGATATATGCAACACCCAGAATCGCTTGAGATAGACGCACATCTGTTATAACACTGATCGACGAAATTGATTCTGAATGGATTTACATTTTTCTGTCGGTATGTCCAGCTGTCAATGCTGTCTCCCTGTTCTCAACCTACAGGTTGCTTTTTTGAGATATTTTGATAAAATTTGGTATACCAACATGTTTTGCCCCAAAGATGAACGATATTGACAATCGTTTGGATCGGATCACTTTTTCGACCACTTCCCTTACAACAGTTAAACCGTTGTATGAATAACTGTATTAAGCGAAGTGAGGCTGGCTATTCAATGGTGACCCGTCCTCCACTATGTTTTTAACAGTGAATTATAATTATATTCAGCATTTTCCCATTTATGTGACTGACTTCGTGCACTACCCTTTTCAGTGCAGACATCAGTGATCTCGTTGAGTGGATATGTTTTTAATAAGCGTTAAACTCGACTGGATGGTTTCCTTTTAATGTCTTCTCTTACTATTAAACATTTCGGTTCATTAGGCATTCTTTTCATGTCTCCCACAACTGATAGCACAATGGCATATTAAGTTTGCGTGGATATATGTAACACCCAGAGAGGCTCGAGATAGATCCACCCTTTGCTACATCGTTCTAAGCTGGTCTGTCCGTCTGTCCCTTTTGTTTTTCTGTATTCAACTTGCAGGTCGCAACTTTTAAGACGTTTTCTGGAAATTTGGTACACAAAGATATTTTGGCACAAGGACGAACGCTATTAAGAATTGTCCGGATCGCGTCACTTTTCCGACCTTTCCCCACATAAATCCTTATTTTAAGAAGAGGTTATATAAATAACTTTATTAAGGAAAAAAGTGTAGGATATTTAATGGTGAACCGCACTATAAAGTCGACTATAACTTTTTTTTTAATTCTTTCTCATTAATATAAATAATTTCATTAAGTTTTATCGCGCTGTTTTTACTAAAAAAAAAAAATTCTTTATCAAATTGTTTTAAAAATAATAAGTATTAGTTCTTAATCTAATTTCACTTATGGTAATTGCTTTCTTCAAATTTTGATATAATTTAGTCTCATCACAGTCTTAGTTGAATTCAAATCAAATATCTTTCTTACTTTCTCTCTTCCCCTCTCTTATTCTTCAAGTTTCTTGCCATCCATTGATGCATATAATGAATTAGCATAATAAACAAGGAAATATAACGTGAAATAACTATTAGACGTATTGAATAAATGCCAAAAGCAAAATTTACCAGAGCTTTAACAAGTCATTCGTTTTCATTAAATGTCTTACCTTTAGGAACTACTAGATACACATAAATATATTCTGTTGTTCCCTAATACTATTATATAAGGCCACAATAAAAAAGGGCTTTAAGTAAAGGGATAAGTAAAGGATAAGTAAAGGATGTTTTGAGCAGCTTGTAAACTAAATTAAATAATTAAATGAAATGAAATCAATTTTTTGACTTAAGTGAACTTTCCATGATTAGTAAAAAAGTCGTACAAACTAAAAAAAAAAGGAGTAGTAAAAAAGTTGCTATATTATAGTGAGTATCTAACATTTTCCATAAATAGCAAAACTCTTCATTCTATGTGAAAAATGGGTCCGTTAGTAGGAAGAAAATTTTTAAAACTTTTAAAAATTTTTTTATTTCTATGTGCTCTGCTTTCGTAAATAAATTTTTTTATGCTAATCATAATTAAAGAAGATCTTAGTACGTATATGTGTGTGTTAGTTTTTTTACATTTGTTTTTTGAGCTTTGAAAAGTGACATCAACATACAAATAAGTAAGCGGAAGGATAATGTTCGAAGACCACCATACGTTGTAAACGTTTGAAAACCATTTAGTGAACTTAAGCTGTAAGCTTTTGCTTATAGTACGTGAAAAAAAAACGTGGAAAGTGAAGGACACAGCTTTGATAAAATCTTAGCAAAGCCTTAAGCTAATGGATAGGCCAATGGAGAGGCCAATACGAGCAATTAAGTTTCCCTTACCAACTCTTAATTAACAACTAAAGAAGAATTTCACCTAACAACGATACGGTACACATCAACATTTCTTACTCCCACACAATTTATGAGAATTCAGATTCACGGGAACTGTTATACCAAAAAGAACGTCTTTCACGCGATTTTTATTCATATGTGCACGACTACTTTCGAAGCCCTTTATAGAAGTATGGTTCAAAACATTTTGAACTGATTTATTGAAATTAGTTTTTTTTACACGAGTTTTATTCAAATGTAAGCGACTACTAAAAAGTCTCCATTTCTCAATTCCCAATTATATCAAAAATAAAATTTTATACGTAATTATTATTCATTTTTAGTCATATTAATTATTTTGAATTGGTTCACCAAAAATAGTTTTTTTTTTGCACGTTTTTTAACAAAAATAAAATTTTTTACACAATCATTATCCAGTTTTACTCAGATTAATTCAAAGCCTCCAGTGAGAGTATGAGCGCATACACTTTTTTCGAGTTGGTTTATTAAAATTAGATCTTTTTTACACGATTTTTATACAGCCTTATTTTCTCAATTCCCAATACTTACATGGCAAATACAACTTGTACGCAGTTATTATTCAGTTTTACTCAGATTAAACTAAAACCTCCTGTCAGAGTATGATTCCACACTTTATTTCAATTGGTTTATCAAAATTAGATTTTTTACAAGATTTTCATCCAAATTTCGTATTCTTAACTCTTAATTGTTCTATTGAAAATAAAATTTTTTAAGCGATTATTATTCAGTTTGTTTTGAAATTGGTTTATCAAAATAGAACTTTTTTTACACGATCTTTATTCAAATGCACGCTATAAGTCTTAAAAGTTAATTGTGATATTCTGTAAATTATTGTTAATCTTTCCGACAATTGCGTCATGAATGTGTATTTGATGTTACCATTATTTGAAATTTGATATTTTAGAAAATAGTCTAGTTTTTATGCAATCCCAGATCTTCAAATGCGGGATTTTCATAACAATACTGTTTGTTTTTTTTTTTTTTGCTTTTTCAAGGGCCGGGGGAGTTTATAAAATTATGAAGCTTTCAGAAGAAATTTGCCCATACATTCTAAATTGATCACTTGAGGAAAGCAACAAATTCCTCATATCGGAAACTCTTCAATTAGGAAATTTTTAATGCTTACTAAAGGCTTCAAAAGAAACTTCCAGTCCTTTCATGGAAGACTAAAGTACGTATGTGTCTCACCCATTTTAACTTTGATTCTTTTTTATACCTTACACCACCTTGGTACAAAGTATATTAAGTAGGTGCGGACGTTTGTAATACCCAGTAGGGCGTCAGGCAGACCCACATTTATTATACCCACTTTTTATATACCTATAAAACAAGCAGCAGTATATCTGTCTGCATGTCACATTGTCCGTTTGTCCGTGGATTTGTGTTCAACCCATAGATCCCAATTTTTTAGATATTTCGATGAAAAAAATGAGCGTTAGGGAAATTGGATCACATAGGTGTAAGTTTTAGTTCCATAACATATCTTGGGATTCCCATGAAAAGTGAACCCTTATATGGAGAGAAAGTCTAATCTCTAGTTTTTTACAGACGGAAACTGAAAAATTAAAAAATTTTTTTGAATTAAATTAAGTTCGCTAAATTTGGATCGTGTCATGTGGTATACCGAGTATCCTCCAATATGACGACTTTTATGAAAACTATGGCTTTGCTTGAAAATAATGTGTAATTTTTAGTGTATTGAGCGAATAATTATACTCGACGAACTGGGGTAGGGTACCTAATGAACCACCTTGCCCGATTATAATTTCCTTACTTGCGTTTCTGTTCAAATTTTTCACTACAAAGTAAAATGAGTTTTAATACCAACTATGGCATTAAGGACATAAGGTTTTATAACAAAGACGCATACGAGGGGAAATATTCTTAATTTCCTGCAATAATTCATTGCTTATTTTAGTATTTTATTAAAATCCGGAGAATAAATTTTCAAAACCACATGAAATTATTATACTTTCACTTTCAGAAGCAGATCTCAATTGCAAAGGTTTATGTGAAATCACAGCTGGCAATAACGAGTATAATAGTTTCTCGGTCTCTCTCTCTGCCTTTCTGTTTCTCTTTAACTAAATAAAGAAAAAGCTTCTGCATGGCCTTGTGTATAAGCATTTCCAACCAATCTCCCTAATCCATGCGACACACGCAAAAAAAAAAAAAAAAACATATAACACATTCTGTTCACTTCAAAACAAGCATCATTTTTGATAAAAAATCTGACCAATTCTACATATTCACCGCGATACGAGGAAGTAAACTTGTCTTCTCGTTTCATTTGTAACCGTCAAATATGTTCACCAAAGACTTCATAAGGCCTTTGTGTACTAAGCGGGTTTGTGGAGTATATGGCGCACTCATACAATGTTTAGTGTATAGATTTGACATAAATGGGTAGTTTTGTTGGTGTTGGTGGTGTTGTTGTTGTTCACTAGTGAAAAAGTGTGTTTACATAATATTGTTTCACTGTTTCAATATTTTTTAAATTTTGTGCCAAATAAAAAGCACTCGGGGATAGTATTCATTTTTTGTTCCCCATTGAAAAACACTTCTGCTGTCGTCTACACAATGCTTTTAGAGTTTCATAAGTGACGACTACTATGTTGTGATGGAATCGAATATTGAAATATGGAAAGAAGTGAAAGAATTCGGGAAGCAATTAAACGGTAGTTAACAATCTGTTTGCCATCATCTACAAAAGATAGGAAAGATGCAGCAAACCGGCAGATGGGTACCGCGGAAGTTGAAGGAAAGCCCAAAAATGTATCTGAAATTTGGCCCGAATTATACAAAACAAAGTAGTTTTTGCGTTGTGTCTCATCACTGGCAGTGAAAAGTGGATTTCTTCTGCAAAAAAAAAAAAAAAAAAAAAAACAAATAGACTCAGGTCGTCCAGCCAAATCGACCCCAAGACCCAACCTTTCGTTAGAAAGACGTTACTGATGGTGAGGTAAAGGGCTTTGGTATATTGTGAGCGGGTGAAACTTTTAATAACGAACGCTACGCGAGCAACAATCGAGCGATTTTTATCGCTTACTGTTCGAGAAACGACCAGAAGGTAAAAAAAAGTCACATGAAGGCATTTTTTTTCCATGACTATGCCCAATCCCAAAAATCAAGCGTTCTATGCGGCTTACCCACCAGAACTGGGTCCTTTCGATTACCATTTACTTGCATCGAAGGATCGCTCACATGTTAAACAGACCTTTAGTTTGTACAAAAAAAATGGATCGAAGCGGAAAATGGATTCGCAGCGAGACAGACATACAAGTTTACTGGACATGTCCTATTTGTCTATCCTTTCGCCTATCTAACCAATGGCCCGACTTCAACTGAGCCAAACATCTTCCGCTTTAGTGTTTGCTTAAAAAGTTGAGTTCAAGGACTTTATACAAATTTTATAAAATATTTAGGAATTCACGTCTCTTTGCTGAAGATGGTTCTCACTTTGAAAGACTTGATTGAGGATGGGTATCCGAGATTCGATCTAAAAGCAAAGAAAACTTTGGAATCTTTTTTTTTTTGTTTTTTTTTTTTTGTAAAAGCCTGACCACAACGCAGTAAGTGTTTTACAAATAAAAAACTTAAACTAAAACCACTCATTCACTCTTGTTTTTCACGCACAGTTAGTACCGCAGAAGTGTATGGTCGATGCGATGGTAAAAGCGTATCGTAGCGAAGTGCATTTTTTGAAAGTTTGTTTTCTTTTTTTATTCTTTTGCGTAAAGAAAAACTCTGCACGACCATCTGTTTCAAGTGTATTATGGTATAATAAAGGCAGCAAGAAATAAATGAGTACACTACACATCTGTGCTTAAAGGATATTTTTACGCATCGTTTCTTTTTATTTCATTAAATTTTTGCCAAAACAACAACAAGCGACATATTGAGAAAAGTATTGAAATGATTTCTTTTCTAGGCTCGCAAAAAGATAAAAACACGGAATACATAATTTCGGATTGTAAATGAAACTAGAAGAAGACAGAGAGAAGCAAACAAGATTGAAACGAACTGATCGAAAATGCATTCAATTTAGCAAAAATTATTAGATTTTCCGCCGTTTCATGATTAGTTGCTTTGATTGAAAACTGCGCGCGCTAAAAAGTACTCTCAACTATTAACTGCAACAGGGTTCAAGTAATTACCAACGAGGACGGATAAAGTGTTAGCTTAAGCAGTGTTCAAGTGCTTAATAATATTCAACTTTTTGTCAAGAAGCACTCACACCAAAGTCACTCAAGTCATAGTTCGCCTTATACTACCTCCCTAATCTGCAAATAGGATCATCGTTGCCATAGTTCGTTTTGTAGCGATTTATGTCGAGTATTCGAAGATATGTTGACACTCGTTGTGGAACATTTCGGTTCAAGTATTCGGACTCGGATATGGCATTCAGAGACTTACGAATGAAAGATACGTGTAGCATCATTCGTCTACTTTCCAAAGTGAATAACCTTTTTCCCGCTAAACGACGTTTATATGGTGGAAGACGAATGCTGGGATTCTACGGCAATGCAAGTGGAACAATAGAAAGTGCGCTTATGCGGACTTAATAACATATCATATTATGGATCCCAGATAGGTTGTAATATTTTCCTAGAAAAGTTTCCATTTCGTATGCGTTTTTAGATATATTGCAGGGAACTGATAAGTTAATCGCTTTCCACGTTTAAAACTTAAAACTTTCCACGTTTATTAGGTATGTGAAAATGCTATTTCCCAAGGATTTCTGTCGAGAAGTATTAAAAATGGGAAGTTTTTTCGCATAATAACTTCTTTAAAGAATCCTTGAATGCCCTTAGTTTTATCAAAATATCTCGAATTTTGTAAACTACAGACTGAATACAATGAATACACGGACAGACGGAGAAACGGTGATAACACCGATTTCAAATAAGGAAATCACTGTTTATCTCAAGTTTTTCTAGATGTTGTATCTTTACAATAAGTGATATAGAATATAAAAAATCCAATTTCACCTTCCTCTGCCCTTCACTGTTTTTATTACCAAGAAATGCCGCTCAAAAAGTGTCACATCGAGCATTTGTTTTAGTTGGGGATTTACTTATGTACTCTTATATATGAAAAGACGACAGATAGACAGACGAGTCACTTGAGATAGGCCTATTTTTTATTATACCAATCGAAACACAGAATGCGAATGTGAATTCGTCGATATAAGAAAAGCTAAGTCTACCGCAAAATTCTTCTAAGGATTGCTTACATACGCGTAAACTCGGTACATCTTTACCATAAGTGGGTATAGCATATGAAAAAAATATAGCTTTGTTATCTTCTGCTCTTCAAGAGGTACTAATCACTAATTAATTGTTTCCATCGCCGGGATGTACGCATCAAAGACGCCACATCGAGCATTTCTTTTATTTGAAGACGCACTTCATCATCGCTTTTCTCGTTTCAGACAGCTGGTACTTGGTGTATGTGTTCTCATACATGGATGCACATCAAATGGACAGACAGACAGAAGGGCTCATTTGAGATAGGCCTTCTTTGTATTATACCGAACGAAACGATCGATACAGATGGGTATAAGAAAAGTTGAGTTCTCTTACCCTTGTAATCTCTTTGTGTTTGTGTTTTTCCACAAGAAGTACAAGAAGTAAAAGGACATATCGCGCATTTCCATATTTACTTCTGTAAGAAATCAAATCTCCGATATCTTACGGTTTGCCGTGCGCGTATATATTTTAACCTTGCTATTCTTAGGTAACCTAGCTATTCTTAGGTAGCCTAGTCTTAGGTAAAAAAATATTTCATTTGTTTTTGAATTATCGTTAATATGAATATTATTATCACGAGATGAAATTTTTTTTTTTTTGGATCTTTGAGAGATTTCCTAATTAGTTAAGTTAACTCGTTCGCTTCACATTTACATATTTAGTAGTTGTAGTTAAAAACTTCATAATAACTAATTTTAGATAATTTTCACAGCAAAACAGCGGAAACAATTTCAATTAAGTCATATGTTCCATCTGTTCGCCACAATCACCAGTAGAGAGAGCGAGAGAGGGAGAGCGAGAGAGAGAGACGATTGATTATTTATTTCGTTTTCTTCTATCTTTTAATTTATGCACTCCATCGAAAATTGGAATTATATAGCGATTTTATAAATACAACAAAATGATTTCAATAGCTTTCGAAAAATTCGCATTATTGCGAAAGGGGCAAACGAAAAAAAAAAGGGGAAAACCTAAACATAAATGATACGAAAGACAACAAATGCTTTAATATACGCACGTGCGTTCGTATAATTTTAAAATCATTTGTGAAGTATTTTCAGATCTGTTATCAAGCCGCAGCAAATCAATGCGAATCCATTCAAATGTTTAAACATAAGCAACAACATTTTGTTCATCAATAAATGTCTGTTGCTACTCTACCTACTTACACTTGTGCATGTGTTAAATGCGTTTTTTAATGTTTTGCGTGCGTGATGCCTTTCAACTCATTTCTGAAGGCTTAGTAATTACCATTTAATGAAAATGAAAATTTTCGAATTATATGCAAAATCATTTTAAAACAAAATCCAGCGTATTTTCATAGGTATGCGATTTTCAAAATTTTATTAAAAGAAACCCAAACATAATTTGGAAACCTTTGAAGACTTATCAGAGATCATTAGAACAAATCAATTAAAATTTCAATCAAATTCATATCGTGTCCATAGTCTTTAATTGTAACCTTCATAAATGCACTGCTTCCGGAAAATATGGTAGGAAAAAATTTACCCAAACACACAACTCGCAGAGAATAATTTTCTCGTTTTTTTGTCATCTTACAACAACACTGTCATAGAAAGCTATGCTAAGTTTGTTTGAATGTATATAAGACCTAGAGGGACTTGAGAGAGACGTTGTTTATATTATAATAGGCGATTCATAATCAATATCTCAATCAATCGCTTCAAGCTTATCCGTCCGGCTGTCCGTCTTTTTTTATAGTATTCAACCGTTCGCAATTTTTGGAATAATTTGATGAACTTTGGTAAGCTGACATGTTTTCACCAAAGAACGAACAACACCGAAAATGGATTGATTCGGATCACTTTTTGCACCATTTGCAATGTAAGTCATTATGTGGATAACGGTCTTAAATGAAGTGGTGTAGGGCATTTAATGTTGGCCCGTATCCCTCTACTGTGCTTTCACTTGCAGTATTTTACAGTATTTAGCGAGAAATTAAAAATAAAATCTTTGAAGTCGGAGATAGCTTCCAAGATGCTCTCTCATTTGATTTAAAATAAAGGTAACTTTACGCTTATCGTATCATTAGCATAAATCCTCTTAGTTTTCGAATTACCATAAATTCTGGTGTATATAAGCCCTGCAGAATGTTTCCATTAGATGTGGACTGCCATTTTAGAAAGATGCGCGAATATTATTATCGTTGTTTATATTCAAGCTGAGAGTAATGTAATTTGAAAATTATGTTGCTCCTAGATTTATATTGTGTGGGTGTGACTTATGTTTCATTAATCCGTTTCTATAACTGAGGACATTAGATGTAAAAATAAGTTCTCGATTCGGTTATAGTTGCTTACAAGTTATCGTCGAGTGTGCACCGTAAATCGCCAAAAAAGTGCAAGTGAAGTTCGTGTAGTGATTAAATGGACTTGCGGTAAAAATGTGTTTATTCTACACAGGAAAACGCATATGGGATCTCCGCGAAAGGTGTTGGATGAAGAAAAAATTCACAATTTACAAGATGAAAAACGAACGCAAACTCTGACAGAACTTGCGGTACAGTCAGGCATAAGCCAAAAAGCAATGGGAAATATACAGAATGGAAGAAAACGGACTTCTTATCATTTAACCGAAGAGAACAAAAATCGAAGAGTTGATAACTACTTACATTTTCTAAGTCGCTATAAAAGAAAGTATGATGAAATTATTGTGGTCACGGATCATGTCCCACAATCGCAAGCAAAGAAAACCTTGGGTTGATCCAGCACAACTATCTATATCTCTTAAAAAGCTGAATATTCCTATCTAAAAATTGTTGCCGTCCATTTAGAACTGATTACCATTAGTGGGCCACAGCCCACCGTTACCGTGTACCACCTTACACTTATTCATAAAACGACTTTTCAAAATAAGGTGTTATAAAGTGGATGGATCCGAACCACTTTCAGTAATAGTTGTACTTGGGGCTTAGACTGAGCACAAAAAAACAAAATGGGCGGACGGACGGACGGACAAAGCCAGAATAACTATCGAAATCGTTCGGTATAATAAAAGACAGCTGTCGTGTGCGACAGAACAAACTTAATATACCCTTATACCATAAATGCTTTAAGATGTAATGAGCGAAATAAACATACTTTGACTCCTTGATAATCACTACTAAGCTTTGATATATAATTTCCATTAAATTTTATTCACTTTGTCTTTAGGTTTTAGTGATTTAGTTACTAAGTGCTCTCATATTACGCAATGCAAGATGAATGAAAATTAATGGGCTTAACTTTCTTTTTTTTAAATTTCTGTTAATAATGCTAAGATAATAAGCATAAAATTTCATAAATTATATTAAGCGATTAATTTATTAAATTTATTAGGTAGAGAAAAAAAACTTTTTCTTAATATTCTTCAAAAAAAAAGTAATTTTTAATATTTCAAATGACAATAAACGAGACGAGACTGAAAGCCTTTAATACCCGAAAAGTGTTTAGAAACGAATGAAAGGGTAATTGTATGAAAAAGGACTTCAATGATTTTCCCCCTTGACTCAAAAGAAAAAGTCACAAATCGAACAATTATGAAAAAAAAAATAGAAGCAAAAATGACAAACACTTGTCAACAAAGGTTTCTGCTAATCTTGAAAAGTATTTCAACTTTCAGTTAAAGTTTTTTTTTCTTTATAGCTAAGTTTACTTTGTATAAACTCTATAGAAACACAAGCTGTCAGAGAAAAGTTTTTTTTTTCTTTTTTTCTATTTCATTCTCTTTTATATATAAACCAAAGCACTTGAAATTTATTTAATTTTCCTTTTCATCTTTTTTTTTATTTAATTTTTAAAAAGTTTATAACTTAGTTTGACATCTTTGAGAACAATTTCCTATACAATAGGCATTGGTGTTTATAGAGAGTCTATATGTAATAAAGAAACCTAACCTTAGGGTAAGCTAGACCTACGTTGTTGCGTATTTTGATATAAAAGAGAGAAAACCAGAGTTTTCCTATATGTAATTAAGTTTTATTTAAAGTAAAAATTTTTCTGTGTGAGTGAAATTTAAGTAACTTTTTCAATAACGAACCTGGACCTGCAAAATCTGGCGCCATAGCTTTCAATCATAGCCAGCAATAAAATCTTACTTTGATTTACTTGCATGCTTTTGTAGTTGCATTACAATCGAAATGACAAATTTAATACATTATAATTTTTTTTTTTTTTTTTTTATATATAAAAGCAAGTGTATATTGCGTAAGCCACACAAACATATTCTCTCTCTGCCTCCCTCGGTCACAATTCACTTCGAATGTCACAAACAAATGTAATCGAGCATAACGCATTTTGGATAAATTCAAAAAATAAAAAAATGGTATAAATTCTTTTATAAGATACGTGCTTACAGTGAAACCTTTCAACAATAAACGATTTTCCAAAAGTCTACAAATTTTTGTTCATCTTTTCCTAGAATTCCAATATTTTTAAGTTTATAATGAGATACTCCCAAAAGTATACACTAAAAACTTTCTTAAAAATTTCCCAAAAAAAGGCGATTTCAGAAAATTTGCCGAAAGAAGCGAAAATCATTCAAAAAGAAAAAAAAAAGTGCGATCCAGTAATGGATAAAAGAAAGAAAAGTTTGCGTGGATGTATGCAGCACCCAAAAGGACTTGACATAGACCCACAATTTACTATACCGGTCGATTAGAATCACTTTCTGAAACGATTTAAGTTTATCTGTCCGTCAGTCTATCTCATATTCTTGCGTTCAATCCAGCAAGTTCTAAGATATTTTGATGAATTTTGGTATACCGACGTGTTTTGATGCACGGCGAAACCTATTGTAAATGGTTAGAATCGAACCACTTATTCAATATAACAATCTATTTTTACTTTAATAATCAATTTTTGGTGTTCATTTACTATATTGGAGTAAACAGAAACCTCTTTCTCTCTCTCTCTGTCTCTCTCCCTCTCTCTCTCTATCTATCTATCCCTGTCTCTCGCTATTTATCTATCTCTGTCTCTCTATATCTATCTATCTTTCTTTTTCTCTCTCTATTTGTCTTCCTTTCTCTCTCTCGATTCCTCTCGCTCTCTACCATATAAACTCAGGGTTGCCAGGCTGTGGTTTCGGCTACAATTGCGTCTGACGCTCAATGCGAACATCTGCTTGGGAACCAATAGACTCTTCTTGTCGTCAATATTTTTTGGGAATTTTTTTGCTCTGATTTAACCGGTAATTAAAATTTGATTTTAAAACAAGTTTTCGTAAATGAAACGAGGATCTAATAGGTGTCATTGAAAATTTCTTAAATTTCATTTTTTTATTTCAAAAACTTTTAAAGTAAATCAATGATGAAAAGGCTTTATTGTAAGTGTGTATGCAATAGACGCTTTTATCGAATGAATTGTATCAGATCAAGTGCAATTTACTGTCGTACAGCAATAAAAGCATGTGTAGCATAACTTGATGTCAAAATATTTTCCAACAATTCTTTTTGATGTTTTAGTTAAAATTTTTTGTCGAATGAAATTCTTCTCTAAAACGTTGAGATGCAGTTCAACTTTCTAATGTAGTATCATATACTGTTTATGCAACCATTTGAATTCATTTCCTAATAGTTCGATACATCCATCGGCATGGAAGAAGGATTTAACCCTGCACTCGTCTTGCATCAATTATTTTTAGAAATATGAATATCTAGGAGGAATTATATGTAGGAGAACTTTTTTATTTTTAATTTGAAACAAAGGCTTTTATTTCATCAATTACATGAATAAATTTGGTTTTAAGGCAATCATCATTAACATAACTCCAAAGAAAAAATTCCTATCTGGCATCATCTGGGCGGTCAGCTCAATTAGACATTTGTGAAGATTACCCGATCGTTCAATGTTTTTCTCAAAAATTGACCGCCTCATGAAGTGTACGGCATGTTGCACGATCCTGTTGAAATGATATATCGTTCAAGTCCAAATCATCGGTCGCAAAAAATCAATAATCATGTTAGTGTAGAGTTCTCATTCTCATAGCAAAACCTGCACCTAAGATTTAAGTTTTGTACACGTAAAGGTGAAGTCATTTTCCCTCAATCAAGCCTGAGCCCCATCCCACACGCAGATAACGAAACGTAGTCCCAATAGATCCATTATTTTTGTAATAAATTTTAACAATTCCTAGAACTTGCGCAATTCTTTTTTAGTAACAACACGCGGACCCATAGAATAAATTTCCTCTTTATTGACGATAGTAATGGAAAAACGAATTTGAGAACAATTTGTTTCACTTTAGGGTTTTAAGGTCTTCATAATGATTTCAATAGTCAGGTTTATCGAAATCGATTCTGCTGTCCAAGCTAATCAAAGCAAGTAAAAATACTATAGGGGGACACGGACCACTATTGAATACCTTCCACCACCTCGCTTACTGTAGCTATTTACCAAACCACCACCAAACCACCACCATTGTTATATGGAATGGAATCGAAAAAGTGATCCGCTCCTAAGCATTTTTAATAGCGTTCGTCCTTGGGCCGATCCTAAGCATTTGCAATAGCCTTGGTCCTTGGGCAAAAAACACGTCGGTGTATCAGCATACCTGTAGAGAATACAAGACGGACTGATGGACGGACAAGCTTAGTTCGAATGAAAAACTGATTCTAAAAGTAAGTCCATCTCAAGTCTTTCTAGATGTTATATACACAAATGTTGTATGGTATAAACATATATATATCTACGATACACATTATAGTGCAAATGTTTATATGGTATTTACAACACTCAACCTTTATATTCCTTGGTTTTCGTAAGGATTTATATCTTATAAAGGGATTAGAAAAATCGTATGACTGGCGATTATCAAAAGTTTCGTTCTAAGCTTACGACTATAGATAGTATTTGCATATTTTTACTTGAAGTTTGTCATAAACATATTTTCACATGATTAAGTTCCTACAATATTCTCATTTCGTTGTAATGCCACTTGACGTCTTCTGCTTTTTTGTTTTTTTTTTTTTTGCTTACATTTCCACATGATATTTTAGAATAAGAGAAAAAGAAACCCAAATCTATGAAAAATATAAAAATAATTCAAATCAATTTTCGTATCTTTCATATAAATGCCCAAAGCGGTAAAAGTTTAATGGATGGAAATAGAAGTGAGGTTATAGTTGGAATGAAACGAATTATACGATGCCCAACAACCGAGATAAAAAAAATTATCTAAATTTCATTTGACTTATAGGTTACAAGCATTGTTGCCTGCATAAAAGGCGTGGCAACTAAATCTATTAATACATTATTCTCTAAAGAACTGATGAGCGAACATCGAAGTTTTCGTATTAACGCATCACTCAATAAGGTCGTAGCATGATATGTGGATGTCGCCACCATTGACAAATCCATATGATTATTCGAAAGTCAGGTCCTTCAAGTAAAATTTGTCAAAATTTCATGACATTCCGATCATTAGTTTACAAGTTATAGTTGATTTAGTGGCACTACTTTTCTAATTTTCAAACCAAACGAAAAATCCGAACTTTGTTGCCTTTTGATGAAAAAAAAACTTTGCAGGCAACATTGGTTTGAAAGGTTTTATAAAAAGCCCCCGTCCTCGAGAATCCTTGCCTAAGAAATTTCGAAAAATTTACAGGTAGTTCGCTAACCTTAAACAAAGTTACATAGACAGCCGTGCGATTAAACACTCTGGCCGCCCAGAGTGTCAGTTGCATAAAACAACTAACACCTTAATGATATCAGAAGGCAGTGTACATACTATTTCGCATGATTACTAGTCCATGAGGAAGCTCTGCCCAAAGTGCTTGGCGTATTTGCTAATGTATTGATAATCAAAAAACACTGTTCAGAGTTGTTTAGCTGAACCAAAAAAGATTTCCTCACGCGGCATGGAACCAATTGATATCGAACCTCATACAAATGCTTGCCAGAGAGAGTTGTGGCTCCAATGAAGAAATGAACGCCAAAACTGAATCGTATTTTAAAAGTTTAGACAGATCGATCTACAAGAAAGGCATAAAAATGTTAGAGCAGCGTCGGACTGAGGTGGTACCGCCTTTCAAGAATGATATCTTGATAATTAAAGTCAAACGTTCTCTTAAAAGTTATGGTTTTAGTAGTGATACTACATTGCTTATTGACTGAAGTGTTAAGTCAAACTTTTATGTGAAAACTAAACAATAAGACCGATAGACGGACAAGTAGGTGAGCTAAGCTAAAAGAAACAGGAATGTCTCAATAATTGATTTAATTATTTAATTTATTTTAAATTTATTTGTTTGTGCTTTACAAACATATTATATAAATTAATATGCCGACATTATGTGGTTGCTGTTGTTACAAACTGGGAAAAATAAATTGTTACAAATTATATCAAATGTATTGAAATTGCTCCAAATTACCATAAATAGATCAGGCACATAGCCAACTGCATAAAAGTTTTTTTTTTTTCTTTTGCTAGCATACACTGATGTGTGTATGTGTAAGTCAACGAAGAAGTATGCAAATTGTTTTATAAAAAGAATTTTTAGTTTATTATGATATTTTTGAAGTTCTTTTGATCGGATTTTTGTATTTAATATTTATTACGAATAAATTACATAAAAAAAATATTTTTTAAATAAGCGATTATTTTATTGAATGCAGAAGTGGAAAATCAATTTTCCCCAAAATTACTCTTATACGGCTGTACATAAAACCTCAAGATATGCAAGAGTTGAAGATTTTATTAGGAAAGGAATATGTCTGTACCCTACACCATTTGTGATACAAGGATATATTAAGCTTTTGCGGATGGTATACAACAGGCAGAAGGTCTTGACATATTCCTCACTTTTATTAACCCGATCGATTTGGAATCACTTTCCGAATCGAGCTAAGTTTACCTGCCCGCTTGTCCATCCATTAAACTATAGGTCGGAATTTTTGAGACATTTTAATGAAATTTTATATACCGATCCAATGTTCATATCGGTCCACTTTCTCGACCACTTCTCATATAACGACTTTTCAAGTCGCTATGTGGATAGCTCTATTAAGGGAACTCACGTAAGGTATTTATTTATTTATTTACTTAAATTATTTATTTATTTTTAAATTTAGCAAATATGAGGCCATAGGTCAATATACATAATTACATTAGTAATGCGTGCATGGAAAGTGTTATACCTATCGTAAAGGTGTATTCACCTTTTCAAAGCGTTTGGAAACACCAGAAGATAATATCAGAGATACTTGATCATAATCAAATTCTGAATTTTACTAAGCATGTCCGTCCGAATATGCATATTACGAGCTGATAAAACCGAATTAAACCGACGTCCATTCAAAAAATTAAAGAAAGTATTGTTGCAAAATGTGTCCCGCAATAGCGGTTAACATAAATAAAATCATCCTCTTGCAAGACAACGATCGACCACACGTTGCAAGAGTTGTGAAGGATATATATATTGCAGCTCGAATGCGAAGTTTTGCCACACCCAACATACGTCTATATAGCGTCTTCTGATTACCACTTCTTCAGACGGATGCAGCTTGGTTTGACTGCCACGCGGTTTAGAATTGCTGAGATCATGCGAAAATAAGCGGATGATTGGATTGCTGCCAAACTAATGTCATTCTTTCGACACGATATCGCCATGATGCCAGTTGTAAAAAATAATGGAAAATATTTTGGTTAAAATATATTTTACAAATTTTTTCAATAATCGCTTTTTTTAAATGAAAAAATGATTAAAATACATGCAAGCCCCTAACAATAACTAAAAATAACCTAAACTACACTAACTATGTATAGTGCAGTTACGATTATGTGTGGGAGCAAAACGAACTTGTGACTTTGGTTGTCATAATCCGCACAGTGCTACACAATTCTATTTGAAAAATTGAATTTTTCGGTTCTTTACAATTTTTTCACCTTCACAAACACTGTTTTTTTTACATCGCTCTCGATTATTTATGAGATAACTTAAGCCAAGGAAAAGAGAAAAAAATTCATTTAGTGGAAAATTCACAGAGATTTACTCTCTTAACGTAAGTTAATAATTTCGCTTAAGTTATTTCGGTTAAGTATTTACAGATATATTAATAATATTTTAGATCATGCTATCATGACTACGGCATTACGCAGTTAAGCAGTTAGCAAACAAGATTATTATGTCGGCATACTTGGTTAAATCCAAGTCATTTCTCTTTAGAACAAAATAAAACGAAGGAAACGACACTAAGATTGTAATTCGTACTGTAGGACATAGCGTAAAACTATGACGTATTCATTTGAGATTATGATCTGCAAGTTACGTGCAACTGCAAAAACTATCACATGTCTGCGAGCTTAGAATAAGTATAGTTTTACGCCAAAATCCTTACAACCGACGAACACTCATTGAGTTACACTATCGAAAACCTAAATAACCATGATAAAATGTAAGGGAGCCAATAACATCGCATCTGAGGGGGCCAGCTGGACATGACATGAGGTTTGCTCCAAAAAAATGAAACTGAGCCAAAAAAATGGGCATAAGATACCAAAAGCCGTGATATCTTGACTTCATAGTATGAAGGAATTCTGGTTCATATAACCAACTCACGGGTTCAAATACCAACGCGGTACGGTTTACATTGATCGTAGTTACAGTTAGTGGTCAGTCGGGAAAGAGATAATACCTGTCTCTTATACACATCTAGATGTGTATAAGAGACAGTCCCTGAGCTGACTGGTCACATTAAAAAAAAAAAAGTCGCTCAGTGAATGTTGCCCCCCAGGACCGGAATGTCTTAACCTCTTCGCTGTTATCAGCAGACATTACTTCTTGCGATGAATACTGGTTTCAAGAGATTACTTATTGTTTAGTCGGACCGTGCTTGGGTTCTTATGACGATGCCCAAATATGGGTTCTTTTAGGGATAGCCTTGAAAACCGGGACCTTTTTCAGGATGGACTTTGTAAATTGCCTGCTAATGATGGACTATAGTTTGAATACTCGGCATACTTGAGATTTAATTCAAGTCATTTCTATTTAAAATAAAATTTACAAAATTTTCTTAGACGAACGAAATAAATTCTTAGATTGAATGAAAAAAAATTAAAAATATATACATAAACAATTTGAAAAATCGGAAGAAAATCCAAAGTAAGAAATCATTCCTACCCAGGGATCACATGCAACGAGCATGGAGAAAATTTACGATATTTACGAATGTTTTAAACGCGAATCAAATCTATTTGAAGACAAAGCGAATTCCTTTCGGACACAATCTGAAGCTTTTCTTTACGCGTCGCAATCGTGTTTATAGACTAAATCTACCCTTTATAAATATCAAATTTTCCTGCTCTGTCGAAATTCTTGTAAATCCTATTATTATACCGTCATATATGTATACACAAATTTATATATAAATAATATACAAATATATGCAGATATAATTTCAGATGACTTAGCATCAAACGCTGGCATAAAAGTAAGTTATTCTAACACCAGCAGAATCTACTATTCGCGGTCACAAGAATTGCGGTGGAACAAGAAACATGAAAGCAATCGGATCGTTTTGCCCATTAATACACATGCAATAGGGAAAGGCTCACATTTCTAGCCCATAACGACATGACTGACGCAAACAAAACCTATCCTGGTATATACAACATAAATTCGATGTCTTGCATTTTTGCGTTATACTGCAAAAATCATTATCCAACAAAGGCGAGGTTTGGTATCTAGGACACAGATTTTTCGTTATATAACCTACACTAACATCGACAATGCATTAAATTTTCTCCATGCTTTTTCGTCAGCATCTCGCCTCTCTTTCCTCTTTCTTGCTCTTTCGGCTTTAGCAGCCGCCCTCCTTTGCGCTCTTGCAGCTTTTATCCGTGCTTTATTTTCACGTGCTTCCGCCAGGCTAATCGGCAACGGTGCCCATTTGAAACCAACAGGACCAGCTCTTTGTAAACGTATAAACCGATGACCTGTACAGTAATAGATAGGCAAACAAGCTTCAAGACGTATACGACTCTTTGGCCAATTATCATATTCCTCTTCCCTTTGTTTTGGCTTTTTCTTTTCCTTCTTCCTCTTATCCTCTATCGGGGGAGGGCGATAATAAATACCTGCTTTCTCTTTCATTTGCTCTTTCTTCTTCTCTTTCAGCTTCTTCTTCCTCTCCTTCTCGATTTCCTTGTCTCGTCGCTTCTTCGCGTCCGCCATTTTTTTCTTTTTTTTATCCTTCTTAATTATATCTAATTCCCTCCAATAAGATATATAATGTGGTTGCTCGTATTTTACTTGTTTCCAGTTTCTATTCGGTTGACAGCAATAGTAAGACCACAAAGGAGGGGTCTCTATGTAAAAGTCCACGTCAGGTATAGGATAGAAGCGCATTATTTTCGAAATTTATTCAGTTAAGAATCTCAATAAAAATTTGGATATGTCAAAGAAGAGATAATTTAATAAATATAATTTTTAGTAATTTTTATAATGTGTAGTGTAAAACGTATAAAATTCAATACAGAGTTGTATTTAAGCAATTAATTTTCAATTGCTTTAACAGCATACCAGATATAAAGTGAAACGTGTATACAAAATATATTTTGCCCTCATACTTGGATTCAATTCATAATGCGGTAGAGCGGTGCTTTAATTACGATTGGCGTGTGGTCGTAGCTGTTGTCAGTGTTTACGTCCGTTAAGACGTAACACTTACTCAACGAACAAGCACCTACCAGACAGCGATCACTTCTTATCCATCCCTTCCTGACCACTACCGGTAGGTAGTCGTAGTGAAAAAAAAGAAAATCACGAATCGCGTAGTGCACTGGCTACGAATTGGTAGCAAAGCCGTATGCGTGATCCGCATAGCAGACTTTGGGAAAGTGACCCACGATCGAGGGAAAAAGAACTGGAGAGACTTTAGCAAACATATTTTAAGCCTTTTGCATTTCTTGCAGCTTACTTCGACTCCCTCTTTTCTTAAGGATCTTCTCTCGTCAAGTCCAAATAACCTCAAACGGGCCGTCACAGCAATGTAATTTAGTAAATGTTACTTGAACAACAACAAAAGGGTCCTCTTAAACCTAACCTTAATATCACTTTGTTAACTTCAATGTTAGTTCGCAGAAAGAATGCCTTACAATTTCCGAAGTCAAATGATAAAAATTATTGTATTATCACGCTCTGATGGTTGACAATAGAGTTTCAAGTATGCATTCATGTATTACTTAAATATTGAGGACATTAGGGTGCTTCAAATATATACACATATCGTAAACGAAGATAATATATGAAAAATATCGAAGACTTCTTGTTTATAACCCTTACACGAGGCTCATTAAATTTGAGAAGCATTTGAAACCTGTCGAAATTAGCTTGAAGAAGAAACGGAACCGATACCTCTTTGTCTGTCTGTCTGTTAACGTGTCATTGTCTCTGCTGAAACTGCGATAACGATTTCGCCAAATTTTTTGCATATATTTGGGCATTTGATGGGGCATTTAAAAGTTGTGTTTAATAATGACTTCATACCGACTCTCATGACGAAAGTCATTTTCTCTTAGAAGAGTTCTTTTGGTTTAGCCACAACACACCTTAATTATCAATTGGCTGACTTCGAATTTCGAACGATAGCCCTCACTAGCGAAACTCGTACGACATAAGATCTTTTGCTTATCATGAGCATGGAATCCACTAAGAAATTGAAAAGAATTGAAAAAAAATTTAACAAACAGTCTAACACTTTCACCAGGCTAACCTTGGCATAGCTTTATAAATATGCGCGACATAAGTCTTTTTAGATAAGTGAGAAACAATGCTTTGCTATTAATATAAATATTAAAAGCGTAGGCATCAAGGAGAACTTTCGTATAAATAATTTTATTCAAAATCGAGCACATTTTAGCAACAAGTCAATCAATTCAATTAAATTCAATCTCAGAATATTTTTAACCCTTTTTACATTGACTACGGATTAATTAAAAAGATTTTAGTAAAAACTTTACAATTTTAGTTGGAAAGGAAACTCTGAGGGTCTTTACGTTAAATATTATTGCAAAAAAGTTTTCTATATTTAGTATAAGAATATGCTCTAGTTAAAGACGAACAGGGATTTTTGAATCGTTCTTATATTCTCCTAACATTCTTAATAACAATCATGTATGCCTTTGTTCTCTCGTACGTCCTGGCGACTGGCAAATTGTTAAAGCTAACGAAATTAATTGGCATGATGTTTGTAAATCAATAACATCAACAATGACAACAATATATATGTGTATATACATATATTGACACTTTCTTTCTATATATAATATGTACATGTTTCATATACGTACGTTTATATGTTACTACTATTTTTTATGAATTATTGTTACCCTTTAGGTAACTAAAACAAAAATTTGACAAAAAAAATTATAAAAATATAAACTAAAGGCCGTAAATTTGATCGAATGAAACTTTAAAACAATAATGCCGCGGTACTGTGTAAAATTGACTTAAATACTCGAAATAAAGGAAACCACTGATAGATGATGGTGTTAAAGCATCTATAAGTAGAGAAGCACTGAGCTATAATCACACTAAGCTTTTAAATATCTCTACATAATATGCCAGATCTATATCTGCTACAGATTTTTAAAGTTTATTAACTATAGAAGAAGAATCCTCTGTTTCTTCTTCCTCTCAAGTATAACTAAAATTGATTTGTAAAATATATGATAAAAGAATACTTATGCCAAGCTGGAGCATAGTGAAGCCAACATAAGGATCAATGGGCGAAAGGATGGACGAAGAAATGAGTAAATGACGAAACGCCTGAACGCATCAATGAATGGGGAGACGAACGAATAGAAGGCCGAAAAGATGTACTGAAAGGAAGAACGAAGTTACGCGCGCAACAATAATCAGGCAGACAGAGAAAAATAGGCAAAAGGACGAAGAGTTTGGCAAGCAAATGAGTGAAGAGATAAGTAGACCTCCGAATGATCGGTCAGAAGAATACATAGATAAAAGAAAAGAATATTTGACGAACAAAAAATTATCGAAAGAAAAACTGACTGACTGCATTTAAAAAGAAAATGGATATACGGTGTATAAAAAGACAGACTGACGAATGAAGATACCAACAATAATCGTTGGTAGATGGCATTAAACTCCGATAGAATGTCGCATTTATATAAATTGCATATTTAAATCTTAGAGCTTCTCTTTGAGACGCACAGACACCCAGTCACATTGGTAAGTGGAACAAATGTTTGCACCGAGTAGCCATGCAGATAAGAGCCACAACTACAAGGTCAGTGTGTACAGCTTCAAAATTTCAAACTTCGCTACAGTACTTTCTCAATGAGACATCCCCTGGGTGACTGATCGACGCCAAAAGCGCGGGGCTAATGATAAACGTTTGTGCAGAGTCCATAGCGAAAAACAATTTCACCTAAATAACAACCTTATGGACTAACTACTGCTTTTTTGCGGGAACTTGCGAGTGAATGCGCGTGTCGGAGTATGGGAAGAGACAAAGTGATGCTACTGTTCCCATTTCACGTTCAATTTTGGAAGAGTACGGTATTGAACGGTACGATATATTGCTACCTATCGGCTCTATTACGAACGACCACAGGCCAAAAATGGCAGATGAATAGTCGGTCGCCGCCGAAACTCTGATTTACTAGAACAACATTCTAAAAAATTATCGCTACTCCTACTTCGTTCTGGAATAAAAACTGTATCGTCGAAATTGGCATGTTAAAGACAAAGCCGGTCAGCTAAGGTAGTTTTGAACCAGGGAAAACTATTATTGATTTTGATTGATTTGAAAATTCCGGAAACAATTCGATTCTTGTATCTCCTGAATTTATCTTCCAAACTATATAAGCCACAAAATACTGTTGTCTGCCTTAGCTTGCGCGGCCATGGCCTCTCACAAAGAGCTGGCGCATAGGTTAAAAAATGACCGATCAACGTATCAAATTCTGCTAGAATCTTAAACTACTTAAAAATATCGTTATGGATCGTATGCGTCATTAATAAATATTAAGTATAAGTTACTAACGAAAGGCAAACGCAGTTTACACTCATATTTCGATGGTAGGTGCATAAGTTTATGCAATTAAACTTATTGCCTACTTTTACTTGTAAAAACATTGTTTTTCATTGCATACTTTTATGAACGAAATTAATTAAGTTTTCACCTATAAATGACAGAATGTTTGGTTTAAGCAATTTCATCCCAGAAATAAATAATCGCTCCTTCATAAAATGAAGATATTCCTTAACAATATACAACAACAAAAGAAAGTTTTGTATTATATTTAAAATAAATCAAGACTTAAAAGACTCTTTTATCATAAAGCTTTAACTTCTTGTCTATAATTAAATTATTTAACCTTTGGCGTTTTAGTGTAAACTAATCTGTGAAAATGGTAGACTCTCCTGTTTATGTATGCGTTTCTCATTTTTACTTCTCAACTTTCTAATTAGCCTTAAATTAATCCTTGTTTTTGTTGTCGACTTTGTGAAGCATTTAATGTCGCCGAGAATACAATGGCGGGCGACACTGTACACAAAGAAAGTTCAAAAATGACTTTTAAAAATGCAATCTTTTCATCTGACATTTTGAATGAATGAAGAAAAACGGTGAGGCATTGACGCAACCTAAGAAAGAAGTACTAATTGTTGCAAATTGGGACATAATTGCCTGAAGAGCAGCAACAGCAGCAAACTATATAATAAATAATAAAATCTTAGGAAGAAATTTAAGGAGGAAAACTTTTTAAACTAGTGGTAACGGAAAAAGTTCGAGCTTTTTCAAAGGATAAAAAAAACTTTTTTTATTTTTTTTGTTTTTTTTTTGTCTTTTTAAAACAACGGTAGACCATCAGTTATTGAACCAATTACTAAACGATACTCTGAAAAATGGCGGTACAAATTCGAGCCAAGGAGTATAAAATTAAAAACGATTAAATTTTATGAGTTAATGTTACAAATATTACAAGCGAACATTAGGTTTACTAGTACAAGTTAATGTTACGAAGCATTAAATTGCAAGTTAACATTAAGACGCGAGTCACTTGTTAATTTCACATTTAAAATAAAAATGCTCTCCAACACTAAAAAAAAATCACAAAACCATTGGTTTCGCAATTAATCTCTCTTTTTAAAGTTTAAAAAACATTTGCTTTCAATACTGCTTATGTTAGTGTTATAGTAACTCTGAATGCTCGCGCCTTTATACAATTCCACATTCGTGTATTTTTTATCCTCTCAAAGCTGCTCGAGCTGCCGCTTTCTTTTTTGCTTCCTTTGCGGCCTTCTTCTTCAATTTCGCAAGTCGTCGCTTTTCTCTAGCCACCGCTCGCCAATAAGCTTTGACCTCACGTGCTTCAACGAGACTTAACGGCATTTCACTACATTTAAAGCCAACCAAAGTCTTCTCCAATCGTATAAAGCGCGCCCCTACGCTATAATAGATTGGTAGGCAGGCTTCCAAACGTATGCGAGTGTCAGGCCAATTTTCAAACTCCAAATGTTTCTTCATTATCCATTCAATTTTCGCGCCCTCCAAATCACGCCAATACAAGACCGTATGTTTAGGTTCGAGAGGACGTCTTTTCCAGGATTTATTTGGTGTACGACAAAATAGTGACCAGCTCGATGGAATTTCCCAATAAATTTGGGGATCTGGATGCGGATAGAAACGCATAATCCTTAGCGATGATCAAAATGAAATAATTTAATTTAATTAAAATCAACGTTTTAGAATTTAGAACAATAAATAATTTTTCTTTTTTTTTTAATTAATTTTAATTTATGAAAAAATTTTTTTAAATATACGAGATTCGAATCAAATTTGAAATTCATTTGTCAAATTGACAAGATATAAAATGGTAAAGCCGAGCAAGGAACAAGTGTTCAAAGGGAATTATAATATATTCCATCTCGGAAAAAATCAAAAATATCATGATCATCTCACGTTTGGTACAACTTGCAATATCTCCGTTAATACAAATTTAAAGTTAGATTAGGGAACATCACGGTTAGATTGAGTAATCGTTGCTTTTAGTTTCCGGTGAAATATTCAAGCACAAAAAGACCTTCGCTGACCAATTCAGTCAGTGTCTCAGAAAACGTTCGCAGTGATCCATATTTATTTGTTATTTGTCACTTTCAAGAATTGGTCACATCATTTTCGGAAATTTGGCTCTTAGTCGGCGAAAATGTAAGTCCTGTTAAAAAAAATACCAATAAATATATTATATTGGTCCCCACTGAATACCCTACACTACATCCGCCAAAGCAGTTATTTATATATTTTCACAACAAATCGTTATATGGCAAGTGGTCGAAAAAATATTTGGATCCCAACTTTAGAATAACACACGTCGCTGTAAGAAATTTCATCAAAATGGTTGATAAACTGTGACTTGCAGGTTGAAGCCAGAGATACAAGATGAACAGAAGGACAGACAAGCTAAGATTGTTCCAGAAACAGATCCTGAGTCTTTCTAGGGGTTGAATACATCAACGCAAACTTAACGCAAAAATACCCATACCTGTGGCAGCATATTTCTGTGGTGTTTAATCCATAGTAAACACGATTGTAATGAGCATAGATAGGCAAAAAGGCTGCATGGTAGCAACAACTACTATCAAAGAAACTTAAAGCTTATTATCTGGAGGTCAATTCCAAAAAGCGAATAAATGAAAATCCACATGCCTAAATTTAAAAGAGACATCTTTGGTTTATATAAAAAGCAGAAGGAGACGACCACAAATAGGAAAAAACTTTTTAGTTAGTTCTAACTTACTTGCTTAGATGAATTTCCAATGAACTCTTAACATTGTATTTGAAGGTAGCTTTTTTCATTCGTTATGAACTCGGCTTGTTAACCGAACTTGTATGCTTCACTCGCTCTTCTTTTTTTCTCGTTTCTTAAGTGTGGTCTTCCATCCTTTGAACGCAACAAGCAATTCCTTTATCCGGCTGCGTGAATAACCATAGCGTAACAGGTTTCCACGAAACCCTTACAACTACTTTGAGCATGAACACTTTGACAGACCGAAAAACGGACATCACCAAGTTTGCAGTAACCTTTGTTGTTGTTGACGTGCTTGTAAACCTTGCATAAATGGCAAGGTATCCGCTAGAAATCTGTTTGTACGGCAAATTTCGCTAATGAGGTGGCATAGAAAATATCGTAAATTATTTTTATTCAAAATAACATTAAAAAATTGCTTCTTTAAATTAATTTTGAAAATTCAAAAACAACTCAAACCAACCAAAATTACTAAAACATTCCGACAAAGGATCACATGTAGCGAGTGTTGAGAAGACTTAACATTACGTATTTTGAATGTTCTATAAACATGAGTCAAATCTACTTAAACTACTTCTACTTCCTTTAGTCCATTTCTCACGTATTGCAATCGTGTTCCCTTCTCTCTCGGCTTTAGCTGTCGCCCTTGTTTGCTCTCTTGCAGCTCTTCTTCTCTGTTTTCTAATTTCATGTGCTTCTCGCAGATTAACCGGCACTGGTGAACCTTTGAAACCAACAAGATCAGCTTTTTCTAAACATGTAAACCGCTTAGCTGTAATGTTATACAGAGGCAAACAAGCGATTTTTTGGCCAATTTTCATATTCTTCGTCTATTTCCTTTCCTCTTTCTTATTCTCTCTCGGACAAGGATTATAGTATATTCTTTCCCTCTCTTTCATTTGATTTTTCCTCTTCTCTTTCACCTTACACTTCCTCTCTTTCTCATCTTCCGCTTCCTCTCTTTCTCATCTTCCACTTCCTCTCTTTGTCTTTTTCCTTCCCTCGTTCCTTGTTCACGTTCGCCACTTTTTTCTTTTCTTTATCCTCCAATAAGACATATGACGCGGAGGCTCATGTTTCCACATTTTCTGGTTCTTGGCAATAATGGAAACACATAGGAGGGGCCCCTGTGTAAAAATCGAATCGTATGGGAGAAAAACGCATTGCTTTTGAAATTTACTTGTTTGAGTTCTCAGTCGCAATTCAAATTTGGATATCTCAAGGTGTAGGGTATGTTAATAAAATTAATTTTTAACAATTTTTCTAAAGTCGTCATCTTCCTCTTCTTCTTCTGCCATTCAACAAGTCAAATGCAAATGCTGAGCTGTGTTTGAGCCTTGGTAACGCAGTAGGTAGCGCGTGACTTCCATAATTTATAACGTAGTGTAAAACGTTTAAAACAATAAAAATAGTTTGTTTTCAAGCAGATATGTTTAAGCGAAACATATTCTGCCATCGCGCTTCATAACAGACGACTAAGTACTGCTTGAAAAAATTTTGTACCACCGCACAATCAAGTAGCTAACAAACGCGGCTATCGAGTTGACATGTCTGGCATAATGCGGTAGACCATACTTGGCGCGTGGTCCTAGCTATTGTGAGTGTCTAGGTTGGTAAGCGCATAAGGAGCGCCTTAGAGAAAAACTAATGTAATTATTATTAAAAGCAGAATAGACGCAATATGCGAAAAGACATTACTCAAGAAATATTATTGGGATTTGCCTCTGCTCTATGACAAGAAAAAATTGCGTGAAGATAAATTCGAATTTAATTAGCAAAGACGTTTACCAACTCCCTTAACAGAGATCCTTTAAATAGTTGGGATTAAGATATCGTTGCACTTGACAGTCTACTCTACCCAAATTTGAAAACGTAAAACATTGCTGTGCACACCCCTTCAAACAAGCTAAACGAGTTTAAATTCTGCTTTTAGCAACTATTTTTAACAATATCTTGAAATTTGCTACGTTAGTAAAAAACAGTTACCGGAAAACAAACTCGCGACTCTAGCGCGGGCAGAGTAGGACATGTCATCCACATTCACCCATATCCCAAAAATATTACATTTTCAAATAGGAAGTAGGGGTAGACTCCCAAATCGAACTATGTCTTAATAGTGACCAGTCCTTCCGTATGATAGAATGGACGCGTAGACAAATCAAATGAAGCAAATTATTTTCTGGAATCAAAATCAATTCGTAGAATATCGATTAAGAAAGTAAGGAAACATGCAGAATGAAGGTATGAACATTTATTTCGTTAATAGATAATTTTGCAAGTCAAAAACATTATACGGGGGAAAAAAAAGTGTGAGAAACAAAACATAAATCCAAATAATTAGAAAAATTTTCTTTGATGTTGATTTCTGAGGCTGTTTTCTATAGGCAGTAATTTTTCCTTTTTACTTCTTCTTCTTCTTTTTCTTTTCTCCCTCTTCTGGTTTGGGTGCGTTCTTTGCCGCCGCTTTGTCCAAAATTTCTTTCACTTGGCGTGCTTCGGCCAAAGAAAGTGGTACTGGCGCACATTTGAAACCGGCAGGAGGCGCCTTTTCTAAACGTATAAATCGGTTGCCCACACCATAGTATAGGGGCAAGCAAGCAGGTTTACGTAAACGATTTTTGGGCCAATTTTTAAATAACAAATCTTTGTCTTCGATATATTTCTTCTTAGCACCTTGCAAGTCTCTCCAATAACGTATTTCATGTGGAGGTTGCGATTTCGGCGGTTTCCATGTGATGTTGGGTTCGCGACAATAACGTCCCCAAAGAGGTGTTGTCTCAACATAGAAATCAACATCAGGTATAGGCCAGAAACGCATTATTTTTGAATTTTAAAATTTTAAGAAATGAAAAAATTTCGAAACCAAAAACTTTCAACTTTAATAATAGATTATTTATCGTATTGTATTTTCATAATGTCAAAAATTTAAATCATTTTATGTTAAGCACATGGTTGCATTACATCGTATCTTCTACACTGCATTACTCTCGCACCAAATATAGGACGAAAAAGACTTCAAAAAGGCCAGCTTTCTTATTAGATTTAATAAATCTGCTTCTAGGCCACGTGAAGTCAAAATTTGAAAGTGAAGTCGAAGGAATTGTTTTCTAAGAAAGTAAGGTCCGAGTGGAACGAAATTCAGAACAATTTATCGTTTAGTTATAAATTTGTGAAACATTAGTACACGCAAAAAGAAGAAAGAATATTTAACATATTGTAATGATTTGTTTTGTTTAAGGGGGTGAGATGTAAGTGTATCCCTAATCTGCTCGGCTTCAGAACGCCAAGTCTTTCCGTCTCATAGATTGCCAATGAAGCTCGGCGTGAGACCGTCCCTAAATCTTGCTCGTAGGCGGGTTGAACGCCTGTTATATTTTCTTAGCGAACTAAACGCTTGCTTGATAGCAACTGAAATTCTTTATTGAGAAGTACACTATTTATACTTAATTCTAACAGGTGACTTAATGCTACCGTAAACACTAATTAATTAGGGCGCCTGGCATCGTATTGCATTTCGTAATGCAATACCCAGCCAGTTGAAGTGCCACAAAATTTTTGTTTTTCTCTTTTTTTTTTTTTTCTTTTGCCACAGAATTATGCAAATTCAGCATTATTCTGTCGCACTTCAAAGCGGATGCATATGACGGTATGCGATCACCCTACAATATATTTTCTTCACTACAATCACTTTAAGCAATCGTTGAATGACTGGCTAATGCTAATCTTGACACAGTGACAGCGTGTGAGAATATCTATCCATCTATCTATCTATCTAAATGCAGCCAACGACAATGCTTTGCTGTGTCACAATCAAATATTTCATAGTTTCTTAAAGCGAAATGACTTTTTATCCTTTTACTCAACATTGGTTGATCTCTAATAATATATAAAAAATGTTAAGCAAACTTTATATCACTTAAAAATAGACAAGGATGTCCTTGACTTTATCTCTAATAGACTGAGGCATAATAAGATATTAAAGTAATTTGCGTTCAATGCTTTTGCAATGCTTTTAATGTTTATATAACTGTATTGTGGGCACTTAGATATTAAAAAAAAAAAAAAACAAAAAAAGAAAAAAAAAACTCTCACTTTGCTATTTATCTTCTTTTTTTTTTCTTCTTATCCCTAGTTGTGCATTATATTTTTATTTATTTCTTGTTCACAAACTCACTTAAGCTTTAACAGCATAAAATGCTAAACAAATTCACAACAACAACAACAAAAACAACAAGAACAACTAAAACAACAACATGTGACAATAAATAAAACACAAAAATCTATCAGAAAACTTGAAAAAAAAAATCTGCAATAATCTAAAAGCAAATCGTTTTGAATAACTAGAAGCTAATAGCTAATGATACGAGTGTGAGCTGTTCTATATATGTATAAGTGTACTTTGTATCACGCACATTGTGCTATAACACCAATACCACCCTGTTCTCACTTTTAAGTACCACCACACCAAGCACCAACTTAGAGCGCACAAAATTAGCTATAAAAAGCTATAAAAAAAAAAAAATAAAAAATACCCACCACCACAAAAAACCACCTTCATCACCAACACTTTTTTTTATAAACGTTGTTCACATTACGGCCGCACAATTGCACACTACTACCATAGATATCCGCACCGCTATTACTACCGTATGGAGCGTGGCGCCGGCGGTGGTCAGCAGCCGTACCATCACGCTCATACGTACATGACCGCATCTGACGAATATACCGGCCAATCGTCGTTCGATAATCCGGCTACAAAAAAGAAGCCACCTAAACTAAAAGCCATTAATCGCTCTATCTCCATGGCCATTGATAATTATGAAGGGGCGGCTGGTGGGGGGATTGAGGATTCGTCTTTGATTATCGAACAGCCGTTAATACATAGGGCAGCCTCGCCGGTTGCCATACGCTCAGCCCCACCGCCACAAACGCTTGCACTACCCACAGCTCTGCACCACGGTGGCGGTGGCGGAGGCGGTAGTGGAGCTGTTTCACCTGCACTCTCTGCACGCCAGCAGCAACAACGCATGCATTCGTTTCAACACTTGGCATCATCAGCCCGCCAGTACAGCCAGCAACAGCAACACCACTCCAGCTCCGCCAGTTCGCCTACCTCGCATGCTGTTAGTCCGGTGCTCGGTGGTGGGGCCCGTCAAACACAGCACCAACAACAACATCCAGACATTTACTTAGTCAGTAGTGGCAGCCTTGGCGAAGATATGGCTGTCGGTACGACAGGCGTGGGTGGCAGTTCATCGCCCATACAATTTATTGATGATTATATGCTGCCGCCAACGCACGGTCGTCATGCAGCCACTCACCCACTTAAGAAAAGCATGTTTCGACGTTCCGATACTATTGATATACATCCGGCTTCTACTTTTCAGATGAAGAAAACCCATTCCTTTCATGCGCCCACCGACAGCGGCCCCTTAGTCGATCCCTTATTATTAAGTGCAATTGGTGCACAAACTCCCTCGGCCTCATCATCTCGACGTACGAGTTCGGTAAGGGGCAATTTCCTAATGCCTGGACATGCTTCTACAAAAGATTTAAGTCGTTCTCCATCACCAAGTCGTCGGGGTTGTCGTTCACATCGTTCTCTACATGAGCCAAGTCGACGGCCTAGCGGTAAGCCGGATACGGTAACCGAATCACAATTACGCCATCCTTCTCTGAATGATGATCTCATAGATCCGAACGATGCCCGTTCCCTGCTTATGCCACAAGCAACACTGTCATTAGAAAATGAACTCTTCGCAGAATCACGTTCGCGCAGTAACAGTCACACGAAAATGGACGATGTGGGGACAACGGACGTAACACTACATCCAAGGAGTGCAGGTATACGCAAAACCTCAGGTTCCTTTGAAGAAGCGATAGTAAGTTCCACCAGTCATCCGGTAGCCGCGACCAGTAGTTTAAAAAAACGTGATCATCCACACACATCAAGACAGCACAGCACACATAGCTTAGAATTAGATGGACGACCATCCACCTCTGCAGCGGCAGCGGCAGCAGCCGCATCTACTCATTCTTCGTTGCATTTGCATGGCGCTGCCGCTGCGGCCACTGCGGCATATCATTTTAAGCGTGGCGCTCAACACGGCCGTTCACTTTACCTATCACCTAACGCGCTCGACGAGCTACAGGTACATCATCGTCCCACAGTTTTGGCAGCCGCCGCTGCTTTTCAAGGTACCAATGCCAGTGCGAGCAGTCTTAAGCAGGCTAAAGCTTTACACAGTGCCAGTATGCGTTTGAAAACTTATCGCGAAACTTTAAGCGCTAGTAAAAAATCGAAAAGTTTTATAGCGGACGGTACGTACCCACCACCCATTAATGTAGCTACTAATGAATTTGTCGAGCTTACTTCACCCCACCGACGTAACAGTGGACGACCGCTGACTTCTGCGACCGGTGCGACCGGAGCCACCACTATTGAGGATATTAAACGAAGTCCCCGACCGGTATCTTTATCGTCTGCCGCATCATCAGCGGCGGCCACGAGCGCCTTTATCGAAGAGAAACGTCCATCATTTGAACGCAAACCCTCATTAACTTATGAACTGAGTGACGCTGCCTTCGAACAAGTTTTAAGACCATTTCATCATAAAGCTACAGGCGGTATGGCACGTAAACCATCGCTGGCTGGTTCCCACAAGCCTCCATTAAAAAAGAAATCTCTTAGCGATGAAACGGACGAGGATGAAGAGTCAGATCGCAAACGTAAACGTATTGTTTGCATAGTGATGACAGTGTTTTTATGCTTAGTATGTGCCAGTGTATTTGTTGTAATTATGACCTTAACCCATTCTTCGGGGCAAACGCATCATCATCATATAACAACAAAGAAAACGTATTCATACAATCGCGAGGTTCCTGTACACTATAACGGTAATGTGTTTATGTTTACGTATAGTTTACAAATATTTATGGTGATGTAGTGTTTCAAACAGTCATTCTAAAAATAGAAAAATTATTTACAAACCCCTTGACTTTTTTTTTGTTGTCCCTTCGCTAACATTATGAGACAAACATACCGTTATGTACATGTTGACCTGCATTGGTATTCACGTATCTGCATCACATTGATGGATGAGGAAAATAATTGAAAATGAAAATATTTTATCTATAGTCCACCAAGACAAAACAAAGAGAGCAGACAGAGAGAGATAGAGAGAGAGAGAGAGCAGCCAATATGTTATTAAATTAATTTTATTTTTGAATAAAAATTTCGTATAAACGGAATAGACGGTTGGTTACGTGAAATTTCAAGAAAAACGACGTGATGACATTATCAATGTCACAAGTGCATGAGTGAGCATTGTCAACTTCACACATATATAATTCCACACGGTATGTTTTTCTCACAATGTACGCGTTTTTATATATATTGACAGTCATGTTTGTATTCGTGTAACCGAAAGTGTGATTATTTTATTCATTTTTTTTTTTCTTTTTCACGTACATGAAGATAAGCGGATGTGTATACTATTTATTGTTTACATCATATATATTGTATATATAGTACGTACGTGTGTGTGCGTATGTGTATTCCCATTTTATATTAAAATGTATTTATAAGTAATATAACAGAGTATTTCGTGCTGGTGACATGGTCTGCTCAGATGGCTTTTATTCTTTTCCGTTTTTTTTTCCCCCTCCTTCTTCTTTTACGGTTAACACCAAAACAACAACAAAAAAAAGAAGAAGAAAAAAAGGAACTGCTGACGTTAAAGATGAAGATGAGCATGCTTACGACAATGAAAAGTCACTTGGCAGCGCTATGTACCCACGACAATACCAACTATCGTCTACTAGTGTGTGTGTATATGTGTTAAGTACTACCACTTCAAATACATTAATTTTTTTTTTTTGCATTTTTGTTTTAAGATGAAAAGAAAAATTATTTTTTAAAAGTGGCCTCGCCCCAAACACAATAGATTTGTTTGCAGCAACGTATGCATATATTAAGTAGCGTTGTCGTCAACATCGTCACAGTCACAGTCCACTGAAAAGAAAAATGACAGTAAAAATTTGTTTGTCTTTTTTATTTATTTATTTTTTTTTTCTTTTCGTTTTTTATGCTTCCTTTCAATTTTTGCTTCGCATAAACCTTGAGTAACATACGTATATTGTCCTAAAGTGATCCTTGTTTTGTTAAATATTTCCGCTGCTCTCATATTTTTTTTGTTTTCTTTAATCTCTTTTACTATTTCATTCATCCTGTATCCCTTAAAAACTTAACTTGCTCGCCCATATATTGTCGGATTACGAAACCCAATGTATACATAAAACATACAATTCTTTTGTTTGCATTGCTATATGAGATATTTTCAAAATGCGTACATAATCTATTAACAGCTGTTGATGATAGTTACATTATGTCAATTTAATGGTGTGCGGTAAATAGTTTCTTTTCACTTAATTCTTATTAGATTAGAGAATTAAATGCTGCAGATGCTTTTTATGATAATTGTCCGCTCAACTGAACCTTTTACCTAAAAATCTTTCTGCTTCCTGCAGTGTTCGGTTAAGTTAAATTTTTAAAGCACAAAAGTGCTACACATTTGCAAGGTTAATTGAGTTGTTGCTTTTGAGGAAATTTTTTACTTTACTTGTCCAAGGATAATCAAGAGTTTTTCATTTTCAACGAAATCTCACTTATATCCAATTATCATTAATTCACTCATTCATAAAGCATACATTTACTATGCTTTATACTGTAGAAAATTTACTCTTTCCTTTAGCTTTAATAGAATGCTTGTTTAGCTTCTTTTTGATTTGATTTAGTTGTAAAGATTTTCAATAATCAATTTTTCTATATTATTACAAATATATAGAAGAATAAGTTTTCCCATGAAACAATTACTTTCTTTTCTTCTCGTCTGAACAGCTGAGTACATTTCAAAAGATATTAAATATAACAACAGCAGCTAAATGTATGCTTTGAAAATGTTTTCAAAAATTTAAAGCACAAAAGTATGTTATACTTTCGCTCGCTTTACACATCTTTTAAGAGGTTTTTTTTTTTTTAGATGGGTATAAACCCATCACTGATGGATAAAGTGTATATTAATTTTGTCAAACTGTTTGTAATACCCAGAAGAATGTTGGCCCCCATCAAACTCTGATCCAATTTAAGCATGTCTCTCTATCCGTCCATCCCCCTTCCCTCTTTCGTGCTGTAATATCTGTGGTAAACATTTTCCTGACCCCATAAGGTACCAATATTCTGGATCAACTTTGAATCCTATACCGGTTTAAGCATGTCCGTCCGGCCTGTATAATTTCTATTATATTGTGACTGCAAAAACGAAGCTTTCAACTTGAAATTTGGCAGAAACATTGGAAATTCTTGCACGCAGGTTGGTTGGTATTACAAATGAGGCGAAGCGACGGAAAGACACATCTACTGTACGAAGTAAGGCCTCAGTTTTTCAGTAGAAATAAAAAATTTGTCTTTTTCTACGTTACTCAGAAACTACTGCAGATAAATCTACAACAACTTGAGTGTATACCCTATGGGCAATAGTTGTAGTACTTGCAAAAAATTGGGAAGAATTTATCACGTCTACCCAATATTGTAGTGTACTAAAATTTCATTTTCCTTTGACGAAAACTCCCCTAAACTATATAAAATCTGCGCCAGTTTTAACTACGGAACTTACCTATGGATGTCCTTCGTCTCTTCATCTGTCCGTCTGCCCAGCTGTGCAGTATGAGTGGTAAACAGCGCAAACGTAAAGATATCGCCTACAAATTTGCAAACGCATTTGAAAATGTTTCAAACAAGCACGCCTACAGGCCTATGCAAGTTCTTTTACCTTTTCATACCCACCACTGAAAGATGAGGGTATACTGATTTCGTTTTTTTTATAAGATATGTAACACTAAAAAGGAAGCTTTATGGGCCCTACAAAGTGTATGTATTTTTGATCAACGTGAAATCCTGAATTGATTAACCCATGTCTGCCCATCTGAGTGGTGTTCGTTGTTGCCACTCTTCTGGTACGGCAAAATGAAGATATCGCCTTCAAATTTTGTAGAGACATTGGAAATCTTTGCACACAGATTGATATTGAAAATGGGCCAAATATGTTAGAGCAGAAGCGCACAGTGGAGCGTAAACTAAACGAAACCCAATTTTGTCTAACGAAAATTCTTGGATTTTGATTAGTTACTCGGAAATTATAAAAGTTAAAAGCTTTCCACATTTATTTTGCGAGACGCTTTGCTTTGTAGGTCCAAAAATGGAATCAATCGGGCGGGCCAACACAGAGTTACGAGTAATTAAATTTTTTTTTTTTCACTTTTTTGAGATTTTCTGCTTATATATTATAATGATTTATAAACCAAATAAGACAAAACTTTTAACACTATTTTGTACACTCTTCCTGCCTAAAAATGGCTCTTATCTGCCTAAAAATGGGTTCACTCTATAATGAATATGATAGACACCGCGATAAATTTTTTTCTTAACAACTAGCAGCGATATGGATATCAATTAAAAGAACTTGAAGAGTAGAATGCGAAAAGCATAGTGGTGGGTATGCGAGATTCGGCCCCCGCCGAATATAACTTTCTTACTTATTTTAGTCTATTTTACGAGAACGTTGATGGGTATGAAAGATTCGATCACGACCGAATACAATTTTCTTGTTTTCCTTTTTTTGCTTTTCTTATTATAAAACCTTCACACGAGTTATTAAATTTACAACCACCTAGACCTATTAACGTGGCAAAGGAAAATAGAGAGAGGTTGATATAATTATTTTTTTTTCTTTTTTGTTTTCAATTTTACAATGTTTAACAACTTGTTTAAAGCAGAAAGCGACTTATGCTATACATCATCATGCACATCATTATCACCATCATCAACATCGTCATCGTCAGAAGCGCAACAGTAGCATAGTAACCAAAACCAAAATTGAAAAAATAAAAAATAAAAAATAAAACGCAATATCTCTTGGGGAAAGAATTAACTGAATAAACAATAAAGGCTAACAAGTACTGCATTTTATGAAATGAAAAAGGTTGGGGTAGGCAGAGCTATTGAAAACTTTGAAAATTCATTATGTGCGAGTGTGAAGCCTACGAAAATCCAAAGAGAAAAAAAAAACAATTAAATAAATTATACACGGCCGTGACCGAATCTTTTATACTGATCAACGTTATCCTAAAGAAAACTTAAAGATTTCCATACTCTATAATATTGCGTGGACATAGCTGATTCTTTCTACAACTGTAAAATAATAGTAGAAATTTTTATCGTCGGTCTGTTACAATTTGTAGGCAAAAGTCCCAGAAAATCGGGATCAGCTCAATTGGTGAAATGCCTCGCTCCTACCTCCTACCTCCTCCGATACTGTGGGCAAGACTTTATTGGCCCATTTTCAATATCAGTCTACGTACAACGACTTCCTCCCAAATTGCGGTTCACGAGTACATTTGATAGACAAATAGACACACGGACTGACAAGCTTATCTCTATAATATATACATATTATCTTAAACTTGCGTTTCGGTATTGTAAACGTTTTCAGAAAATTATAAATTTTCAATATTCTATAATACTGCGAAGGCGTTATTGACTTTTTTTCATTCTTTTATGGGTGTTGTAGGACCATTCATAAAAAAGAAATGCAATTTTTCTAACTATTGCGGTTTATAACTAACGAGCAGAAGAACAATATTTTTTTTTTTTTAAAAACAGAGGTAGTCTCAAGATATGTTGTACTGTGGGTGTGGCCTTTAACCGATATGGCTCAATTTCCATACCAACCTGGATGCAAGCATTTCCAATTGTTACGTTCATTTTGAAGCCGAAGCGGAGAATGTTTGTAAAATCCATTACACACACAGGCAGGTGGACGGACATGCTGAAATCGCTAAAGGATTCGATGCTGATCAAAAATATATAAAAACTTTATGGGGTGGGTTTTTTGCGAACGTTTTCACAAAATGAATTTTTCGGTGATGGGTATAAAAATATTTCTAAAGCCGCTACCTACGTACGGTATGTAACATTATGAACACGACGCTAGCAGGTTAATTTGATATTCTATTGAAATACATTTAATCCTCTACAGAATTGTTAAACACATATTTGAAAAGTTCATTTGCAAACTGCTGTGTGTTTGCTAATGTTTTACAGTAAAATAATTTTCATATATTTTTTTTTTGTTTTTTGTATTTTAAAAAACTATTAACGGTTGTTACTCTGTTATGTGTTTTATATAACTTTCCGCAATAATTGGGTAATGTGAGACCAATTATAAACTTGATGCCCAAGTGTATTGCTAACTAGAAGTGAATTACCATAAAAGAAAATGAAAACAGATTAAAAATTTTATTTGAAAAAAAAAAAGTATTAAAAAAGAAAATGTAAAGATTTTTCTTCAAGTTTGTGTAATTAAAATGAAATCGTATTTTCGAGTAGTGTTGGTCGCAATTATTGAAATTTTAATCACAGTAAATGCCTTTTATCTATTCAATAAGATAATCAAGGATAAGGTGATAACGTTCTTGCTTAAATTTCCCCATAATTTAATACAATTTATCTTCATCTACTTCTTTCTTTTCATTATATATAATGAAACGGAAATTACTTCAGATTCTGTGATCAAAGTTAATATAAAAAACTCAAAAATTAGACTTTCTCGCCATATAAAGGCTTGCTTTTTATAAAAAGTCCTATATATGTTGAGGTCTACAAAACGAACCTACGTGATCCAAATTTTTTAACCGTTAATTTTTTGCTCAATTGATATAATCGACCAATTTTCTGACTACTCACGAGGAATCTTATATGAAGTAGGGTCCAAGGGTCCACATAATTTTTGTCAAAGTTATAGTCATGAAAAAATCTTTATCGCAAAACATCATCAATTAGGCCTATAAGGGATAGTAGGTCTGAGAACCCTTATACGTAGTGGTATCCAAAAAAATTGACTTACGCAGTCCAAATTCGATAAGATTGGCTTCCTTGTCAATTTACTATTATGAACACAAGTTTCACCATACAATGTTAACAATTAGACCATTTTACCATATAAAGATTAAGTTCGATAGGAACGGTTATATGGGGTTCAAAAAATTGCCTCAGCCGAATCAAATTTTTCATACCAATTTGGAATGTCGAAGTACTATTACTCAGCAAAAATTTTGAAAACTACCATACATGCGACTTTTCAAAATAAGGCCTTATGTGGGGCGGGGTCGAAAAAGTGAACCGATCAACACCATGTTCAATAAAGTTCAGCCTTGCACTGCTGTCTGTAGGCTGAACACAAAAATATATAAAAAAACATCAGACGGACAAACAGACTTCTGAATCGATCGGGATAATAAAAGGTGGCACTATCTTAAGCCCTTCGCACTTAATATACCCTTTACCACAAGTGATGCACGGTACAATTATTTAAAATGTAAGAAAAATTTTTATTTCATTTATTGATATTCACTACATGATCTCTACTTTAATGCCTCGTATCACTGCAAAAAGGACTTCATGTCGTTATATACAAGCCTTTTCTTATAAGACAAGTCTGCAACCTACTCTTTCAAAAATTCTTGAGATCTTCTTTAAAACCCAACTATTTATTCAGTTATTTGTTACTGACTCAAATTATTTTCAGAGGTTTCCACCAGCTAAGCTGATCTTCCACTTGGTTAGTTTCTTACAACTGAATGCCACAACAATTGCCGCTACAAGCACTCGTAGTAATCCTGGTAGTCCTGGTTTCTCATCTTATAAGTAGAATGAGCAGAATTGCTAACATTCCATAATAAGTGTTACGTCTGTAATTACATTTCAAGTCATTACATAAGATTATCTTCCGTGATATATATGTATATTTTTTTTGATCGTTTATTGGGTAACTATAAGTCCATAGGCCTGCAAAAAAAAAAAAACTATAACATAAGTGAGTATATAAATCAGTTAGATGGGTGCTAGGTAATCATCTCGCTCTACAGACTCCGTAATCGTCAATTCGTACCAATGACAAAATGTTACACTATGAGTTGAGCAATGTGGTCAGTTTTCTTCTAAACATGTTCAAGGAATCATCGAAAGATTTTAGACTCAGTGGGAAGACATTCCAATATCTAGCAACACGAACAGTGAAAGATTGTACATCTGATGAATTAGAAAAACGTGCTTTGTATTCGATGCGGGGAATTGCCGTTGTTTAATTCAAAGGCTTGGGGATCGAGTTTAAATGATTTTGTAGAGATAGATAAGCAAGCTAAATTTTAGATAACCGGGAGCGAAGGCGGAATTATGATCTCTTAGTTTGACGCTATAAGCACCTTAAAGCCTAGATTGGGCATCCAGAAGACACTTCAATATAATAATACACATGCGTCAGGAAGCATGTCTAACCTTTAGAGACAGATATAGATTTAGATTGCACAGTTTTCGGAGTGTAAGACAAACTTTAGCAGAGACATTATCAATGTGCGGGGTCAAAGGGGAATTTCCGATCAAAGGGTAACCGAAGACATTGCATTGAATCTACAAGATCAATGGAATTTCCATATATTTTTATATTAAGGCACGGGAAGCACTGAAGAATAAGGTAAGCGTGTTATCTCTCGTCTAGGAGTTGACAATTGCTAAAGCC
>KK500082.1:86199-162976 GCA_000688715.1 Glossina pallidipes
GTGCAACATCCAGATCGAAATCGATTGTTATTCAAGAATGAATCAAGGGGTTCTCTCATATTTAATATGAAAGACTCACCCTATCAATGGTCAGCAAATCGCAGACATGTGATGACTTACTTACCGACCTTAAGCTCGAAAAGTCGAATTTATTAATAAGCTTAATATGTGGGACTAAGTCAAATCGAAAGCAACAGGAATACAGCTTCTGACAACGTTGATGTATTTTCTAAAAGACTCCGTGACGTAAAGGGAAAAAGTTTCGCAGTGCAACATCCAGATCGAAATCGATTGTTATTCAAGAATGAATCAAGGGGTTCTCTCATATTTAATATGAAAGACTCACCCTATCAATGGTCAGCAAATCGCAGACATGTGATGACTTACTTACTGACCTTAAGCTCGAAAAGTCGAATTTATTAATAAGCATAGTATATGAGACTATGTCAAATAGTTTTCTTAGATCGAAAGCGACAGGAATGCAGCTTCTGCCAACATTGATGTCTGTCCGTGACGTAGGTTAAAAGGTTCGAAGTGCAACGCCCAGTCCGAAATCCGAACTGCAGGATTATTATCCAAGAATCAATCAAGTTGTTCCCTCACATTTAATATGAAAGACTCACCCTATCAATGGTCAGCAAATCGCAGACATGTGATGACTTACTTACTGCCCGTAGGCTCCAAAAGTCGAATTTATTAATAAGCTTAGTATATGAGACTAAGTCAAATACTTTTCTTAGATCGAAAGCGACAGGAATACAATTTCTACCAACATTGTTGTCTTTTCTAAAGTAATCCGTGACATACGTTAAAAGGTTCGAAGTGCAACGTCCAGGTCGAAATCCGAACTGCATGATTATTATTCAAGAATCAATCAAGTGGTTCCCTCACATTTAATATGAAAGACTCACCCTGTCAATGGTCAGCAAATCGCAGACATGTGATGACTTACTTACTGAACTTAGGTTCCTAAATTTAGCGAAGCCCTTGGCCTTAAAGCAATTTACTTTTAACTGTATTTCTTCTGCTTAAAAACACACATTACATATATATCGATATATAAAATATGATATAATATGAAATAAAATTCTTATGCTAACTCTTGGGAAAGGTAAGTCGCAGCACTTAAATTTTTAAATTTTATTAAATTCAATCTACAGGTTGTATATATATATAATAGTTCTTCTTCTTTTTTTTTTTTTTTTTTTGTTGCCATAACCAAGGTATACTTGAAATTTTTTTTTTTTTTTACACTTTAAAAGTCAATCTCTCTTGATTTTGTTTTTCTATTTTTTATTTTTTTCCTTTTTGAAATACATAAAAGAGTAATTTTACGGTCATTGCGTAAAACGTTCAAATGGTAAATTGTATTTAAAGTAAATAGTCTGGATTGATGAATGGATTTCAAAGATTTCATCACCAGACATTTACTTCAACTGCAGTTTCAACCAAAGTGCAACAAATTGAAAAAATACACGCATATATGTACATATGTACATATACATATACATATATATAATGTTCCATTTAATGTGTAACGATTGTAAATAGAAAGGAATGTGTGTTTTGTTCACTTAATTTGATAACAACAATTTTCAATGCATTCACATTTATATGTTACAGTTCGACAAGAGAATGAACGTTTAATGAAGGAAACGATGGAGCGAGGACGTTATGGTAAGAATTTAACTGAGACAGCATCCTCTTTATTAGCAGCCACCACTTCGGCATTATTAACTCTGCCCCAGCAACAGCAACAGCAACAGCAATACCACCACCAACAGCAGCAGCAGCAGCAGCAACAACAACAACAACATCAGCACCAGCAGCAGCAGCAGCAACATCAACCGCAGCAAATATCAGCAATACAGCAGCAACAACCTTTCCAGCGCCAATAGCATACACTTCCTTATTTACAGCAAATTCCATAACAAATGAATAATTACCGGTTGCAAAATGAATTACAAATAGAATTAGAACAACACGAACAACAACAACAACAACAAGAACAACAAGAGCAAAATCAGCATCAACACCTACGGAACGAAGATCGCATTAATGTCAAGACAAACATGAAAACCTCATTTGTAACCTCATTTGCTGTAACACAAATATATCCTGTCAGCAGTCAAACTACCGAAAGTAGTCATAGGACTGATGCTGTTAATGGTAATGGTAATCGTAATGGTAATAAAGCAAAAAAGCTGTTGTTTACTTTACAAGCTGATAGTTTAAGGAAATTTCATAGTGTCACTATAGACAACAACAAACAACTACTGAGAAACAACTATTACTACAACAAGAACAACAACAGTAACGTAACAGTTGGAAATGCAAATTTTTATGCGAACAAACAAACAAATCCTAAGCAACAGTTATAGCAGTAAGTAAGTAAGAAACTAGCAACAGAGCATATATTCTCTAACATGTTATGGCAGTTTGCCATGCACACACACACACACACACACACACAAACACAAACACGCATACACCGACAAAGCATAGGAAAGCAGAACAAACAATAAAAACCACAAAAGTAGTAGAGGTAAGGCAAAAAAAAACAACAAAACAAAAAGAAAAAACAACAGCAACAACAACCACAAATAAGTAAAAGTTAGTATTTTGTAAAAACAAAAAAAAAACAAAAAAAAGGAAAAACAAAGTGCGAAAATTTTTCAATTGTTTAATTTTTTGTTGTAAGTCAAAAACACGCACAAAATTTTTCGCTCTATGAAACTTGTGTTTTGGTTAAAAGAGCAAGTAATCGGTGAAATATGTTAGATTTTCCCGTTAACAAACTTTTGGTTTGTCTCACAGCTTGAATTTCAACTCTTTTTTTTTTTTATATATCTTTTATTTCTCTTCACTCTGTAGTTATTTTCTATTCCCCTTTATCCGATAGTTTTTCTTCTTATCATCATCCCAGACTTAGGGGTATAATCTGCCGTTGTGATCGGTCATTAGTCATAATTAAAACAAAATCTCCTGCACCACTTTGCTTGATACAGTTATGCATGATGCCTTTTCGTATTAAGGCTTTATATGGGAAGTGATCGAAGAAGTGGTCCGATCCGTACCATTGTCAATACCGTTCGTTCCTGGATTGAAACACAACGATTTAAAAATTTTCATTAAAATTTAAAAAAAAATGACGACCTGTAGATTGAACAGAAGAATACAAAGTGAACGGACGGACAGAAAAACTGAGCTCAATTTAGAAAGCGATTCAAATTGATCGCTATAATAAAAGCCAAGTTTAGCTCATATCCTCTTAGGGATTGTATACGACCGCCCACACTTAGTATATCCTTGCACCAGAAGTAGCGTAGGGTCCACATAAGTGGCCGAGTGAGTAAGAATCGCGAGTGCCCAGTCAATGTTCACGATTCCCAATCTCGAATGCGGTAGAATTTTCTTTGGTGAGCGTTCAGTCGTTAAAGGCATCACATTTTCTTCTATTCCTTTCTCTTTCTTAACTCCTTTCCGATCGTCATTGTGTGACATAATTGGGCCCCATCTCTTGAGTGATTGGTCAAGTTAGGAAAAAAAACCTAGTGGTGTAGGGTCTAATAATGTATTTTCTTGTTGTAGTTGGTTTGGTTTTGTACAACAACCATTGTCACCTTTGAAATGGCTTCACGCTCAAAATGAAACAACTTTGTGCTGAAAAGTTAAGCATTTCGATTTCCCTTTCATATTGTCAGAATGGCTTTATGAACAATAAGGTTGGTTTACTTTAACTTGAGAGAATGAGAACTTGAAGAAAAAAACAACGCGAAGATTTAAATAGCCCTTAGACTCAACCTTGCCTATGGTCATCGTTGCCACATTGCAGACCTACGAACAAAAGAGGTAAAATTCTCTGATGCTATACGCCTCCTGCAGACTATATAACTAATTTGCCAACGGTGTGTCACACAAAAAAGTATCCCCGTTTCCCTAAGACGTAAGATGCTCTTTATGACTTTACGTATTCATCCGACTTCTTGTGAAATTAATTTCTTACCATCGAATTGTAATTTTTCGGATAGCATAACTTTTATTTACAGGTCTAAAGGGATCTACTTACAAATTATTGGCAGGAATTTATATTTACATTACCTCCTCTGGTCTTGTGCGTTTGAATGTAACGCTTCAATTCTCTTGACTCGAGCGACTTTGCCTCGCGTAAATACTTTGCTTATATACACTTTCACAAGCAAGTTATCAATAACAAATTTAATTGCGGCGCTTTTTACATGGGCAACGTGCTTTGGATTGTTGTTAACCTTTTCGGCAGTCGCCAGCTGCGTTGACAGGGAAAGCATCATTGATGTGTACTTGCGTTTATCATCTCTATAATTTCTCAGATTTCGCCGAATGTGGGATTTGCGTAGCGTAACGCAAATGATCGAAAGATGCCTGCTTTTAGTTTCATATCAAAGAAAATAAACTTACTTTCATATTTTTTCCTATTTCTCTCACTCTCTCTTTCTCTCTCTTGGACCACGGGGACTAAGAATTTTTTCATTTAGATATTGAAGTTAAATCTAACAAAATCTCAAGTTCCCAACAAAATCAACAAAATTCATCCCTCTCGACCCCAACATTATCAAATGGCATGGAATATGTAAACATACTTTTGAGTGCTGGCAGGTAAAGGTAGTACAAAAATTTATTACTGCTTTTCATTATGAAATCCAACCATTTTTTTTTTTTTGGTTAAGGAATAAAATTGTTGTTTTCCACGAGTTAAGCTTTTCTGCAATCTCACGAATCGTCGATCAAATGTAATCGTAACTTTTAGTTGATCGTCACCAAGGATATTTCACCTAGCAAAACGCATTGAAGCTTTCACTGGAAATTTTCAGAAGAAAAGTTTGCAAACCAATTTTAGCAAGTGGGTCCTCCTACAGCAACAGCTCCATACTTAGCACATATTTCTCCATGTGTTTCGGCAGCTCTTTTACCTTTTTTGAAATAAAATGTAAAATATATTTTATATTCTCACTTCGATCTTCCACGTCTTACTTATGCCTCACCTACTATTACAAAACCCATCACATTGAAATATGTTTACAAAATAAGCATAAGCCTGCTCTACATAACTACATTTAACTTTAGCTCTAATTATCTGTTTAGGTACCTGAAAAAACCTGGTGTCGGCAAAAACGGCAAGAAATTTCCGAACTATCTAATATATATATACGATACAATAGAAGATTGATATAACGAATGAACGCAACTCTGCTTATCCTGCAAGCTGGTGGTGGCTATTAAAAGACCCCAATATGGATACAACTTTCTACCGGTTCACAGTGAAGCAAAAGTGCTACAATACGATACCTTCAGTAATTTGCGGCGAGGAGATCTATATTTCATTATTTTATACTAAAATATAAAGTAACCAATTGATAAAACATTATCTTCGGTAGACCAATTTAACCGCCTAAATATAGACGCTTTCACACAAATTGAAAAGCAACAAAGAAATAATAGTCGAAGTCAATGCATACCCGGCCATGTTTCTCTTCTTCAATTTCCATCAGCTTCCTTATCTTGGAGCTAAGCAGCTAACCATTATGGTTTGAGTTCATGTCAACCTATATATCTCTAACTGTCTTTCTGCCTATAGGTCTCTTTTTCGAGTCAATACTAGATATTGCAAAAGACGGTTCTTTTCTCTCTTTTTCTTGCTCTCCTTTTTCTATATATTCCTATCTGACTCTCACTCGCTCTCTCTCTCTCTCTCGCTTTATCCCTCTAAATGTATCTATCTCTCTCTCTCTCTCTCTCTCTCTCTCTCTCTCTCTGTATTCCTCTAAATCAATCTCTTTCTCTCCTAGCTCTCTTTCTCCTTTCAAAAATTCTTAATACCTCATTTTCTTCATCTTTATATTGTCTTAACAAATTTTCATCTCTAAACTCTCAACATTTCGTTTACCCTCATTTGCACTTTAATTCTCTCTCCCTCATCCCTTATAGGATGACTATTCATGTTGGATATCCAGCCAATGTTCATCTATTCTATTTTATGTCAAAATCTTCTTATGTCAATGTTCCATTTCCTTTTTTCTTCGTTTTCTCAGTGGTCTTTTAACCCTTTCAAATTTATCTTATACTTTTCTTTCCCTTTTTTGCTTCCGAATTTGAGCTTTAGATCTTTAGGTTTTTCCCTTTTTTTTTTTCAATATAAACCGGACATGATATTTCCAGTCAAAATGGAATGTCAACTTTGTCAATGTCACCCGTTAAAAGTAAACGACTGCAAATTGTATTTATCTTCGTTTGACACTGGGACGAGCAAACTAAATAGAAGCAAAAAACATTTTAAAAAGTTTTGAAAAATGAAAGAAAAGCACACAATAAAGCAATCTGTTCCTTAGGATAGAGTTGCATTTGGTTAGTTTTTAAAATGTCGCAGCTAATCACGAATCGTTTTATCCAATAATCCAGAAATCAAATGTAAAATATGTAAAAAAACAAAAAAGAAAGAAACGAAAATCTAAAGTAGAAAATTAATAATTTTTGTATACGTAAAACGATTATAAAAATGAAAGAAATTTTGAAAAAAGTTCAGAAGAGCTTAGAAAGAGATAATAAGCAAAAAGACTAAGATCTTCTTGCGCAAAATTAATGAAAGGTTAAAATGTAAAAAATGGAGATAAAATAATTTTTTCCTTTTTTTTTTTTTAATTATAATTAAAAAAAATATTTAATTAAAACTAGATTCTTCTTTTCTATTTAGTTGCTAAGTTTTGTTGCTAAATTTTGTTGCTAAGTTTTGTTGCCCAATTTTCTATTAATAAAAATATTTTAAAAAAAAGTGAGCTTGGTTTTAAGGAAATTTTTCGTACAAATTGTAATAAAGGAATAAGTTAATTATTTCATACATATATATGTATATATAAATATTATATTAATTATGAAAAATCTTACTAAAGGATTTTTATTAATTAAAATTATTCATTAAATTAAGTACGCAAGAAATGCAAGAAAATTTTATACAATTAAACCGATTAACAAAATGCCGACTTTATTGAAAATATGCTCATTTGCATTAAAAAAATAATTGAAAATTTCCGTTCCGTAGAGCGCAGCAGATTTATTATTATAGTAAGAAACACTTAAACAAGGTTACATTGTACTTGAAATTTCATTACTTAATCATACGATGAAGGCGAAATATTTTTATGAAATTCATTTCATAATTTGTGGTACTTTTTCGTCTCCTTATCCATACACGAAAAACTCGACCTTTAAATAAGGATTATAGAAAGAAAGAATACGAATAGAATGCAATAGCCAAAAGAGATTAAAAATTTACCTTCAGTTGGTTTTTAATCATTGTTACACACCACAGCACCTATTATACATGGGTATATTAAGTTTGTGCGAATACATGCAACGCCTAGAAGGACTTGAGACTTGAATTCAAAATCATTTTTTGCATCGATTTAAGTTTGTCTGTCCGTCTGTCTTTTAGTCTTCCCGCGTTCCCGAGAGGCCGAAGATTTTTGAACATATTTTAATGAAATCGGCCCAAAAACGAACGCTATTGAAAATTGATAATTGCCTACTCAATGCACCATAAGAACAAATCCATATTAAATATTACATAAGAAGGATTTAACAAATAGTGTTAGCAATCTTTTCTTGGCATATTATCTCCGCAATGACTTCCGCGCAAGCTGCCAAAAGCAATGCCTATAGAAGATAGCGGCAACATACACTTTTAAACGCAAATATAATTCACGTGTCTGACGGACTCAGTTTTAAGTTAGTCGTTCTCACGTTTTACAATTCCTGTTAAAATGGGCTCAATATCAGTGCTATGTGTTTGATGAACCTCTTACGCAACCTACTTTAAGCCGGATGTGCCCAACTTTTACAGTTTATTTAAAAAGGGACAATTTATCTAACAAATGTTCGAGGATTGTCACGTAATAAATCTGAATGAAAATCTGAATGTGGTCTAAAAATTTCTATAATAATTTTATGATTTAATATAGTTTAAGTTCTTATACATACATATATATATATATATATATATATATGATCTATTCCAGTATTTACTTTTTGTATAAAGTAGTTTAAAACAAAGAAAAAAACACCTTACTGAGTAACTCTTGAGGAATTTTCTGCATATGTAAAGAACTTTTATTTTTGCTTTAGCTAATCCTTTTTTAAATTTTTATACCCATCTGCTTATCTAATAGCGGAAATTAGAAAGTACCGGTTCCTTTAAATCAGTACGATTTTATTATTAAAATCGCTTCGAATTTTCTAGAAATTACGTCAAAATTGAAAGAGATTGTCTCCAAGGACGTAAGATTTACTAACTTATTACTAAACGTAAGAGCAAAGTTTCACAATTATATCGCGAACTATCTTCCAAAGCGATTATTGAAAAAGCTCTAAGTGTATCGAACTTCACAACATTTGAAAATGCGGTTCGGAAACCATCTACGTACACAAGGATCTTTCTTTCGTGGAGAAGATCAAATTTTTTCTTCACTTTATGCCAAGAAGAACCGCAAGCGTAGCCATGAATCCTTTTCTCGAAATTTTGTCTCATCTCACCTGGATATAATTGCATTTCATTCGCTTGGGTAAAAATCGCAAGTGACATGTCAGTGTTCGCAGGTTCAATTTTCAACGCGGTAGAGCATATTTGGCCGGCGGCCACTCGATATCGCTTTCTACTTCCCCCGTCACTGTGCAGCACGTGTAGGCGACACTTCAAAAAAAAAAAATGTCATATATCAGTTCCGGCGTGAAAGTGATCCTATAGGGGCTCAAGTTCAAGAATTTGGATAAAATGCGAGAAAAGTTGAAACAAAACCGACTCCCTATTAGAACGGGTAATGATCCTCGCTAGGCGAACTTGTGCTTATCTTAGCACCACTTTTATTTCGACAGTAAAAAAATAAACGTTTGGAAATTCGAATTTTGACCTTAACATATATAGGGGTTAGATGAAAAACATCCCCCTCATAGGGGGAAAAAGTCAAATTTGTAGTTTTCTGTGACGGAAACTGAAAAACAATGAAATTTTTACGAAACAAATTAAGTTTGCTAAAATTGGTTTTCGTCACGTGATGTTTTGGGAATCCCCAAAGGGGATTTTGGAGTATGTGGGCTTTCATGAAAGGTATGATTTTACATATAAATAACGTACAGTTTCTGATGTATTATTATCAAAACGAGTACTAAGCGAAATGATGTAGAATACCATCGGCTTCGGCCATGTCCGACTATAGTATGCTGACTTCCTCTTTCGTGAGAATTTTCAAACCGAGTCTGATCAGCCATTCTTTCATGCATGATACAGATTCTAAGGCGATGACTCTAATTCCACACAGTTCGCAACTTAATATGCTTCAATTTCGGATTAAAGCCTAAGAAAAAGCTTAAAATGTGTAAAAGCTTGCATACCGATAAAGGCAGATTCTAGTGACTGGAATGGCCGTTAAAAGTCATATCGGACACGAATGAAATGACAAGAAATAAGTTAATAAAAATCAATAAAAAATATTAATAAAAATGTTATTCGATTATTAAATTTAAAAACTTTTTGGATTCCTATCCAAATTCATTTTTTCACTAAAAAAAAATTCATAAATAATGCGTTTTTTGCCTACATCCGATCCTAATTTCTACACTGAAATCAAACCTTCTTGGTCTCTACATTGCCGTGAGCCGAATAAAAAATGGAAACCTGCATATTCCCAGCCTCCACATGAAATACGATCTTGGTATTGGACGGATTCGAAAACAGCTGTTAAGGGAAATAAGAGGAAGGAGGAGGAGGAGGACTTAAACGAATTTTTGATCAAAAATTGGCCCAAAAGTCGTATACGTCCTGCTGCCTGCCTGCCAATATACTATGCGACCGGAAATCGTTTTATACGTTTGCAAAAGGACGATCCGGCTGGTTTCAAATGCGCCCCATTACCACTTAGCCTGATTGAAGCACGTCAAGTTCGAGATATTTTATGTGAAGAGCAGCAAATGAAACGGAAACTTTTGAAATTGAAAAAGGAAGGGAAGAAAAATGAAGGAAAAGAACGAACAAAAGACAGATATACTTTCAAGTTGAAGACTAAAAAAAAAACAGTGAAAAAATACGATTAAAATTCGAAAATGAGTTTAGCGTATTAGAAATTAGGATCGGAAAATAATTTATAATTATTTCGATTTATTTTTTTTATTAACAAACAAAATTAATAAATTAAAAAAAAAAGAAAGACATTAAGAGCTCGTGGTGGAAAAGTTTACAATGGCCTATGACCTAAAGGTGCCCCAAGTTTCCACATTTCGAGTTTAGGACTTTTTTGTGCCTTAACTGTGAACTTTTAGAAAGGTCGCAACGCTTGAGTTTTGCATATATTTTTTTTGAGAATTACTTTAAAAAAATTCGCTTTAAAATTCTTCGCGTAGCGCGATTACTTCTCGTTAAATGGTCGATTCGCTAGGGTTAACAATTTTGATGCATAAGTTAATTATTTATTCCCTTTGTCTCCTTTATTCAAAAAAGCTAAAAAACACAAGAAGAAAGTCGTAGCTTTTTTCTATGACTTTCTTCTTGTTTTTTTTTTTTTTGTTTTTTTCAATTCATTGAGGAAAATGTTCTACTTTTTAAAATCATTAATTTTTCTAAACGTCTTGCTATCAAATTTCGTCCTTTCAAAGACCTTTCAAATGGAAGATCCTAGAGAAATACGTGGCGCTTACAAAAATGAAGAGGAAATTATTTCATTTGATAATGAAGCGGCCACGATTTTGTTGAATACGTCCGATCGATCTAACGAACATAATGCATCTCCGCTTAAGGGAGGTTACAGTGCGAACAACCATGAACTGATCAGACATGTTATTTCTATTTTATATGATAATAATCATGTATGCGGAGGTAACATAATAAAGCCCGATTTTATACTAACAGCGGCACATTGCTTAACGAAACAGTAAGTCAAAGGGGAACAATTTTTCATGTGTGGATTTTTATTGTCTTGAAATTTTTATAACTAGAGGAATGATTGTATCACCTGCCAAAATGAAGGTAGTTGCTGGTCAACCGCATCGTACACAAAAGTCGAATACGACGCAAATTAGAAACGCAAGAAAGCTTCTGCCCCATCGTCGTTGGATTGGTGGTTGGGCGACATATTGTGATATTGGACTTATTAAACTTGAGAATGAATTTAATTTGAATAACGATTTTGTCTCACTAATAGCTTTACCTCAATATGCAGTTGCTCCAAAAACAAATTGTACAAGTTTAGGTTGGGGCCGTTTATATGAAGTAAGCGGGTTTGACTTTCAGAAGTACTTATTATGAATTTTTCCTTAACCTTTAGGATGGCCCCTTGGCTGATGATATACAAATCGGTGATTTCTATATAGTATCTTGTGACGGAGTAAGAGACACATTGGAATATACATATTCCTTATACTTGAATCCTGGCATGATATGCGTAAAACCGCATTCGACTGATGTGCAGGTGTTGCCCGGTGATTCTGGCGGACCTTTGATATGCGATGGTAGGTCTGACTTTCAGTGATAACTTGAATAGCAGCAAATCTTTTTTGCTCGATAGGCTTTATTACCGGTGTTGTCTCTTGGAGAAGTGAATCGGGTCGAAGTTTCTACACTGACGTATTTTATTTCCAAAAATGGCTTAATAACAATTTAAGCAGCAAAATGTCTTTAAATAGAGATAATTTATATTTCATGTATGCTTTGTTTGTACATATAAATATGTATAGGTTGATGTCGTAAATAAAAGCACACCTAAGTCTCTTTTTACACGGCAAATACTTTTCCAGAAAATTCATGCAAAAAAATTCGTGTAAAAACACCGTAAAAAGACTTCAGCTAAGTGGAAGAAGAGGAGACTGATTCCAGACATATTTGTAAGGAGTGAGAATGAAAATATTCATAGAAACATCCCAAAAAAAAAACCAAAGAAAATTCATAGAATATTTAAATTCGTGTTAAAACAAAACAATTCGTGTAAAAAGAGAATTTTTTTTTAACTTCTGTTAAGTCAAATTTTGGGTTAAAAAATTCGTTTAAAAAGAGAATTAGGTATATTTACAGATCTTAAAGCAACGAAAGCGAAAGGTAGCTTTCAGCTACGTGATTATGGTTCACTGGGTTGAGTAAAGGAGTTCATTGTGAACACGAAGTTCTTCCTTTTAATAAATTGTGGATGACAATAAAGATGGAGCATTTAACACATCAAACGTTTTTTGTACTTATCGTATGCATCGTAGACGAGTTACCATCGAGAACCTTTTTATAACATAGCATGTAATAAACTTTGCTATTATTTTTTTTATAAACCATGTCGTCTTAAGGAAAGCGCTTCGAATTTTTGTTTTCTTGAATTTACTTCATGACTTTGGCTTTGGTAAGATCACGAGATGATAATATTTCTCTCTTCTATGTGTACTTCTATATTGTTGCCCTGCTGGTTCAATCGAATTTTTACCGAAATACTTCTAAGCTTTGACGTTAAGAAAGTCAGATTAGTATCCAAAGGTCATTATCACCGTACTCGTGTAGATTATGATATATGGGCTTAATCTGGTTAGAAAAGCCTTAATTTATTTCAATTATTATCGTCTTCAACTTTACGAAGTTGGTCATCAACACGCCACAGGCCGCAACGTTAGATTTGCAAAAGGTCTACGATTTCCTTCGATTGGCACACAAGAGCCATTCTCGTAATAATTTAATGAAGATATCTCCTTTTGCAGACGCCAACTCTACCATTTTTGTTCTCTTCGCACAACTTACAAGGAACCCTGTTCTCGTACTTCTTTCCCACTACATCCAACAAAATAGATATTGTTTTTTGAATTATTTCTAAATGTGCTGGGAATTTTTTTTAGATTTGTGCTGGATTTTCGTCTAGTAAATTTTCAAATTCCTCTTCCAACATCTTTCGTGGAGTTCGAAAGCGTTCATCGCCTTCAAGACTATAAATTTTTAAACGAAATGCCGCAAACAAGTTCGTAACTGCTTCATTACTGATTACATTTTCGCCCCAAGCCAACTTGAATATCTCAGTAGCTTCAACAGCCAACAGAATAGCATGAAGTTTCGGAAATACTGCTTGCTAACACACGTCTCGTTATACTTTGACAATAAACCCCCAAGGTCAAAGTTATATGCGCTCAAAGTGGCGGAAGAAATAAATACGTTTATCATGTTCTATGAAGTAATCAATTCAATTCACTTCTGCACCTAATGCAAGGTCATAGTTGAACATATAATTCTCAATTTGTTTATCTCTCTCAAATTTTCATTTTAGGCCGAACGTTGTATTTCTGAAACTTCAACCTCTTGTCACAAACTGCGTCGATTGCTTCGTTTAATGATCGTCCCAATTTACTCAATCATTATTGACTGATAGCGCTCCCAAATAATGCTTTCATTGCACTTGCCCTGACCCTTAATTTGCCCCATGGACAATCCACAGACGTTTGTATTTAAAAGAAATTCATGTGCTTTACCCTTATAGGAATAAGCAGACTCACGAAACCCACTTACCGAACGGGCAGATCATAAATCCTTGGCCATTCTATATCCTCTCCTAACTGTGATCTCCTTCGATCCATAATTTGCAATGGGAGACTTTCTTTTCTTCCGCATGATATGTAACACATGACCCAATAAGTACGTAGGATGACCTATAGACATAGGATGCCGAGATCAGATTTGCTTACTCGTAACATATTGATTTCTCATCAATAGGATATAATAATTTCCTCTTTCGCGGCTTATAAGACCAGGGAGGGAGGGACTTTTTTAACGTAACAATACCTTCCGTCTTGCATAGGTGATGGGTATCAATAAAATCGGCAAAAGCCGAACATGATATCACTCCTATTATTATACAAAAGCAAAGGTTTCAAAAATAAGTTTTTTATTTTTAATTATTCCTTTAGCTTCTTTACAAATTTTTTTCTTTTTTTTTTTTTTAAATTTCAATACATTTTTTTTTTTTTAAATTAAATAAATTTTTTCGTTTTGCCTTAAATAACACAAAAAAAAATTTGCATAAATTGTTAGAAAGATAATTAAAATAATTATTAAAATTGTTGTGAATTTATGTAAGATTGTGCCTGTCACCAAAAACGTATTAAATAGAAAAAAAATAAATAAAAAGATATGAAAACAAAGATTATTTTAAAACGTTAGATAACCACCCAAAACAAAAAAATCGAAAACTAAGATTATTGCAATAATTAAAAGATTGTATAAAAAATCGATAAAAACAAAAGTTTGTTGTAAAAAAAAATAAATAAATAAAACTCATAACAATTACTAGAATTTAAAATAAAAAAACAATTCCGAATCAAAGCTTTAATATAAAATACAAAAATAAATATATACATATATAATATATATATATATATATATATATATATATGTATATATATATATGTATATATATATATATATATGTATATGTAAAAAACAATTTAAAAATTAGAAATTTTAAGTCAAACTGAATCAAAATAAAATGTAAGAAGAAGAAGAAGAAAATGTTAAAACTTAGAATTAGTTAACGTTGAGATTGAAGATGAAAAAAGAACACAAATAAATAAATGACAAAAAAGAAAAATTAGAAATTGTATATAAAAAAAAATTAAAAAAAAAAAAATATTAAAAATAAATATGTTAACGAAATTATTTCCATAAATTTATTTTAGACTATAAGTAATAAATTAAAACAAGAAAACAACAACAACAGCAACAACACAATTCTAAAATTTAAGTCAATGTATATGTCAAAACAAACATCTTCATTCTCATCATAATTGTTATCATCGTCATCATCATCATCGTCATCATTATCATCGTTATTATGATAACATTAAACAGCAACAACAACAACAAAGGCATTTGAAATTATTAATTCTCTGAAATTTGTAATTTTAAGAAAAAAACGTTCAAACAATTTTTGACAAAAACAAAAACAACAATCGACAAAAAAAGTGACACATGGGCTCAAAAGTTTAACAAAATAATATAAGAAAATAAAAAAAAACTTTTATGCCCCCTTTGAAAAATAAAGAAAACAAAAACAAGATGAAGATGAAAATATAAATTATGTCAAAAAACTATCGGGAATTACCACAAATTTTTTTTTTTTGCCTTCTTTTCAACTCAAGATTTATGAAAATACGTATTATGTCAAAAAACTATGGGGAATTGCTACAAACCCTTTTTTTCTTTCCTTTCAACTCAAGATTTGTGAAAGTACATATTATGTCAAAAAACTATCGAGAATTACTACTATCCTGTTTTTTCTTTCTTTTCACCTTAAGATTTTAACGATCTCACATAAAATGGACCCAATGTGAAGCCATGCACTTATATCAATGTTAAAGGATCTTTCATAGGCAACCTACGAAATGGCTTCGAATTTCGTAATTGAATTACCTTTTAAGGCCTTTATCGACTCGAATCGCATTTAGAGGCAAAAAAAATCCCTCTGAGACTTCCTTCATCATCCTTCTAAAACAATGAATCAAAGCGCACTTTTAACTGTTGTAGTAGAACTTTTTTATGGGAATTCGTTGTAAACGTCTTGAAAATAAAGTTCTGCAATTTTACTTTTTCACCGGCCCGAAAGGACGATCTACATGCAGCTTTTGAAAGTTTAAAGTAAACCGCTACCAATTTTAGTTCCCTCGGAACTTTAACAAGTTTCTTGGTCGATATGCTAAAATAGATTATCTTAAGGGGTACTCGTGAAGTTTATTAATCTTAATCTTGACTTGTATTACCAAAACTTGATTGAGAGCTTCCCAACAATATTAACTTGATATTCTCCATTATTTTCGCATTAAATGCTTGTTCTTGTTTTTTTTTTGAGGAAAATAAATTCGCAAATGCTCAAAAAGTTTGACCAACTCCTATATCCCATTTATGTCGGACAAGAAATTACGCAGCAAAACAGGCAATGAGATAAACTTCGTTTTCGATAAGTTCAAATCCACGTTTGGTTAACATAAACAGCCATTGAATAGAAATTATTTACCGACATTCTGGAAATGTTCACTCCTTACAGCTTAAAAAACAAACGAAAACACTATAATGAAAGTCGAGCCAATATTTAATACCTTACACCACTTCGTTTAACGCAGTTATTCATATAATGCATTTTTAAAATAAGGCTTCAGTGGTTGAAAAGTTCTCCGATCCCAACCATTTTCAAAAGCGTTTTTCCTGGTTTTAAAACATGTCGACGTAACAGTTGTAATATCTTAAAAATTGCCACCTGTAGATTGAATACAAGAGAACAAGATGGACAGACGGACATGTGGACAGACAAGTTTAAATCGATGCAAGAAGCGATTTTGAATAGATTGGTATAATAAAAGATGCTCCTATCCCACGTCCTTCTAGGTGTTGCTTACAACCGCACAAACTTAATATGCCCTTATACTATAAGTGATGTCGGGTGTAGAAATCATTTAAAAAACAATAAAAGCTATTCCCCTTACTTTCCCAACAATATACACGATCTAAAGGAACCGATAACACAACAACAACAAAGAAACAAAATTATAATTTATAAATGTTAAAATTTGTTGCAAAAAAAAAAAAGAAGAAAATAAATGAATAAATGAAATATTATCAAAATAAATAAAAAACTCAAACACTTTACCAGCGAGAATCAATTAAAATGACTTAACTAAAAAAAGAAGAAGAAAAAGAGAAAAAAAAACCAAATTATAATTATCACCTATGTGTAGCATCAGTGTGTATATGATGTTATAAGAAAATAATAATAACAGACAAAACGAAATCAAAAATAAATAATAAACAAATTTGTAACTGGTTTAAAGAAAACATTGTAAACAATACTTTTTATTCCAATTAATGAACAAAAAGTTTCAAATGCGGTAAGTAAGAATTTGTCAGTTGGTTTGCCTAAATTAGCGGAACGAAACTGAATAGAAGTGATTATTATTTCTAACGAGTAGAATACCAATAATGACAATTGAAGGTTTGCTTGCTTACATCTAATTGCCGGATGTAATTCCGGGTGCAATGGGCACATTCATCAAAAGAAAATTCTTCTGAATGGCTACAAATAACGGGTGCAGGACTTGCGCTTGTTCATCGCGTTTCATTTCAAGTTACAATTTGTAAACTAAAACCAATCTAACTAAGTAACCATCTAGTCTATCTTCAACCAGTGAAGCACTCTTTGGAGTTCGGCTCACCATTAAATATCCTACATTCCTTCACGTAAAATAGTTATTTATATAAGGATTTGTTAAAATAAGTCTTTATATGGGGAGTGGTCGAAGAAGTGGTTTTCAGCAGCATTCGTCTTTAAGACAAAACACGTCGGTTTACCAAATATCATCAAAATATCTGAAAAAATGCGATCTATAGCTTGACAACTAGGCGGACAGACGAACAGATAAACTTAAATCGATTTCAGAAAGACGGGGCTTTTTCAAACCCTTCTGGGAGTGAATGTAGGAGATGTCATCAAAATATTTCAAAAATTACGACCTTAAGTTTGAAGGCAAGACAGACGGGCGGACAGACAAGCTTAAATCATTTCAGAAAATGATTCTGAATAGATTGGTATAGTAAAAGGTGGGTCTATCTTACAGGTGATGTAGATATTAAAAAAGAAGAGCCGATATTCTTGCTTATCCTACTTCTTTAGTCCTTCAATTGTTCAATTTTCAATTTATTCAAAACGGTACTCTTCCTAGTCTTAGTGATTAGATCGTCCCACAGGCCAAGCACATTTAAAGTACAGCTCGCGAGCTAAAGACTCAGTGGCAGAAATAACATGTCGTATAAGCAATATTTTCATATTTTAAAAAAAGTTCTATATGCTAAACTTTGAGACTTAAAGGGAAGTAATTCATGATTTGGAGCACTTGGAACATGCATGAATATAATAAACTGAAAAATAGTTACCTTAGCCCACTATTCGCGATAGGAAAAATCAAAAAAAAAAGTACAATAGAAAATCAAGAGGTTACGCTTATTTTTAACTATTAACTACATCACATTTCGGCACTTGATCTCTCATCTATAGTGGAGTGAACGATTTATCATTGACTTTATTAATTAACTCAAGTTCAATTTCTTCACATATTAATTAATAAGGATTTATCTTTAGTAAAAGTTTTTTTTATATAATTATTCAAAAGATTTGTCTTCAGTAAAAGTTTTTTATTGTTTTACCCTCTTAAGTTGATATATTTGTTTTAATAATTGATTCTTCATTTAATTATTTTGTTTCGATGTAAGTATGATTATTATTATTATTATTATTATTATTATTATTATTACTATTATTATTATTATATATTTTTTTTTTATTTTTATTATTATTACTATTATTATTATTATTATTATTATTATTATTATTATATAAATTTAGCCAGAGAATAAATTCTAAGACTAAAGCCTAAGGCTTTCGGCCTTATTTTTGTTAATATTATCATTATTATCATTATTAAAAACTCTACCGCACTTGAGATTTGAACCCACAACCATTGAATTGCTAATCGAGACTCTTGCCTACTAAGGTATTTCTCATTAATTTTTATTTAATTTGTTCATACTTTTTCTTCTTCTCAACTTTTTTGTTTTTAATTCATACGAGTTTGAACAACACTCGCAGAATAAGAAAACAGCCAAACGGGAAGCGAAACCCAAAATTTCAAAGTATTGAACGTTTTCCAACACTATATTTTTGCTTTTTTTTTTCTCTCTTCTCGACTTAAACATCTATATGCACTTATTTATTTTCACTTCAACTTTATATTAACTATTTTAATTATCAATTATTACCTAATATGTCCTCTTTGGTTTGATATTCACAAACTAGAAAAACTGGCAGCGTTAAGAACAATAAACAGCTTATGCGAAGTAATTTTTTTCTTTAAGTGGAAATTTCTTCTAAGCTTAAATTTTTACAACATCTCTATTTTTTTAACATGTAAAATGTAATAATATCATCTGAACTTGCATGTTTAATGCAAAGAAACGAAATTATTTTTCTTACATGGGTTCAAAGGAATATTTAGCACCTGTACTGATACAAACCGCTGTACTGTATACATGCGATTGTGAATGAGAAATTACCGCGTTCTTTTGTCATATCTTTTCTTTTTAGCCACGTTCTAATAAGAATACCGATTGACAAATTTTTTAACCTTCTAACCAGGATTTTCACTTATTTATTCCGCTATGAGTTTCATTATTAAGCATTCAATCTTTTTTTTTATATTTAATCTTTTTGTTTACTTATTTTTTGATTTATATATTTTTTGAACCACGATGCGCGCGAATTATATCTTACATTTTTAACTTCATACCGATATTTGCTTATCGTAGTTATTGAGAACGATCACTTTTTTTTGCTTTAACATCACGAACGTGCTGCTTTCTGTTAAATAACATTACGAACGTGCCGCTTTCTGTTAAATAACATCACGAACGTGCCGCTTTCTGTTAAATAACAGCACAAAGTGATGTCAAGTTTTATGTTTTCCGGGCACGTAGTGTTGCCATTTTCAGTTCGTTAGCTGTATAATTAAATACTATGCATTTCGATGCTGGCAGCACATGACATAATTTTTGTTCTTTTTTCCAAAAATTTTATTTAATTTCTTTTTCTCCTGAATAAGATTTGATTTTTTATATTTTTTCGAAACATTTTATTAAACATATTGTTTATTTTTCATATGTAATCTTTATAAAATTTATGTCTCAAAACAGTTTTTCAAGTTCCAATGTAAGGGCTAATATACTTTTCTTTATCATTTTTGTGCCAACTCTTATTTCTCGCTCTTAATAGGGTTTTTTCGCATATCTGTTCCCCAATTTTCGAGGGCAGCGTCTTTTTATCTTCTTCTTTTTACTACATATCTTTTTCAATGAATTTATTATACTTGTTATTTTTCAGCTTTTCACAAAACTACTTTTTAATTTTCGTAATGATAGCCCCAACTTTCTTCTTCTTAATGCAAAGAAAAGAGATTGTCTTTCTTTCGATGTCAAAACGGACGAGAGTTACAAAGAGATAGCTAATCAGTGAACAGACTGTTCTCTTTCCCTCTCTCTCCCTGTCACTGCCAATACCAATTTTGTGGCAAGATATCTCTAAAATTTATGTCGCAGAACACATTTTAGATTTTCGGTCCAACACCTTTGTCTCTTTATATTAGAGATATTCTAATATTTTTATTATTATTAATACCGATTTTCTTCCAGTAAACTATACTTTAACCAAGCAATCGTCTTTACAAAATAATTTCCAATTCGAATAATAAAAACTAAACTTGTTCCATTCCATTTCATTTTTATATTTATTAGTTGCGTTAATTTTCGCAATTTTTAATTTTGTTCCAACCCATTATTGACCTTCTGCAAGACACAAACCCAAACATCCCTGTATTTTGTTAAATGTCTTCTGCAACTTCTTGTGTGTGTAAATGGCCTCTTTATACTTATAATACGTAAACAAAAGAATAATTTAAATATAGAATGGGAAAAATGCAAATCAAAGAAAGTAACATGTGATACTTATCTGGAATACTTGATTTACATTATTATTTTGAAATGATCATTAAGCACACATTTGAATATATTTCTATACTTTTTGCTTGTCAATTATTCAAAGCACTAATTTCAAGAATTTAATTAAAACATTATTTTAAATTATAACGAGGTACGTTTCAAGAAAACGTGACCGCTTGAATTATAAATCTTCCAATCCGTACTTGAAAAATATAAATATAGAAATAAAAACAAAAATGGGACAAGAAATCGCTAGTTAATTTACATTTCCGGAACGACATAGATTGATCGAAAGCAAATTCTAAACCTCTTACATTGTCTGCCTAGAATTGTTCATAACCAAATAATTTAAGGCAATATTTGACGAACTATTTCGCTTATATGCGGGAACTGCTGTTCCGATCGCAAAGTAATTCACAAAACCGAGAATATGGGTGAAAAGTTAAAGCTACATCAAGCAAGCTTCTCTCATCTTTTGCCACATCACCGGTTCAGTAAAGAACTTACCTAATTTAACTATCGGAAAACGTATGGAAATTTATCACTTATACGGAGCAAACGAACTGGTACTACCTCTTAAAAATTGTCGATGTAACCATAATTTTGATTAAGTATAAGAAGAAGAAGAAGAAGAAGAAGAATTTTTTTGAGCGCCTATATGTTTATTAAAAATCTCGGGAAAATAATCTTAGATGTGTAAATAAAATCTTCGGTTTTTTGATAAAATTCAACTTTATTCAAAATCTACTGGTTACAAAGGTTAATAACCAAAATCATTACCAAACGTCTTTGCCAATAGCTTATCGATGACCTCGCGGACACTTACCGGTTTGACAGCCAAATAGCCATTTCGTATATCTTGAACTTCTGCCCACCACTGACGTGCTAAATAAAACTGAATGTTCGTTCTGATTAAGAGTTAATCGGAAGGGCCTAGATATGGGAAATATGCGGAGTGCGATGCAACCAAAAATTATTTCCTTGGTTGGTTTTTTCGGGAGACGGACGGACTTTCACGAATTTTCATCGTTTTCACGACTACTTTTTGGCCGAAATCTCGCAAACCACTTTCTAACTGTTTCGTGGCTTACTGCATTTTCTTTCCAAGCCAACTTAACCATTTCCGTTACTCGAGCCGCATTTTTTTCCACTTTAATCCCGTTAAAAACAGACAAACTTCTTTAAACTTTAAATATACATTGAAGGGGAGTTTGCAAATCACTGAAACTCAAAGTTCAATAGTTAAGTTATCTATATCCGAAATTTCGGGAAAATTGAACGGGCCAGAAGGCATGTTATGTGAAAAAACCAATTTCAAAGAAATGTATTTATTAGCTAACCTAATATGGGTTAAAGTCAAATTATGGAATTGAACTAACACTTTTAATAATCATAACAGAAAACATAATATCTCTCTACTATTATTGTCTCACCACAAGAAGGAAAATCGTGAAAAAGGCCATTGAATTAACTAAAAAACTACGTGAATAGCCATAAAAATCTGTTTTGTCGATTTCTATTTATACATTATTTGTTAATAATGAAATTCTTTTGTTTTGATTAACATATCAGCATGAATTACAATGCAGAGTTGCATTTTTTAACAATTTTACGAAAAGTTTTGATAAACTTATCATTTTTCTCTACAATGTTATTTATTACTTATATTATATTTTTTAATTATTATTGTGTATTACATTTTTTAAATAAATTTAATAAATTAATGGTTTGTTTGCAAATTTTTTTTAATCGTCTTTATTTACACGATTTTCTCCTAATAGTATTATTTCTATCATATCAGATACACCTCTGTAATAAATAAGCGGCGAATTGATGCTATTGAACGATGAATAAACTGGTATAAATGGAATGAAACGAATGGAAGAACATTTTACAAGAAGAAGAAAATTAGTAAAAAGAAGAAAGGCCGACACAACGACTACGAAGCGTGTGTGTTAATTTTTTGTATTATATTTTTTTTGTGTGTGTTACAAAAGGAAGATTTTATTTAAAGGCTATCGAAGAAAAAATAAAGTTTAAACAAAATTAAATAGTTGAAGAGAGAGAGAAAAAAAGGAGAAATTATCCTTCAACTGAACTAAAGGAATTTCAATGGAAATCAGCTAAATTTAGTTAAGTTTTTTCATAAATTTTATTTCGGTAAGTATATGGAAACAGCAAACTGCATACGCGTTTATATTCGAATAAATTAGAAAAAACAAAAAAAAAAAAACTATTAAGCGAAATTTATAAACTTATCAAAAACAAAAAATATATTTATTTTTTTTTCATGTTCATTTGTTCATTAAAAATGGCAAACATGATAATGATGATGAACATTAACACCACCGCCACCATTGCAACCACCATAACGTTAATGACGATGATTATGATGATGATTACGATGATGATTATGAATGATGATAAAAATTGATATGGGGTTAAAGAAGAAGTACGCTGGTGTGGATCATAAAATTAAAAAAAAAGAAAATATACTACATCGTTGCAGACAAGTAATAAAGTATTTTGACATTAAAAAATCTTTATTTAATCTGCACAAAAAAAAAAAAATTAACGTCGTCGTGAACAACACTGCCAGTTTAACAGCAATTCTATTGCCTGGCTTAACGGCAACATTGATTAATAAATTATAACAACAGAAGAAGAAGCGGTCGCAGGCATTATATTATCAACTCAAATATATATCAAAAATATTGAAAGCGTACGCAAAGCAACGCATGCAAGTACAAGTACTTCAAATCTGTGCCTGTGTGTAAAATTGAAAACGAACTACATATATATATATATATATATATATACGCAAGTACGCACACAGATCTATCTATCATATGTATATAAATATACATATATATATATAGGCATACATGTGTTAAATGTTAGTCAAAAATTCTTCGTTTCTTTTATATTGAGTATATTTTCTCCACACTACACGTACGCAAGGTGCAGCCAGAGTTCTGTGTTGGTATTAGTTGCAAACACTAGCAAACAAACAAACACATCCACTAACTAATACCTTTACGAAAAGAAACAGGAAAATTTCTTTTTAGAGGGAGAGAAAGAGAGAGAGATACATTTTCTCAATTACGAAACGCCGCAAATCAGCGCCAAAAATTATTAAAATCCAGTAAAACAAAATAATAGTAATAAAAAAGGAAAAAAGTTATATAAACTAACAACACTAAGAGACGCAACAACATCGTTAATAATTTTAAAAAACAATCATAATGGAAAAAAGAATAGAATTGGAAAGACGTGCTCGTAAAGCAAATCAGGTAAGTGCGTTTTTTTTGTCTGTTATGATTACACATTTTTAAGCGTTTTATAATAAGTCTAACCTCATCGACGATCAAGATTAACTAAATTCAAAGAGGAGTATCCCAAGATTTTAGGACTCCCTGTTGTGATTGTGATAACATTTGGAAGACTAAGTCCACAGGCACAATTACGTAGCAGACATTTAGAAAAACCGTGTTTTACAACTAGCTCCTTGATAAAAATAGCTAAAAATGAGGTTAAAAAGAATCAAATGTTAATGCTGGCTTATGGATAATATAATATGCCACTATTTAGTAGTTTTGTTCTTAACTAAATAAAAACTTCTTAGAAAACTCTTTATGGCTCTTAACGAATTCTTAAAACGTCAGCAGGGGAAAGCCCTTTCATCCTCTGTCCCTGTTAGAGCGCTATTCCATTTGCTCTGTTCGTCGTTAGGACGTTTTAGTAATTAAACCTAAAGGTTTTCTGGTATGAGGTCCGACCAACTAATTCTCAATGAAATATTTATGCACTTTAGTTCATTCTCAATAACAACAAAATAGATTCCAAATAATTGGTTGAGTGTTTCGATATTCAAAAATGTTAATACTTTACAACTAATGGGCGTATGTGGAAAAAAGTGAGAAAAGCTTCACTCAAAACAGTTCTATTTTCTTGGATCTAACGTTCCAGTACAATTTTTTGGGGAAATTCATGTGCTTAAAAGTTCTTTAATCTTAGACGGTCTCTCGCGATACTTATATTTTAATAACATTGTTGAGAGACTATAGTATAAATGCTGTAGGCCCGTAGAACTTAATAGAGAAGCATTGGGTAGTATTTTAGAATTCAACTAAAATCTAACGTATGCCAAGAAACTATCGGAGAAATTTTTGGCCGATGGTCACTATACTCTGGCAAAGTTTTACGGAGTACTTCTATGAAGTATCGAAGTATTTCGAAAAGCAGCTGAAGGACGTCTTAAGACAGCTGTAGAACGTGATTTATAGAAGAATTTTAAACTAGGGCCATCTTTAACCAGCTTAATTAATTTAATTCCCAAACTTTTCCAATTTCCTTTGCACACACATATCTTCTGCAATTTATATAAAATACATAATTGCCAGAATTAATGAGAAATTCCTTTAGGCTCATTACGAGAAGACAAGCTAATCCAAAATTAAGAGTAAATGGAAAAAGTATTCTTATTAGTTTCACATTAGGAACTGGAATTTTTTTTTGTTGTCAGACCTATAGGAGCGATTGTTCGTTTCATTGATTTAGAAATAGTCAAACAGATTGGTATCGCGACTACCAAGTCAGTGCTCGCGGATTTAAATCTCAATGCGGTAAGGTTTACTTTGATGTTCAATCGATAAAGGCAGAACACATTTACCGATTGGGCATATCACTCAGTAGGCTGCGCTTCCTCTCGTTATTTTTCTTTCTTTTTTTCACTTTTTGCTGATCATCGGCGTACTATACCGTGTATAGAGGATATCCTTTAAGTGTTTGGTCATATTAAAAAAAAATTTTATAGTTCTTAGACAAGAGCCAGATCTTTTTCTGTTCGAAGAAACCGGATAAGATCTTCGTTGATGTCTCCTCACCCAGAAAGATTTTTTCAAATAACCTAAAGATGTCTTTTTTTCCTTTGAAAGATCCACCAACAAACGACGGGTGTACGACGAGTCTGGTTTGTAACGCCCGCAGATACTTGGTAGGCGTCGAATTCCTAAGTTATTTTGTACAAGGCTCTTTTATCTGCCGGTTTTTATAAGATGGAAATTTGAAAGGATTGATCTTAATTAAATCACTTAGGTCAGTCTTAAAGATGGACTTTTAGTACCCAGCAAAAGAACTAAAGCAAAGAGAAAGAAAAACATTACATTATATTATCTATAACGCCTAGAAATGCCTAACCGAGACTACATGGGGTACCTCTTCGGATCAGCATCGAATCTTGCGAGTATTTAGTAAAAGTGCTTCATCCGCTTGTCGTCTAGTTTTCGATAGACCTATGACACTGGCTATCTTTATTAGAGCCATCTGATCCTCATTGACAGCTAAAAGACTAAAGAAAAGCTTCAAAGCTTCTCTTATTAATAAATTAAAGTCTATTACATATTGGAACATGTTACCTCTAAAAGTTTGAATGGGAAAGCACAAAAGCCGCGAAAACATTAAGCATTCAGATTCATTCCACGATTTGTTTTTCATATTCGCATTCTTGCTTTTTCATCTCTGCAACTTTGAAAAAAAGATAATCTTTTGATCAAATATAGAAATAATTATTTACGATAACTACTTTACGGAAGACATTCTCTACCATTTGTAATTAGAATTTCTTAACACCTAAAAAGTAGTTAACTGAAATTGAAATTCGTTACTACGCATTAATTAATGCCTTTTCATATATGACATTAACGACAAGGTTTTTTTTTCTTTCTTTGATATACATTTAGAAGCAGTTATATTGCATGTGACCTCAGTGTAAAGATACATGCAGCGCACATCTTCATTTCATGCACATGAGCGAATTTCCCCCCTTCCCCGCCGCCCTTTTTCGAATAATAATCGAATATTGGATAGAATAGGGTGGTAACGCTATTGTCGATTAGTTTGTTAGCCAAGCATGACTGTGATTTTGTTCACTAAACACATTCAACGTCTACGTTCGTTAATTTGGTTTTTCCTACCAGTCAGGATAATGAAATTGTTATACAAAAACCAAATGTTCGACTGTAGAAGGTTATGTGCGTGTTCTTTTTTACTAATTGCTTAGTTTTCGATATCATGTTACCAAATATTATGGCTTCAGGCTTTAATATGATTTTAGAAAAGCAAAAATTTTCCTAGTTCAAGCTAAACGGTTTACCGCTCAATCAACGACAGCAGCAAAGTTGAATTATTTAATTTATGTTGCTTGCTGCATCCTAAATAGAATTAGCAAAAAATTGTCACTGTATCTGATTTAATGAGTTTTTACGCATAAAAGCTTGCGGGCAATTGCAAAATATATGATCAGATCTTTGTTATTGTAAAATTTCTTTCACTTGATAAATCATAGTTTTGTCCCTTTTTAAGTGAGTTTAAAGAATATTGAAAATTTCCACGTATATATGTAATTACCACCTCCACACGCATACATGCATTCGATGTCCGACTGTACATATGCAAATGACTGTATTGATCAATTAAAAATATAGTGCGCAGTTGTTGTTATTGTTGTTGCTACGCACATTCTTCAATATGGTTCATTTTCAATGGCTAGCCTGGCTGTGCTTGCATTTATATCAACCGGTTAGATAATGTATTGAAATCAGTTTCGCATGATCATGATTAATAAGGTATGAAAAATAGACTTTACTTATTTTTCACCTCTTGCATCGCTCATAATATTCACCATTCGCATTGTCGTTGATTGCGGTGCATTAATTAACATATTAGCAATATCTCTGGCTATAAAAAGAATCCTAAAACAAAAAAGGTCTAAAAAAGAATTTTCAAAGAAAAAAAAGAACCAAAAATCAATCAAGAAAAGTGGTTTTCTATCAGGCAGCGGTCACAAAGCTAGAAAATTTCAACCGTTTTTGTTCTTTTGCTTTTCTTTTTTTTTTTTTTCTTTCAGAAAACTTTTTGTCAACACTTCTCTCATTTACACCTTTTTCCCGACAATCAAGTTTTTTTTTTCTTTTTTCTTGCTTTGTTTACAAAAGCAATGATTGCGCTCTCCCTCTCTCTTTACCTTTACTGTCTAGTTTCTTCACCCAAAGGATTTCGATTCCATTTCATTCTGTTCATTTCAGCGAACAGAAAAGCGAATTCGCCGAAAATTTTTTTTCTTTCATATCTATTACTTCCTATTTTCTTTATGAATTACATCATATTTGATAAGAAAATTTGTAATTGTCATCCTAATAATCAATTTTAATTGAAAATGTATTTGAGTAAACGTTATACTCTAGAAACTTTTGTTTTTTCTCGTCATATATCTGGTTTTTTTCGCTTGCTCGTTTTTTGCTTTTTTAAATTTATTTTATTTGACGCATTTATGTACACTGTGTCAACCAATACACAACAAAGCAATATGGCGTCGGGCTGTTGTATGAATGCTTGCTGAAATGCGACTAGTTTTATCTTTGTTGCTCACTTTTGTTTTCTAACTCAACGAATAGGTTGCCCATAGGTGTTTGTGCGAATGTTCTACGCAAAGCAACAAGGTGTTCGTGTTCTTTTGCCATATGTTTGCTTTCCCTCTCTCTTATTATTGTTGTTACATTAAAATGAAACAATTTTCGTTTCATATTTTTGGAACTTTCTTTCCTTTCCTTCTTAACTAACTTTTAGTAAATATTTAAATATAATTGTTTGTGATGATGGTGGTGAATTTCACATTCTTATGCATTCTTATGCGTGCTTCCCTAGAGTTTTTTATATCTATTTCTATAGGCTTATGTAGTAAATAACCCTTTCTTACAAAGATATTCTCCCTTTATCTCTTGTAATAAACAATTTCTGTACCCCCGTTAACTATTGATTTTCTCAGAATTTTAGCGGTGTAGTTATTGTTCTACTTTTCTTGGCGAAATTAACTGTACTTTTCTTAAAAATGATCATCTGTGTTATCTCGATTATATAGAAATGCGCAACCCAACGAGCATTTTATGAAAAAATTAAGATTGAACATTTTTTTATATATATATTTTTTATATTAATTAATTAATATTGACCATAATTTTTTATTGCTTTTGTCTTTGTTAAGTGGACACCACAATTTTTTTAATAAAAATATTTGGTTTGTTCTTTTTCATATATATAAATATATATATCTAGATTACGGACTTAAATTTGGATAATTGCCGAAGTACAAGTATTGTAGGCCTTACAGATGAATATACCGCTTTGGAATCATTAAGTTTAATTAATGTTGGTTTAACCACATTAAAAGGTTTCCCCAAATTGCCTAATCTCAAGAAATTGGAATTATCCGATAACAGGTACGTATATGATAATTTTTATATCACTAAAAATATTTATTTTACTTTTATTAACAAAAAAAAAATAAAAATAAAAAATTATATTGTAATTTTTTCAGAATATCAAATGGCCTCAATTATTTACATACCAGCCCCAAATTGCAATATATAAATTTATCGGGTAATAAAATTAAAGATTTGGAAGCCTTGAAACCATTGAAAGAATTTAAACAATTGACGGTGTTGGATTTATTTAACAATGAAGCGACACAATCCGATAATTATCGAGAGAAAATCTTTGAAATGTTACCTTCATTGAAATTCTTAGATGGGTAAGTGGCAACAAAGAAGATAATTGCATTGTGTGCAGAGCAAACTGATACTTACCATGTTGTTATTTTTCCGTTTTCTGACCATGCGTTAATGGTCCGAGTAATACGTCATGCGTCTATTTGATGGGCACATTTTTAAGAGATTGCATTAACGAGCGATTTATTCAGATCGTGGCAAAAGAAAAGGAAAGACAACTTTTTGACATTTTCTGATCTACAAATTGCTTTACTCACATATGTATATATGTAACCGTCGAACAAAATTGTTTCCTGAACGGTCATATTATTTTGTACGACACACACTGACAAAATTCACTCTGCAATCTATATATGATAAGCATCTGTGAAGTTAACACATGCAACGAGGAGAAGTCTGTCTTTAAAATACTTTACTCCACTCTGCTGTTCAGATAACGACTTTTCAAAATAAGTTGTGGGAAGGTATGGAAAGTGGTTGAAAGAGTGGTTCAACCCGAATTATTTTCAATAGCGTTAATCCTTGGGTCAAATCCCGTCAATGTGCCAAATTTCATCAAAACAGTTTGAAAACAAGACGGACAGACAAGTTTAGATGGATTCAGAAGATAACTCTGAATCGATCGAATATGGACGATTTAACTCAAAGCCTTCTGACTGTTGCATACATCCGCACAAATTTATTGTACCTTTGTAATTAAAAAATTTTTTTTTTTTTTTTTTTTTTTGAGAATAAAAACTAAATTTTTTAACAAATAATCTTTTGTACTTCAAGCTTTGATATCCATGATGTGGAAGCCACTTCTGAAGGTGATGATGATGAAGAGAATGGCAATTATTCCGAAGATGATGGTAAATATATTCATATTAATAAATTTAAGTAATCATTAATAAAAGACAGAGAGAAAAAGATTAAAAAAAAAAAGAGAAAGGAAGGGAAAAAAGCATTATTTCATCATACTCGACATTTAAGTTGCCTTCGCTTCTGATTTCCGCTGCTCTTATTGAGAAGAATCACAAGAATCATATCGAATTTTATTGCAGATAAACTTACTGCATTTTGTTTAAATGGTTTAGAAATTGATTTGGACGAATTGGAAAGATTTGAGAAACAATTAAAAGTTAAACGGGCTTTAATCAATAGTTCTTCTAACGTACCTGCAACCTCTACTACTAAGAAGCAACCAGAAGTTGATGATTTAGATGAATATCTAGAAAAATTGAAATTAAAAGAAGAGCAAACAGCTGAGCAACCAACAACTGTTTCTCCCTCTAATACCGTTAATACTTCTATTGACTCTGCTCGTCCTATGAATGTTGCTTTTTTAATGTATTGGTTTTTAGCTATTTTAAATTTAGCCAATGCCGTGTTTTGTAAGCATTCCTGAGTTTAGTTACCCCTTTAGTACTAATCGTGACATTTGTTTTTCTTCTTCTTCCGCTCCCTTATAATATATAGATTCCGAAAGCGGTGATACTGGAGATGATGAAGAGCATAGCGATGATGATTTCAGTGATGATGAAGATAACGGTGATGTTTCATTAGCCGAGGTTAGTGAATAATTTCTTTTTTCCAAGTGTATGTTATTTTTATAAAAAAAAATTTTTTTTTTGCACGATTTTTATTTTTTAGGTTTATAATGATGACCTCGAAGAAGATGAAGATGAATGGGATGAGGAGAATGCTGAAGATGATGATGATGATGATTATAGCGACGATGATGAAGCTAATGAATCATCGGCCACCGCTGGTGCAGTGGCAGCAGCAACAGCAAATAAAGCAGAAAACAAAAAGGATGAAGCAAACAATGCTTCAGGTGAGTACTTGTCTTTACATTTATTCATAGCCTTACTGCTGGCTGCAGTGTTCTTACACCTTTTTGTGGGCAAAGAGCTTAAACTTTAACTTAATATAATGAGAGTTCGACTTTTATGTTCACATTGATGTTGTTGTTATTTTTCTAATCACAAAATACGAATAGAATCTAATTCCAACTTAAGTTTATATCAAGTTATTGTTATTAGCAAGCAAAGCTTCGCGGCAGCTCCGTTGCGCCTTGACCAGTAAAGTAAATAGTGACCCATATATATAATCCTCCCGAAATTGGTGAACTAGAATTTATTTTCTTTGTTATTTTGAATGAAATGTAATGATTGATCTGAATTTGGGCTTTAACGGCTTGAGAAAGTAAGCGTTTTTTTTTGAATTTGAAATTTTTATTGAATTCTTTTAAAATTAATTTTTTTATACCCAGCACAAGTAGGAAACACCCAGAAAAACTTGGGAAGGATCCACCTTTTATTATAGCGATCGTGTCAAGATCACTTTTTGATTCGATTTAAGCTTGCCTTTCTGTCCGTCCGTTTATGTTCTTGTGTTCAACCAATAGACAACACGTTTTGAGATATACACTTTAACGTGTTTTAGCCCAAGAATAAAAGCTATTGAAAAAGTTTCGGATCGCACTACTTTCCATACAACTCTTTAGTATGAAAAGTCGTTATATAAGTGGTGTAGCATATTTAGTTGTTGAGCTGATCGCTCCAGATGATCTAACGCCAGAATAAACCACTGTGTTCAAGGTGATCCTCGAGTAACAGAACAAATTTGATGATGTAAAATAACAAATTGCGGACTAGTGTGACTTTCGTTATTTTAAATAAATTTTTATACCGTATACCGCTTGTGGTATTAAGTTTGCGCAGGTGTAAAAAAAGGCCTTGAGGTAGACCCACTTTTTATTATATTGATCGATTCAGAATCACTTTTCGATTTGATGGAATCTTGTCTGTCCGTTTGTGCGCTTTTTTTGTGTTCAATTTGTAGACTGTAATTTTTGACATATTTCGATGAAATTCGGCACACTGGTGCGTTTTGACTCAAGGACGAATTCTATTAGAAATGTTTTGGATGGGATGACTTGTTTGACCATTTCCCATATAATGTCTTATTTTGAAAAATCATTACATTAATAAATGATAGATAATAGCAGTCGTGGTCCACTGTTGTGCTTCCGCTTGTTTTAAATCAATTTTTATACCTTGCCCAACTTGGGGCAGAGGAGTGCGCTAAGTTTGTGCGGCATCCAAAAGGACTTGACTGACATAGAGCCGCCTTTTATTGTACCGATTGGTTCAGAATCGATTTAAGCGTGTCTGTCCGCCCGTCCCGTTTTCAACTTACGAGCACTATTGAAAATTGTTGAGGTCGGACCATTTTTCCAACCACTTCCCTTCTAAAGCCTTATTTTGAAAATCCGTTATATGAATAATTGTACGATGGTGTAATAGTGTTTTTAGTTGTTTTGTAATATAAAACTTTTCAAAATTAATATATTTTTCTTTTTTTTGGTTACAGCTGACGAACCACAAGCACGAGGAAAGAAAAGAAAGCATGACGGCTAAACCAATTACACTTAACCGTTTTTTTAATGTTTTCTATATTAATTTTTCTTTATAATTTCCTTTCTTTTCCTAATTTTTATCACCTGTATCGTTTTTATATTAATGGAACAATTTACTTTAAAAAAAAAAAGAAAACAAACAAAAAAAACATTACATCAGAAAAAGATAAACAAAAAAAAAATCAAAGTAATGTTTAAGTGAAAAAGAACAGATAGACAAAACATATACACAAATATTCATCACACAGAGATGGAAAACCATAAAATAATGACAAAGGATTTCACTTACACTAATACAAAAACAACAATGATTTCGTTCAAAAAAAGAAAAAAAAACAACAAGCAAAATAGCAAAAAATTTGTTTAATGGTTTACATACGTAGAGGATAAAAATAAATAAATATAAAAGGTCATAATAAGAATTCCAACAACAACAATAACAACAACAATTGCAACAGCAACAACAACAACAACCATAACAACAACAATAACAAAATTTAGGTAACGTTTACATGATAAGACAGCGATTGGCAGTCGTATGTTAAACTTTGTTTATTGATGAAAGCATAAAACTACCTTCCATTTACAGTTCCAAATGTCTTTTTAAATAAATATATATTTATATATCATTTAGATTTTTTCGTCGTCCCCTCTGAACAAAAAATAAATTACTTAGCAAGAAGAAGAATTTTGTGTTTTCAAAAAAAAAAAAAAAAAAAAAAAAAGATAAATAAATAAACAAAAGTAAAAATGAAATTTTTTTTAATATTTTAGGTATACTATTGAAAACCAAACACAATTTATACGAGATTTTCAAAAATTTTAAAAACGTTTAAAATAGAAACAAAAGAGGAAAATTAAAACTTACTGAAAGTAATGTAATTAAAAAACAAAAAAGAGGAGAGAAAAGGAAAACCAAAAACATAATGGCAGACAGTAAAGGAAAGGAAAACAAAAGAAAATTAATTTAGGAAAAAAAGTTGGTTTTTTTTTTTTTTTTTTTTTTTTTTAAATACAGACAAAACCCATATTCTTTACACGAATTCGACTTTAATTAGCAAAGAAAAAAAAAAAAAATTCTTTAATTTTTTTTTTGTTTTTAATTATTAAAATTGTAATATCCTTTCATAACTTTACTACATTCCTGTTTAATGATTTTAATGATTTTCTTTAATTGATTTTATTTGTCTATTGTTTCTACATATCCACAAACACAAGAATTCTAATATCCATCATAAACTCTTATTCTGCTTTACGTTTACTTTCGAAAAAAAAAAAAAAAAAAGCAAAGCGTAAATTTGGTAAAAAAAAAAATTTAATTAAAATTAAAACACAATAAGAAGCAAAAAAGAAAAAAAAACATTGCTGAACAGAATTAATTTCATGTATATATATATATGTATATATATATACATATGTATTTACAACACAACCACAACAATGTTTCTTTGTTTAGACTTTAAACTTAAGTTGTATGTATTGATTTTAGATTAATATATATTGCAAATGAAACAACAACAACAACACAGAAAAAAAATATATATATTATAAAAATTAAAATATAATTTTCTCTGTCGCGTTACTAAAAACTGAATTGCATTAGGGATGTAAGGAAGGTAAGGGGTTTGACAGACGGAAGGAAGCTCAGACCGCAGAGAATATATCGCTCTGCATATTCCAAAAGGATTTGATTATTTCCGTTTCTCCAGGTGATATATAAGTGTTCCCTTACATCCTTAGTAACAAGTTTAGAGAATGGCCTTAACTCGAACGCAATAAGGAACTGCTTGCAACTTACAACCTATGGGCAGATGCTGATCTAATACTTAATAATAATATTTTCAAATTAAAATTCTTTTGCTGAAGTGGACGGACGGAGTCTGCCAATAATATTGAAAGGGGAAAAATACCTATGTAAGGAACGAGAAGTCGCGGTAGTGTGCGTCTCAAACAACGAGCAATAAATACTATATGGGTTATATAAGAATCGTATGTGCAGCGTTATCAGTGCAGAATGGTTAAATTTTGCAAACATTTCACCTTTTTACTGCGACCCCCATATAATATTTATTCAGTTACTCTAAAAATTCATGTGATTGTTATTTTCTAGCCACCCCAGACCTAGCTTTTCTATAGCGTTGTATTTTACTAAAAGTTTGCTTTGGATCATTGTGGGAAACACTAGAAATACTAAAAGCCTTATTCGGACATTCAGTATTACGAAACACATCGTTCTTAGATAAAAAGAAGTAAAGTCACTATAGTAGGGCAAGGTCCTCCATTAAATAACCTAATCCATTTCGCTTGATACCGTTATTCATATAACGGCTTTTCAAAGTAAGGCGCTGTGTAGGAAGTGGTCGAAAAAGTGCTCCGATCCCAATCGTTTTCAATAACGCTCGTCGTTGCGCCAGAACTTGTCGGTTTCTCATATTTGATCAAAATATCCTAAAAATCGCGACTTTTAGGTTGGCAAGCAAGATTACGAAAGCCAGACGGACGGACAAGCTTAAAATCATTTTCCTAATCGGTCGATACTATAAAAGTTGAATCTATTTCAAGTGTTTGTGTGTGTTGGTTATATGCACAAAAGGTTATAAGCGGCTTGTACCACAAATGCTGTAGTGTATAACAAATGAGTCGGCCAGGACCAATCTACACCTCTTTGCCTAATACACTCATTCATTTTCGTGAGTATACCACAAACACTATGCATTGTTTTCATGAAAAGGCACGACCCGGCAGGCATAAGACGCATGCAGCTTTGGTATTCAGTTTGTATACGAAATACACATAAGTTGTATGGCAACACCATTTCAGCCCCACATCATGATGTTATTTAAAAATGCTAAACCACAAGCAGGTTGCAAGGAGTTCGTTCGCCCGAGCAGTTCAAAAGACGAGCTTCGCACATGAACATACGCAGATTCCATTGTGATAAGTGATTTTAACTTCAAAAAATTTTTCTTTAACTTTTTGAATTCTCTCCCAAGGGGGAAGAGCGCTTTGCAAGGCGGATATACAAAGTACAAGGTATGTTGTGAAACCATGATGGATACTTTTGGAAAATCAAAAGATTAAGAAAACTACGGAAGTAACGACATACATAACGCTGCTATAGAAGACGATTTTCAAATTGTGACCTAAATTAATAAATAAAGCATAAAAACCCGGATATATTCTAAACAAAAAAAAAAGAAATTTTAATTTGTTCGTTACATTTTCTATTAGGTTTGAGTGTTCGATCGTTTCATTTTCTGCGAAGGAATGCGACTACTTGTCCACTTAACTTGGCATTTAGTTAGAACTAAGAATATGATTGAAACTGTTACCATACTTATTGATTAAAAATTATGTCGTTCGAAGCGTTGCAATTTTGTGAAAACAACTCTGTTCTCTTTCTATTCTTAACATATGGTATTATTTTTTTTTAAGAATCATGGAAAGCATATAAAATAGGCAACGGTTTTTAGCGAGAAATCAAAGCAATTTTGCGAGCGCACAAAGTAGCTTGAGAAAGTTAAAAATTGCTAAATAAAACCGAATATGTTATAAAGAAAAAAGGGAATTAAATTTCGTATTGAATTAAAAATTCGTATTGTGTGAAATAAATTTAAAATATCATAAAGAAATTGTAAAAAAGTTTTTAAAGTGGAAGTGTGCAAAAATACATATAAGTAAATTGTAAGAACTTAACCGTAAGTACATTACATTTTATATACATTTTTTTATATACATACATACATTCTTTATATACATTTATTTCGTGCATCTATATTTTACATATTGACAAGGAGATCCAACTGAGATCCGTATATTGTTTCTCTGGAAATCTCGTTGGTGCCTTCGTAAAAGCCTTCTTTGGGACTTTTGTCTTTCATATAAAACAACAAACTTGTCCATGCGGACAATGAGGGCGTTTTGTTGTCACATTTAATTTCGAATATGCTAGAAATAGCAAAAACTTACGTGATTTTATATATATATATATATTACTCTTACAATAAAGCAAATTCATTATTTAAACAAAGAAGGAAATTACAATCCCTAAAATATTTCTTAGTGTTTTCGTTTAATGTTTTCCATATAAACATATATCTATTTTACAGCATTCAACATTTATTTAGTTCCACAGTTTTTCGTATATATATGAACACATGGTCACATTTATGTAAAGCTTTAACAAATTTGGGATATTTAACAGTAGGCCGTGGCCACTCTTGCGTTTTTACTTCTTTTTATACTCACAGCCCTGGAAGATTTGTCAAAAGCAATCGAACGCCCACAAAGAGTCTTCAGAGACCCCGCAAAGTGATTATACTCTTGACCAGCGTGAAATACCGTCTGTCCGTCTGTGTGATGCCTGTTACAAACATATATTCAATGAAATTAGTTTTTAGTTTTATAACCACAACCTACAACTAGGGCAGAGTACATTAACTTTGCTAAAACGCTTTAATCTCCAAAGCAAAATTTCAGTGATCCTATAAATTAGATACGATCATGATCAGTTTCATCAATTATAGGAATCTTCAACATACAACGCCAACACCATGTTAGATAATAATTGTGATGGAGACTTTAAAAGCTTCTGGCATTTTTCTCAATATTGTTTTTGCAGTGAAGAAATGGTTGCTCTTGTAACAAATCTCCGATCCACGTTTTTTTTCGCATTGAGTAAACATTCGAAATCTTTCACTTTAAAAGCATGGCTTAAAACACTTTGGAATATGCAACAGTAAGTATATTACCACTCACGGTAGTTAAAATTCTTATCACGGATCTCCACGGTTCTCGCCAGGCGCGTTGCCAATTGCTTTGAATGGGTGGCTTCCCTTACCATTGTCAACTTAACTTAAAACTACAATAACATTTACAATAATAATAATAAACAAATATAAGGCCCGCTTATACATAAACACATAATTAATTCTAACCTAACTATCGGGAACTTTGCTGTGAGCCGGTGTGTTGATATCTGCAAAAGAAAAATATTGTGATTGCTGAAGGGGTAGTGGAGGCGTATGTTTGTTTTTAATCTAAAATAAAATAAAAAAAAATTAATAAATTTTACATAATAATAAGTAAAGATAAAAACAAACTTGCCTTTGGCATACAACGAATCTTCATATATATATGAGGCGATGAGCGGGGAGCTGTAGTTCATTTTTATTCTAATCTAAGTAAGCAATTTATAAATATACCTATATAATATTATAATTACCTTAGGATGAGGTAACATTTAAATCCAATAGCTCCCTCCAGTTTTTCCCTGTTAAGAATACGAACAATATATATCCCAGCAAGTTGATTCTATGGCTTTCGCCGCTGCTGCAGGAGTCTGGTTCCCTGAAGAAGGCAAGCCGTGCCACCACAGTTGCCTATACGCGCTTTTCGATGCTCCGCTTCACCATATGTTGCCTCATAGACGCGTAGAATATGTCGAAGGCTTGGTGGAACAACGCTTTATTAATAGACAGACGACAGTAAATGTGTAAACGATCCTTTTCCAAGACGTAAAGTTCTTAACAGTGGCACCAAGCGTACATTTTGATCAATTTTTGCTAATAAATTGCCTGAAAAATTAAATTCATTAATCTTTGGTCAATTGGTGTAGTTTGCAGAAGAGTTGGTAATTGGAGATGTCAAAGCTATGGCCTACTTTTTATGACAGACCTATATAGGGGATCAAATTGCGATGTTGGAACAATTTCCTTCATGAAATATGAACGATAAGAGCGTTCTCTTCGTGAGAAACCTTGATAAGAGTGCTGTCCAAAAACGAACCAATCTGATCCAAATTCGGTTCGTATAGCAAGGGGTTCAAAAGATTGCCCCATCCGACCCGAAGTTTTCACACCAACTGAGAATGCCGAAATACTATTATTAAGGGATTCTTGTCGTGAAATTCTAAAAATGACAATATTTTTTCTTATAACGAGGGGTTATATAGAGAATGCGACAAGTATTCGATAGAGTTATCCAATTAGAAGAGCAAAAGACTTTTAGTATGTAATAGTAATTCTGAACAGACAATTGGACTAGTTTAGTTGATTAATAAACTAGAGGAAGTTTAGTTACTTTATTTTAAACAGTCACCGATTTGTTCTGGCTTACCCAGTATTAATTCCTAGAGTAAAAATGAAAGCTACGTACATGCGCTGGTATTTTCATAATTTTTGCTGCATTTAACACACGCTTCCTATCCCCCGGCGGCGGGTACCTTATCTTGGAGAAGTCATCGACATCGTCAGAAATCGTTTCGTTGCTTCCACACTTCTCTACCAAGAATTCAGCTACCAGGGAAGCTCAAGACTCAAGAGAACTACAAGTCTGGATGTTATTGAAGGAGTGACTGACTATGTTGGGTTGATATCTGTTCTTTGCGCTTTAAAAAGGCGTCAGGGAATAAGTTGAGTGTTCATCGAGAAAGCATAATAATTTGAATGGAAGACTACGTCTAATAATGCCGTGCATACTGCCGATAATCCTAATGCATTACAAAATAACATTGAATCCACAAGGGTCAAGTTTCCCACTCGCTCATAAATCGCATTTGCTTAGGAAAACGTCTCTAAGTATACCTAAGTACACTTAATAGCGTTGCGAGTACTCCGGTCCAATGAGCGTGCGAAGTCTGACTACTGAGTGTGGCTCTTCGTGGGGCGCAGGATTGTGTTGCAAGTTGATAGACGCCAGCAATCGCTTGTAAATTACCAAATAAGCCTATGGGCTTCGTCTGATAAGGTAGGTCGGCTCGTTTGATTACAAAGTGCTCGTTGGAAATACGATTTTAAATATTTTTACCTAATTCATTAAGTGTTAACATGATATTATAGTCTTATTTCGATGTTTAAAACGGACTCGCAGTGATGTATAACAACGACACAGAATATTTATGAGAATTTTCGACCGAAAAAACAGGATAGACAGAAAGACAGTGGTGTATGTTGTGGTGTGTGCATTAAGGGTTTTGCGTCGCGTATTTCTTTTTGTCCTTTTCTTTGCGTCCTTAAACAAGAAGCAGTGGGCAAGCTGCTCCATACGTGTCGGTAAATCTAGGCAAGTAATCGAACAGCACTGAAAATACTCCCACTCCGAATCCTGATGGCAACATAAGTTCTATCGGTAACCTTCATTTCTCTTTGCACGGCACTGAAGATACTCCCACTCCGAACTCGCAATCCTGTTGGCAACATAAGTTCTACCGGTAAGCTTCATTTCTCTTCCATGACAGATGTGCACGTCTTTTGGGTGGTAGTTGGGTTCAATAAATTTGCCGCAATCTATGCGCGAAGCAGGTCTTATGCAGCCTTTTAATGATTCTAGTGAAAATAAATGGAAACAAATCGGACTCGAAAATCTAGGAACATTTTGTTTACCAACAATATATATATAATTTTAGTGTTGCTGTGTTGCTAGTGCTCAAATGTCTTTTCGTTTAGTCTAAGAATTTACTTCATTAGTCTAAAATTATAATAATAATAATAATAATAATAATAATAATTTTAAATCATTCAAAAAAGTTATCCAAAAAGAGAATATCCAACTTTTTTTTGAGTTTTTAGAATAAGAAAAACTTGAAATTATATTCAATTCAAACAGTCTGCGGGAAACGACAATTGTAAAGAAATCCCAGATGGTGATAGAAATATTGACGAAGCAATCACGGATAATAGCGACATAAGCGGTATTGACAATTCCGATGACATTGGCAGAAAAAGGCGCTATAATCTTGAATACTGGAGTGTATGGCAACACTTTGTCTAAGGTAACTCGAAGAGGAAAGTGTTTCATGCCGTTGGGTTTCTATAAGAAATATAACTAAGCTATGAATAGTAAACGTATTGTAAAAAGTTTCATGAAGAGTAAATAAGGAGGAGGCATAATAAATTTTTTTTATATATTTAGAATTTTTATAAAATCTTAAATAAATCAAAAATGATGAGAAAAATAGTGTTTAATCAATAATTATTAACAACATTGTGTACATTGTGTTCTTGTGCATTGTAAAGAACATATTTTTCATAATAAAATAGAAAAAAAAAATAAAAAAAAAAAATGATAATAATAATGAGAAACCTCAAGAGAGCGGTTAGAGCGGTTTTAAGCGTTAAAAAATGTTTACTTTCTTATAAGTAGTTTCTTATAAATAATTTTAACGGATTATTTATATACAAAAAGAAGAAAATTATGTTTTTAATTATTTTGTTAAGAAGAAAAAAGCGAAACTTATTTTTGCATGCCTCAAGTAATTTGAGAGAAAATTGTATACAAAGTGATTGAGAGCTGCGGCGCGAGAGAGAGTGGGCGAGAGAGAAAGAAAGAAGGAGAGAGTGAGAGAAAGGGTGGCGATTTGGTGGCATCAGTAGCAGCAGCATAAAATTATTATTATAGTGTTGTGTTTAGTCAGCAACAAAGCTTCCGGTGGTTTCGGCTGGCTGGAACCAGTCAAATCTGTGTGTATAGACAACGGTCAACGATTTCTTAATTTTTCATAATTAATTAAAATTTAATGTAACAATATGGGTGAGTGTGAAGTTAATAAAATAATGAATGCTGATTATTTCATAAAGTGCGAAATTAATGAAACGTATAAAATGAATTTAAAAAAAAAAAAAAGGTTTTTAATTTTTTGTTTTATTTTTCATATGAAATGAAAGCCTTGAAAGTGTTTATTTAAACAAAGAGATGAACTCATTTATCTGAAGTTGTTATCCCCGCTTCTTAATATGAAATTATAAAAAAAAAAAAAAGAAAACCGTTTGAACATCTTGGCTCTTTGTGTCTTTAGCGTTGAACGACCCATTTATATATCAAACATGTACATAATTACAATGAATTTTCTGATTTGATTTGTATGCCAGCCAGAAAGTGTTCCTTAATGAGTGTGTACGTCTGTGTATGTGTGTGCGTGCGTATATGCGTGTCTTGTAGAACCCTTTGTAAAAATAAACAATATAAAGGGGGGTTAACAGCAGCCACTACCACCAACAATATTGTATAAGCAAGGGAAGTTTATCTCTCAGAAGATAAGTTACAAAAAAAGAAAAAAAAAAGATTCGAATCCTTACTAAGCTAAAGTTTTCAAGTAAGATTCCAAGAAAACTTCTTACTCACTTTGTTTTGGTTTTTATTAAACGATATCAATTATATATAGTCCTCCTAAGACGACAATGATTACATTAGAAAGAGTTATATTGGATAGTAGGAGTGGTTTTTCAATTTTATATATTAATTTCAGTTATAGGACAAGTGTATTTGTGATAGAAAAGATAAGCTTTAAAAAAGTATATTAAAAAAAGAAAAAAAGTTTTTTTTATATGAGTGTGTAAAAATTGCAGCAGTTTTTGTAGATTGTTATCGAGATTTACAAATTTTTTGTGATCAAGACTTGTAACAAACAATAAGTAAGAAAATTATTTTTGTTCATCTCCGATTCTTCGATACCCATCATCGTTGCCCAAAAAAAGACTAAAAGGAAGGAAAAGAACTAGATTCTCACACTCTATAATATCGGATAGGCGTGGCTGATTTTTTTTCTATTTTTAGAATAGAAGTGGAAATTTATATACCAATAAGCAAAAAACACGAGAAGCGAATAGTTTCACAGTTTTTGTTGGCTAGGTGTGTGGGCGCTGTAAACATGTCCTTTCACCGCTTCGGGTCATTTGCACTTTCTTTGCAGAATTGTATTGTCATTTTTGCGAACGGGGTATGTTTACCATGGAAACTACGCAGTTGGGCGGATGCACGGACGGACCTGCTTGGGTGCATTCCGAATTTAAAGCTGGCCCAGAACTTGTATATTTTATGGGGTTTCTGAACCCTGCCTCTGTGTGTTTTAAAGATATTGAAGAAAAAATTAAATTTTAATACACTATAATATTGGGTAGACGTGGTCGATTTGGTTCCATTTTTGCACAGTTACCACAGCATCACCCACAGAATATATATCTGCGGTAGTTTACGATTAATAAGCAAAAAAAGACGAAAAACTTTTTATTTCTTTTGAAAAACAGACGTGTCTTCACTTCGGCAAATTGCGCCCATTTTCAATGGTTGCCCAGAACTTCAAATATTTCTGCCAAATTTGAAGTTGATAGTTTCATTTTTGCCAGGAGAATATTTACAACATCCATTACACAGACGGATAACGGATAACGCACAACGGTACACACGGGCAGGCTTAAATCGATTTAAAATTTGGTGACGATCGGGAATATACAGACTTTATCGGGTCTCTGAAGCTTCCTTTTGGGCGTTGCAAGCGTTTTAACAAAATTAATATATCCCTCATCCTTCGGTGATGGGTATAAATAATAATAATAAAGAATTCAGACGACAACAACAAGACAATGAGCGCTCAAAATAAACTTAAAATATATAAATAACTGGTACAGAGTCACACTGAGATAGACTGCGGGATTAATGTAGATAAACTAATCTTTTTATAATTCTTGACAAACTAATGATGATTTAGTGCTATGTAGATATATTATATAAGTAAGCGATAAATTGACTTTACTACACTCAAAGAGACTAAAGGCAAGAAAAATACTTTTAAAGACATTAGATAAATATAATATTTACGTATAGAAAATACATGTTAAAATCTTATACTCGGGCAAGTTTGAGTTTTACATATCCTATAGAACCCCGTTTAATTCAATTCTTCGCTTATCTTCATCGTTAAATAACAAATATGTTGAATGTCCTAATCACTAGACTATACGGTATGTATGATAAAAAAACTTCTGTTCATGAAATTTTTAAGTGAGGATGGGTTTATAATACGGATCTGTCACAGTAAGTTTATATACAAAATTACTACTTTGTACAACTTTTCATCACGAAATATTAAAAATTAATCTTGCTATACATGGTTTTTTTGTGTGAACGTTTAAATGAGGGAAGGGGAGACCCCGAAAAACGATCATGTGCCATTCAAAGCTTCCGCATTCATTTAGTATTCGATCACCCAAATAGTAAAAATAGGAATTTTGTTTTTAATTAACGTGAAATATCGATAGTTACCGGAAAAGTGGTCTTGCCCATTGTCAATTGTCATCAAAATATCTGGAAAATTGCGCAAACTGAAAGCGCAGGTAAACGGATATTCATGGAGCAGGAAGATCTAGATTACAGCGTAACCAAACAGCAAAAAGCTCGACTATCAAGCCGGTATACCTGGATTGAATTCCCAGTGTGGTAGACCCTACTTTAATTACGATTGCTTTATTGTAGTGTCCTGAGTGAATGTGCACTGCACAAGAACACGGTCGCTCGCTATCTCTTTCTCTCCATTTCTTTCTCATCATTCCGTATTATACATATGGGTTTCATGTCCTAGAAAAAGAAAATTAGGCGAATGAATTGAAAATGAATCTAAACCGGTTAGTGGTGTAAAAGCTGGGATAGACTTACCTTTTACTATACTGAGAAAGTGGTTCTAAGCTTGTCTGTCCATCCTTTTTTTCTATGCTCAATCTCCAGTCCGCAAATTTTTGAGACAATTTGATGAAATTCGGTATACTGGTGTGTCTTGGCACAAAGACGAACGCTATTAAAAATGGGGCGGATTGGACCACTTTCCATATAACGTCGTGTTTTGAAAAATCATGATATGAATAGTTGTAGGATGGCGTAGGGGGTTTTATGGTGGGCCGCGGCCCACTATGGTGTTTTTGCTTGTTTTGTAGTTTTAAGTGTAAAGAAATTTTAATTGAATTGATTTAAATCTTCTGCGGCACGGAATATTTTGTGAGATGTATGATCGATCGGTAAGTATTATGCTTTTACCAATCGACCATGCTTATTAAAGCTACGGCCACAATCTATCGTAAGTCTAGTATGGTCTATCGCTTTACGAATTGAATGCAGGCATGTCGGCAAGCCAGCTAACTACTTGACTACAGGGTTCTTGTTTTGATATACTCCGTTTAAGACGCTGAAACTAAAGTTCAACATTTTTCAAAATTGAGGTCATAACAAAGACAAAATGAAAGTCATCCGTTTGTTAGTAACATATTCAACTAATTTTTGAAATTAATCTCATAAAAACAATAAGAATAAAATCGATGACAAGTCTAGTCCTTAAAAATCATGTCGGTAGATGGCTGGGCAAATCTAGTAGAATCTGGTAGAATCTATTCACTAATTCGCACTGATAAAGAATATATATTCGTTCGAAGGTCTCCAATGTGCATATCAATGAGTCATATTGCAAGGAAGAACTAAGGTTAGAGTAAATTAAAATTTAGGTCAGCAAAGCTAAAAATAACTAAAACTAAAAGGAAGCATTGCTGCAATCCTAATGTGTGTGGGTAATGAAATCATAAAAATTTATTCAAATGAAACTAACAAATACTTTTAAACGCGAGTACATTTAAAGTGGATTTGCAACTATATCCCATAGAAGAAGTTCTTTACGAATCTGCTCAACCGAATGCAGTTAACAAGAGTAGTTAACATAGTTAGAAAGTTAGAGACGCATAAGTAACAAAAGGCCTGTTCATTGCATAATTTTAAAGGTATGATGAACGAATTTTGAAGGCAATAGTGTTACGATAATGATTTGCTTACGGCGAAAGAAGGTAGTTCGCATTGTGAATATTACTATAGCTAATTATAGTAGTTATCTGTGGATATCTGCTTGTGGTACAGGGGTATATTAAGAATATATACTACTTTATAGAAGGATTGGAGATACACCTATCTTCTATTGTACAGATTGAGAGAATCATCCTAATTCTATCTGAGCGTATCTGTCACTCTCTTTTTGTGTTCAATCACACCAACGTGCTTTGGCCCCAAGGCGAACGCAATTAGAAATGCTTCGAATCGGGTAACTTTTGCGACCACTTCTCCTATAACGTCTTATCTTGAATAACTACATTAAGCGAAGTGATGTAGGTTATTTACTGGTTAGTCGTGGCCCACGATAATGTTTTTACTCACTTAAGACTCAGTGTCGCATTTAAATTAAAACCACGACGTAGCATGTACGAAGGATTAACTTACGAAGTGACTGACATAGTCAACTGCAACAAATAATGCATTTCACCACCATACGCAGACATGTCAAATAATGCCTCAGACATGTCAAATAAATTCTCAAGAAAGTTTCAGAAACCTGCCGTTCGTCCGTCCGCGTTATCGCCTTCAGGCCGATAAAATGTGGATATCGTCCTTATTTAACGTGAACATTTGGAACACCTTCCTTTCCAAAACCAAAAAAAAAAAAATGCGTACAAATTTTCCTACATGTTCTACAGATGATCCGACAGTGGTTGCACAAAAATAGAAGAATTTCCTCTCTCTCCCAATATTGTAGAGCATTGATAATTAATTTTTTCCTTTTTGGTTTTTTTAAATTTTTTTTTTTTTTAAGATAAAAGTCGTAGGTTAAAATATTCGGCCACAGCCAAGAATACTTTTCTTATTGGTTTCTCTTTTGCACTTATTTTAATTGCGATAGTACCACCCACCCTAAGGAATTACTTTTCTGTTAAAAATTTCAAGTTTAATTTATCAGCAGCAGTACAGATAGTATATAGGTGGGCCTTGACCTGCCTCGTCCACTCTTTTCAGAACTTCAATTATATGTTAAGACTTGCATGACGAATGAAATTTATGTATGGTGTGTCGAAAAGATAGGGGGCAGCTAATGATACCACAATTTTTATTTACGTCTTCTTCGAATCCCTGCAAGGACGTATGGGAGAATAACATGCAACTCGTATACATAAATTTTGTATTTCCGATAAATCGATTGAAAGTTTGCAAGAAGTTTAAAAAAATATCAGAAATGTTTATTGTAGCATTGCAATTTTCTATGATGCTTAAAGCACGATTTCAAGAGGCTACGATTAGCTTTCGTTACATTTTCAATAAGTGTAAAGACGAAATAAGTGAACTACCAATTATTCGCTATGGTTGCTATTTACTGTATATATGAGAATATATTAACTTTATGCGGATATATGTAACATAGGCAAAAAAGTTGCGATAAATTCACTTTCTTTTATAGGGAGTAAATTATTCAGAATCATTATGTGAATCAAGTAGGCAGGTTTGTCTACCTGTCTGTCTGATGTCTATCCACGTATTTTAGTGTTATGCATATAGTTCACAATTTCGATCAATTTTGGAACACCCACGTTCGTTGGCCCTAGAACAAACCCTATTAAAAGTTAATTGGATTGGGCCACCATGCCTACGAACATTTGACATATAACATCCTAATCTGCAAACGTCGTTACATACTTTTCGACAAAAAGCTGTAGGGGATAATATTCCGACGTACTACATGGATGTGTAGCAAATGTATGGACAAAATGGGAAACCACTTTCGAAATTTCCTCTTTAATGCCAAAAAAACAAACTTTTTTATGGCAACAAGATCTAATTTTTGTTATTTTATGGTGGAAATTATCCCGAAATATTGACTTGACATATAAATATCTTTCACTTCTTCATAGATGTATTCTCCGAATTCCTCCTCACACGAAAAGTAAAGCTTAATTATTATATTTATAGTGTAAGTATCTAAGTATCCGAGTGGATAAGAATCGTGACCACCAAGTCAGTGTTCGGGTGTTCATGTGTCAGTGTGATAGAGTTGATTTGGTCAAAGCGGCAGTGAGCGCTAACTTCGCAAAGGCATAGTAGTTGCCGATTGGGCACGCGCCCACTAGGCTGCGACCTCTCGTTATTTTTTCTCTTCTTCTCATTTTCTTTTGACCGTCATCGCATCACACGTACATGCCATGATTAATAATCATCATGGTCTGTTTTTTATAAGTAGTATATAAGTAAGACAGATTATAGTTGGCCACAGACCATCATTAAATAACCTACACGACTTCGGTAAATGCAATGTAATGATTTTTCAAAATAAATCCTTACACGGGAAATGCTCAAAATAAGCGACATATAGGTTGAACATAAGAATACAAGACAAACAAACAGACAAACGGACAGATAAGCTTAGAAAGCAAAGTGATGACTAGATGAATAGATTGACTGGTGTAATAAAAGGTGGGTTTACTACAAGTCCTCCTGGGTGTTGTCTACATTCGTAAAGACTTAATATACGTTTTTACCACGGTTGGTGTAGGATATAATAATGAATCTTTTGTGACAATTATGGACAAGCTTCTTAACGAACTTTTAAGCAGTCACCTCCTTCACGCCCCGTGAAATATTCGCCTAATATTTTATATCAACGCATGCTTTAGGGAAATATTTTAAGTTAGAATTAACAATTTATAGCACATTGAAAATTCGATTTTGCAAGGATCAGGTTTTCAAAAAAAAAACCGGAATAGGGGTTAGTTTAGTGGCCATATCTATCTGATTTATACATTTTACGATTCCCTAATTCCTAAAGGATTTCGTAAAATATCTTGCATACCGATTTCTTTAGATGGTGAATATGAAGACCTGAAATTGGAAGGATATTTTTCCAAAGTGGATGATGACTAGAATGTACTACAAAATGTATATTTGAAAAGCGGAAATGGCTCGTTTAAGGCAAAAAGCCCGCCTAGCTGCTTTACATCTGCTTTTGCCTCTGCCTCTCTCTGACTTTCCCTCTTCATCTATCTCTGGTCTTATAGCTATAGTCTTTGCTATTCTCATCACCAACCAGCTTTAATATTTATCGCTATTTCTGTCTTTCCCACCCTTTTTCTATTCCTAACCCTTATATCTTTCATCCGCTCTGCATCCATCTTTATTCATATCTCTATCTTTCCTTCTGCCTCGACTCTGCTTCCATCTTTATTCATGTTTCTACGTTTCCTTCTGCCTCGATTTTTATTCCTATCAATCTTCCACCCTGCTTCCAGCTTTATTCATATTTCTATCTTTCCTTCTGCCTCAATTTTTATTCCTATCAATCTTCCACTCTGCTTCCATCTTCATTTATCTTTCCTTCTGTTTCGATTTTTATTCCTATCATCTCTGCTTCCATCTTTATTCATATCTCTATGTTTCCTTCTGCCTCGATTTTTATTCCTATCAATTTTCCACTTCACTTCCATTTTTATTCATATCTCTTCCCTATCTATCTTTGGCTTTGAAATTGAGGACAGTTTCCTTCAAGTTGCTTTTCCTTTTTTTATAAAGAAATTTTCAGCTTCCTCTTAGAATTTATTTTAATACATTTTATGAGGGAACCCGTGTAATGCTTTTAAAAGCGGCAGCATAAGTTTTCAATTACAAGCCATTCAAAACCGAAAACAACAGGAATTTTTTTTTGCTTTTTTTTTTTTGTTATAAACACTAATTGTCTGGGTGAAGTGATTCATATCAAATTTATTCTTTTTATATCGAATGAGCGAAAAAACAAGAGAAAAATGAATGAAAATTAAATGTAAGCAAAAATTCCAGTTTGACGATGGCAGCGCCGTAATAACTTCCCCCCGGGTTGACCGTCAACATGCAACTTGTAATACCAGACGCAATGATCTTGATTTAACTACTTTCCATACATAAGCAAATGCGCCTATTTGTAGATACCTATATATACTTATATATAGATACATATATATATATACATATATACATATATATATATATATATATACATATATGTACGTGTATTTATGCTCGAAGTTGTCCTCATTTCACAATTAACCCACATGCTAGGAAACTAAAAACATTTTATACATGCCTATGCGTTCGTATACCATAAGCCCTCACCCAAGAATATTTATATGCATATACATGTGTTTTACATATTAAGTTGGCGGGAAGGAATAACTTTCGTAAACTATTTTTAATTTACTCTTTGCTCTGTTTTTTTTTTTTTTTGGACTTTTTATCGCCTAACAGATTGTGCCCAAATCGATTTATACGAATTTCTAACGGAAGCTGAACTGCAGCATTACTATAATGCCGTCAAGTAAGTGTGTTACGCTTAGTCAGCTGAAATATTTCACATTTTGTATCTTTTATTTATTTTGCTTTCTTTTGTCAGGAATGAACTTAAAATTACAAATGCTTCGCAATTTAAATATGCCACAGATGAGGATCTTAAAAGCATTAGTATGTCACGGCCAGAGATACGGCGTTTGCGTAAATTCTATGAAAAACATTTCCCCCATGGATATCTTAGCAAAATTAAACGTTTACTGCAAGCTCCCACGGCTATAGTGAAGCGAGATGAGTCTTCGGGAAGCGGTGCAGGTGGTAGTACGGGCACATTGGGCAATGCCTCTTCAACGCCTGGTAATTTGAATAGTTCTTCGGGAGCGATTAATAAAAACAATAGTTCTCCGAGTAAGGCGCCCAACAATAAACATATAATACCAGCTGATGCCATTAGTGTTAATAAAAAGGTAACGGTTCTCTTTATTTCAGAGCACTCGCAATGCGGATTTGTCAAAGATTTCTCCAAATGCAGATCGTAGGACCCATAAAATATATATTACGTGTACAAATAAACATTCCCCGTTAAAATTAGTTGGTTCATAAAACTTACCTTGACGCATTAAAATTTCCCGAAATTTTAAGTAAAGAGTAAGAGAAAAGTAAAGTCTCGGTTCTGTCATTCTGTATATATCAAAGTTTAAAGATATGGACGGCAATTTATAGAACTGCAGTTTTCTGCGTTTTTTACTGAATTAAGCTGGGAAAAAAGTCAGCTGACCCTATGGATTAAATTGGCTTAAAATGAAAATACAGTAACCTACGAAACAGTTAGGAAGTGGTCTGCGAAATTTTGAGCAAAAAAATTTTCATGAAAATGATGAAGATTGGCACACGTCCGTCCGTCTCCTGCAAAAATAATCAAGATAATAATTTGCAACTTAGGCTGGGAAGTTTTAACGCATCCGCTATATTCTCCAGGCCGGGCCACTTTCGATTACCACTGGTTCAGGTCGAAACAGTCATATTTAGCAGATCGACGGTTCGTAGAAGTTAAAGATTTGCGCAAATGAATCGGCGGCTATTTTCGGCAAGTTTCTACCGCGACCGCATCCATAAGCTAATCGATTAATAGCAAAAGACCTAACAAGCGTATTTTAAATAAATCAAAAAAGAGCAAGAATTTATTTCTACACTTGTTACATAAATATCTCGAGTCAATGTGTGTAATCGAGGAAAGGGTAAAGGACAGAGATTTTCCTTTTTGGTTTATCCGATGACAACTTTGGGATCGAGTAAAGGGTAATCGAAAGAGATTTTCTTTATTGGGTTATCCGAAGACGAATTTTTGATGTTAAGCCATTGCCCAGAGTGTCAGATTTTTCACGCTTTTAAAGCATGACTATCTGCTATTGCTTTTTATAGCAATCAGGAATCAGGAAACATCAAAGGACGGCTTTGAATCATGCATTAACTCTGTCCGTCCGTCTGTCCAAAAGTTCTTGGAAGGCGTTTTCTTACTCCATCGGCATCGGGCACCACGGGGGTAAACTTTCATCCTAGAAACTCACCTTGAATTTTTAGACATTTTTACCATCTATAGCGTACTATTTAGTAATTAATGACATTTTGCTGTTAGTTGATTTGGTTCTTATATTTATTCTAGCTGGGTACTGGTGAGTTTGGCATTGTGCAGCAGGGTGTTTGGACCAACGGTACGGAGAGGGTGAGTTCTGAATACGTACACATCAATTCAAAAAAAATGTAACAAAAATCTATTTGCATAATCAGATTCAAGTGGCTATTAAGTGTTTATGCCGTGAACGTATGCAATCAAATCCAATGGAATTTTTAAAGGAGGCTGCCATTATGCATTCCATCGAACATGAAAACATAGTACGCTTATATGGCGTTGTCCTGGCAACCGATTCGTTAATGTTGGTCACAGAATTAGCTCATTTACGTTCGCTTTTCGAGTGTTTGAAAGATGCTGGCTTGAGAGTCAGTTTTCTTACCGTTCCCACTTTATGTGAGTTTGCTTTGCAAATCTGCAATGGTATGCGCTATTTGGAAAATAAACGTTTGATACATAGGTAAAATGAAATACAAAAAAAAATCAATCATTATTGAGGAGAAATATTTTTCTCTCTGTAGGGATTTGGCTGCTCGTAATATTTTGGTATTCAGCAAGAATAAAGTGAAAATTTCGGATTTCGGTTTGTCGCGTGCCTTGGGTGTAGGCAAAGATTATTATAAAACTAATTTTAATGTTAATCTTAAGCTACCAATAGCCTGGTGTGCTCCGGAATGCATTAATTATTTACGTTTTACTAATGCCTCAGATGTTTGGGCGTATGGCGTTTGTTTATGGGAAATGTTCTCTTACGGTTTTCAACCTTGGGCGGCTTTAACGGGATTGCAAATCTTAGAAGCCATAGATGCGCCAAACTATCAGGTAAATGATATTAAGCAATTTTTTTATGTTGTTAAAGTTAAGCCGTTTTTTTTTTGTCTTTTTTATTTAAAGCGTCTTGAGCAACCCGAATGTTGTCCTCGCGAACATTACAATTTAATGATGAAATGTTGGCAAGATGATCCTAGTAAGCGTCCAAAATTTAATGAAATCTATGAAATGCTGCCCGAAATGAAACCGGAACAGTTAAAGGCCGTTGATAATTGTTTGGAATCAAAAACTAAAGATCATTTGATTTATCGACAGAATGATATAATAACTGTATTAGATCGTAACACGGGTACTCCATTTTGGAAGGGGGTCTTAAATTCTGGTAAAACCGGTTTATTTAATCCATCGAATACAGTTGCTTATGTCGAGGGATTGCCCACACTAAATAGGTATGAAAGCAACGTATTTTCTGTAAGCAATTTTTATAATTTCATTGCAAATTTGCAGAGAGTCCTTTAGTCGCAGCACCAGTGATCGTGCTAGCAGTAAAAGAAAATTGCGTACAGAAATGATTTCGAAACCACAAAATGATTTTAAACATACCGGCCACGTGGGCATCGATGGAGCTTCCTTTGGTGATATTGCATTTCTGGGATCATCTCAAAACGTAAGCGCATATATGACAAATTCGAGACTTAATCAGATTGCAAAGGCGACACTAAGAACTAACTGAAGGTACTTTGTAGTTCTTGATCTTAGCCAACAATGTTCCAATTAGTAGAAAGATTTGTGGTCGGAGCTGTGGCGTACAATTCCGACTTTCTCAGCTGCACTCTTTCGGAAAAAAAATATCTTTAATCTGTCTCGTGTCGTTTGGAGGACGTAGCAGAAAGTCTCATTGGAAAGTAATTGCACGAACGGCTTTAATTAATCCCTACGGTTGCCTCGTTATAGACAGCATACTTTAAGGGTGACATTACCTTGCCTTCTACCAAAAGGTTGCCTACACTGGAGAGGTTGTGCCATTAGCGTCAATTTTTTAAAATAGAAAAATTTCCGATTAGGTACAAATTTTCATAATTTGTCGTTGTTCTTTTTGGATCCACTGCTATATAATGACTCGTCTAATTGAATATCGTATCGAGTCGGGACTTTTACACCTATTAGATCTTATTGTTTACAAATAAGTTTCTTAAGCCGTCCCAGGTCCATTAATTTCTGCTTCTTCTTTTTATTTATCTTGTAGTATAATCATGTGCCCCGTCAAATTGTAACCCCGTACAAACCATCCGAGGATATTGAACAAACGCCGCTTTTACTGCCACCAACACCCACTAGTCCAGATTCTTTACAGACTGCGTCTGGTTATTTTGCTGATGATAGCCAACATAGTACATCGACTATGAATCCTTCATTTATTCCATCAACTGAAAATACTCCAAAGAATTTTACTAACACTAATAGACAATCAAATACCTTCGAATTTCCTACTGATCACACGAATACAAACACGAATCCATTTTCTATGCATAAAGCAGGCGAAGATAACGCCAATATGACAATGGCTTTACAAAATAACAATTATGGCGTAGAAAATAAAGAACAATTATCTTGGCGTCAATCGCTAACCGGCGCTAATAGGCAAAGTGAAAGTTTCGATGAGCCTCATCAGTATCACGAGATATCAGATGATGATGAAATGACGCCCGATAAATTGGATTTTGGACCATCCTTACTGGATGAGATCAATTCTATGTTTGGTTCCATGACAGCAACTACCAGCACAACATTAACAACAACAATTACGCACAATAAAAATGCTGAAATTGATAATTCGAATACTAATACAAATACTCATAATAAACGTGGTGATTTTTCGGATCTAACCTCAAAACTTATACGAAAAAATAGTGCTGGCGCAACGAAGAAGTCTAAGAATTCTTGCGGTGTTGTGAAACCGATTTCAGTTAAGGATGAAAGAATTTTGAATCAAGCCATTGAGATAGCCAATGAAATTAGTGCCAGGTTAGCGAATTGCTTCGATATATATTAAATGTTCTCATTACATAATGTTCCACTAATTTACAGATCTATGTGTAGCTTGGTTTCCGATCAGCCGCCACCGTCTACCCAAAGTCCTAAGCGTAAATTTAGTTTTCGTTTTCCTCATCTCAGCAATCATCCATCTAGTGTTGAAAAAGCTCAAACAAATATTGGTTTAAACACGGCTGGCGTGGGCACAGCAAGTAGCACCAGTCACTTGCATACTTTATCGCCAAATTCGAAAAAGAAGAACTTCACTGAGGAATTGAAAAGTATACCGGATTTGCAAGTAAGTTCACTAACATATGCATTCGATTTTTTCATTCACTTTATAAGAGTAATTAAAATTTTTTCTTTTCTTGAATTTCTCTCTTTTTTCTCTACTTGCGTTTTTGATGGTTTTTATCTAATTTTCCTTTATATACTTTGATAAATCTTTTGTTAATTTAAGTGCTTTCGATCTATGTCAAGTGATTTGAATAATTTAACCACGTCCACCTCTACTGTAGATATTCGTATACCGTTGTTTGATAAGAAGAGTTCAGATTTTTGTTTTGAAAAATCTCGAGAAATATTAAGTCGACCTTTAACGTTTGGCAGTCAAATTTTGGCTTCCGATAATACTAGCAGTGTACCTCCAACACTGGAGGAGTATAAAGATTCTTTCGCCTCAGTTGATCGTGGGGAGGATTCGCGCAAAAAAACCTTAAATGAGAATCTATTCGACATTGAGAATACATTAAAAGCCTTGAATTTGGATTTTATGCATACGTACACGGATCTGGATAAAACTGATTCCGACGAAACAATATTGAACGATCAATTTTCGAGCATAGTTTCTTCTATAGACGATGAGATCAGCAGTGCCGCAGGCAGTCTGAAATCTACGGGGGTATTCAACTATAATAATGGGAAAAATACTACTACGACCACTTTTGATTTTAATGCAGCCACTACACATTTGGACAAACATTTGCAATATATGAAAAATGCTCAGGCTAATAATCAGAATGTTGGTACTGCCGCTGAAAAATGTTGTAGTACACCGGATACAGGTTTCGCTTCGCGCGATACAATTTCTCTATCACGTCGTAGCAGTCAAAAATCTAGCTACAGTCCCCAGGATAGCTACTTCAGTCCTTCGGCATGCAATGGAATTGCATGTTTCCCTTTGCCTTATAAAAATGGCTCGCAAAGATATAATAGCGAAAATGTGACTTCCCCTTTTCGGGGCTCGCAAATTACTCCTCATGAAAATAGCACTACTTCCGTTTATTCACCTAAACAGCTCAAGCTTGAGGAGGATGATTCTTGCAATCGTGGACATAGTAAGTTACGTTTGCGTTCGATGTCCTTTACTGATAATCTTAATCCCGTCTCGGAATCATACAAATACGATAAGAGACGTGATCAATGCACTAAACATTCTCAGAGTTCCGACGACGCCACCAGCCATCGACGTGGTCAAATATACAAACCGCGGTCAATTAAAGCTCGTACGTTAAGGCGTTTAAGTTATAATCCTATAACGGCTGCCGCTACTAGTTCCTCATCGAGCAGTGAGGAGGAAAGCGTGCACAGCATTGACTGCAGTATAGCTCGTTCCGAATGCGATATACGCTCACGTGCTTTGATTTCCTTAAACAAACGGCGACGTCAAGGAATGACACGTAAATTGTTTGATGGCCCTCATCATGATGATCATGAACAAATTATTGGAGCACCAAATAAATTGTACGGCTCCAATGTTAGTATTAAATCAGCTCCTCATTATAACTATGGCTTGGCTAACACGCGCAGTGGTTTTAATTCTGCGACTTCGCGTTTTATGTACAAACAGCAAACTTATGATGAAAGTCTAGCCTACGATGAACGTATTTATGATTTCGGCGGCAGTGGGGCAGTGGCGGTGGCTAAGGGACCAAATCAAAATATCAACAATTCTAAAAGTAACGCTACCGCTTTATTCACAACTTCTAAAGTCTTACGGTCTAGCGGTAATTCGGGATCTGGTTCTGGATCTTCTTCGGCCACTTCTTCGGCTGTCGCGGCCTATAGTGGTCTGAATAATTCAGCATTTCCCGAATTTGATGTTAGTCGCTTAACTGGTCTCAGTCCTACTTCAAATTTGGCGAACACTCTCCCCGAAACAAATCGCACACCACCTTCATCACTATCTCTAACGCAAATTAACAGCACGATGGTCGGGTGCAACACCGAATTTCAATGGCCCGAGAAAATTCATGCGTCGACAGTCAAACAAAACGATTTACTGTGGCGTCAACAGCAACAATTAGATTACAATGCTTACAACGATTATCGTTCACATCCATCATCTACGCTTAGCTCTTCAACTTCGGATAGTGAACAATTCGAATATCGTTCTGAATATATGCCGCCACGTATACCACCCAGTCCGGCTCCATAAATTGAGGCATTAAATAAATAATCAATCGATATACAAAACACAGGGTTTCCGTATTAGTGAGGCTGATTAAATTACTTAAAAGCAATATTTGACGATAGCAAGGTTGATGATGATATTGAAAAATACGTTAAATTGACAATAGTTGTGCTCTTTCACTCGTGGAATAATGTCCTAACCAAACAAGGAGTGCCTTACAATATTCTCCCAATCATTTACTGAAAACATGAAAAAACAAAAAAAAAACAAAACAAAAACAAAACCAAAAAAAAAAAGTTTCCCCCCGATCATATGCACATCCCGCCCTCATACTTGCATATTTGCACATAAAAGCGCACTCACTTAAGAATAACAACAGCACACGTTTATCGTAAAAGTGAAAGGAATATACAGACAATTGATTGATTGTATTTAGAATAATGCAAATGGAATTTGAGACTTGCTAACCCCTAGCTGATGGCGAATCTACGAGTAATGGATTTGTTTGTTTGTGTTTTTTTTACTCAAGCGGAAAGAAAAATAATAAGCTCAATACATATTCGAAATATTGATTTGATCTTTTAAAATTCTCGATTTTTTTCTTCCTCTATAAAAACGTCTTTTTTCACGCCCCTCAAAGGATGTGGAATATATTTTGCCATTTTGTCAACATGTTTGCAACATCCAGAAGGAAACTTCCCAGAGACCCTATCAAATTCTAAATCGAATTAAACATGTCCCTCTGTCCGTCCGTCCGTTCATCAGCCATTTTCCTGTCCTCAAAAAAAAAGCTACCGGCTTGAAATTTGGCAAAAGCCTGCATAGTTCTTGCACGCAGACTAGCATGGAAGATGGACCTACTCGTTCAAAGGTCATACTTACCGTAGCACGTAAACTGAGAATACCTCTGTTTTCCAAAGGGAAATAAAAAATTGATTTTTTTGCTCATTACTCACAAACTGCAGCAGATAACTCTATAAAAACTGGATTTTATATTTTGTAGGTCATGCAAAATACGAAAATTGAAATAATTGATCACGCCTATCCAATGTTATGGCTTTTTTTTGGTTTTTTGTTTGGGATAACGCTGGTGGATATAAGAGATTCACTTACAACGGAATACAATTTTCTTACATTTTTTTTTTTTTTTTTTTGGTTACTCAAAAAAATCCGGCCATGATCCGCTGTGGTTGCAGACACTCGGTCAAATAGAATAATTTTTGCAATGATTCCGTATGATGTTGGACAGGAAAAATATGGACTTTGCTTAATCTTTTATTGAGCCATTTGTTGGCATTTACTTATTCAATATCCGTTTACTTCCTACATATGAAAGGTTTTATGCCCTACCACTTGTGGTAAAAAGGTACATTAACTTAACGCGAATTTATGCAACTACAAGAAAAACTTGAGATAGAGCTATCTTTTCTTGTAGGCGTGTCTGTATGTCTGTCTGTCTAATTATCCATCTTGTTTTTTGTGTTTAACTTACAGTTCTTTCGAGATATTTTAATGAGTTTTCGTATACTGACGTGTTTTGGCTCAGTGGCAAACGATATTAAAAATGGTTCGGATCGGATGACTTTCTCGACCACTTCCCATATAACATATTATTTTGAAAAGTTGTTCTAGAAAGCAAGGTAGGGCAGAGTAGAGTAGGCCCATGTCCAACGGTAATTTTTATCTCAAACTTATTACAGCTACAAATATTTCAAGCACTGCTTTGTTTATTTTTTATATAACAATTCTTAATAATAATAATTTTTAAACATTTCTTCATATAAGAAATTCTATATGTGTTTTGAGCCTATTAATTTTCTCTTATCAAAATGTAATCTTCCAATGACTTGACGTATACCTCAAGACAAATAAGAAATTAAACAAAAAAAATAATAAATAAATAAAAATAAAAAAAATAAAAATTGAAAAAAAATTAATTTTCTTAAAAAGGTTTAAAAAGAAAAAAAGAAATAATAATCAAATTATTAATAAAATAACCAAAGAGTTAAATGTTAAACGATATTCTAAAAGTGAAAAACTGAATAAAAGGTAATTTGCAAAGCTACGAATTTCTAAAACGTTAAAAAGGTATCCATCTCCTAAAATATTCCTTAAAAATGATATAATTAAATAAACTAAATACTTACAATTCTAATGTTACAGTTGTGTGTGTGTGTGTGTGTGTGTGTGTTAATTAATTAATTAATTAATTAATTAATATTTGCATTTTATTCCAGAAAAAAAATTTAAAACCAAAAATAAAAATTCCAAATTTAATGTTAAGATGTTTTCATAGAATATTTCTATATTTAAATACGTACATACACATATATATATACATATATATATATATATATATTAAAGATCAAAAATATATTTAAAAATTAAATTATAAAACTATTAAATATTAAAAAAAAAAAAACAAAAACAAAATTTTATAAACTACAGATAACTAATTCTTTTTTCCTTTCTTGAACTCGTATAAGATACTGTAATATTTTCCAATGCTATAGGGTTGTTCACGGGAAAGTGTAGAGGAGAAAAAAAAGAAAACATTTATGCGGTTGTATTTTATTCTTATCTAATAATGAGAAATTCGTTTAAAATTGAATGCAAATCAGATTACTACACTTCTCAATGAACACTTTACTTATATGTAATATGAAGGCACTTGATTTTAACAAAATTTTATCTTTTTTTTTAACTATATAACTATACATATATATATATATATTTATTTTAATTTTTTTTCATCATTTTTATTTCAATTTCTTTACCTTTACTTTTGTTTTTTTGTTGTTTTTCTTTTTCTTTTTTTGTTTTGTTTTCTTCTTCTTCTTATATTTATTTGTTATTTGATTTAGGAAATTATCGGTGAAGAAGGTCGTGAAGCGTATAAAAGCTTAATAGAACGTAAACCTTTATTGAATGCTACGGCCGCTGCTTGCTTACTGGGACAATTAGATCCACATATCGATCGTCTTAATATGACTAAAACCTTGCCAAGACGTTCTATGCAACGCGATGAATTCTGTTTAAGTCACGGCGTTAACACTTTCACCACTTCCCCTAGATTCAACGGTGACATTGATAGAGATTTGATGATACCACCGTTACAAAATGCTCCACGTCCTACTACGTTGCCAACAAGAGGAGCGGCTAATCGAGCTCGAAAAGCGGAATTAGGTTTATTACCTTCGAACCAGCAACGTGATAGCGTCGATAGTAGTCATAGTTTCGCGGCTGCGAAGACTTCTGATAATATATCACCTTGTGAAAGTCCCAGCTATGTAACAAATACTGCCAGTTTCAAATTGCCCGATTCAATGCCCGCAGACTTGAATCCTCTGCCCGTACCGCCAAAGGAGGGTAAAAAACATATACAAACGAATCCTAAAAGGCATGTACGTAAATATCCCTTAATACTGCCCGCTAATGGTGTACAACGTACTCTCAATAAAGTGATTGGAACTGAGAATACAAATCTATGCAATATGGCTGTAACGGTAAATATGACTCCCAATCTTTGTATAAAAAAAACTTCACAGATGGCCACGCCCACATCACCGTCAGCCGCAGCAGCAGCAGCAGCGGATTATGAAAATTTTAAAAACAATGAACGCAATTATCAAAATGTCGAGCATTCGACTACGGATGATAGCGCTTCGCTACAATTTGAATCCATATTGGAGGCGGACTTTAATAAGGATCAAGTCTTGCATACACCAGATGTTACAGATGGTTTTTACAATTTCTCGATACAAAAGGAACATTATCACAAAAGCAAAGAAGTAGAATATGATCCGAAAAAACTTACTGGTTTGTATGTTAATGAGGATGAATTAAGAAATTTGGACATTGATGGAAATTTGGAAAAGCTGAAGGTGAACGCTGCTGAGCATATTAGGAAAATCGAAATTCAAAATGGTATGAAGATGAAAACACCACCAAAACAGGAGGAACAAATAATAGTCGAAAAATTAGATGAGATCAAGACTCAAACCGCCACTATTAAAATGCCGTCACCTTCGTCGTTGAAGGGGACGGAAAAATCTGAGGAAAATATTGATGAGGAATTTAAGAGTCGAATTTCACCGCCCGTTGGTAATGCAAATACGAAACGTTTGTTTTATGTTAAAACTGCTAAAAATGAATTGGCCGGACATGCTTTATTTCAAAAAGTACGCGAATCGGCCGATAAGGCCGCGGCAGTGCAAACATCTGATAACGAGGCGCAGCGTCATTCTACGCAAATGTTAAAAACTGATATAACCGAGGGGGAATTTTTTACGGCCGCCGTTAATCGTTTAGGTGCCTCCAATTCAGTTAGCTGTGAAGATTTGCTTGAATTCGCGGACAAAAAGCCAAAAGGACGAGAACGTGGTATCGATTCTGACGAGGTACGCATTATGGTGAAAGTTTTAGGAAAAGATGTAAGTTTATCTTGCAAAAGTGTTTGTTTATCAATTAAATTGCTCTTATTTTGCCCTTAGACTACACCGGAACGTTGCTTGGCCTCGCTGGAATTCATCAATTGGGACGTACATAAGGCCATTAAGATTTTAAAATTACAAAATATTTTAAATACTTTAAATTTAACACTGGCCGAGACTGTTGATCACTTGCAAAGTTGTGACTGGGATTTACATACAACCGCTAGACGTCTCAAAATCATGAAAACCTGAATTTTTGTCCATAAAAACACATCGCTTGCGTTACAATAACGACTACATCAACAACAACAACAACAACAACAACAACAAAAAGGAGTTTTGTGTTTATAAAGCCATTTAGAATTTTGTCAGTTTTTTAATTTGTTTATCATTACTTTACCATTTTCATCGATACAGTTAGTTATTCTTTGTAAGTGTTCTCTACTATTTGTTCAGATCAGTGAGAGGATATTCGGAAAGTGTTTAGAAATCCCTTCTTATCGTTGTCGTTCATTAGTGAATGTATAGGACGAAAGAACTCCATGACATATATAAATAACATTTTCCAACGTTTGCCCTTCAAAGGAAGGAAAGATAGAGGAGAGCTGCTCTCTAATTCCCGTTTAAAAAATAAAAGTAAAAATGGAATAAAATTTTCATTCCAAATTTTAGAAAAAAATTCCAAAAAAAAATATTTCAATACATTTTTTAGCATAGAGTAAGGATTTCAGAAACGAGATTCCGGTTTTTTGAATTAATTAACGCTTTCGATGATAGATAGCCTTTCCAATATTGGCCTTAATCAGCAGTTAACCACCAAGATGATTATATGGCATCGATTGGAATAGATTTTCAATTTTGCTCAATGCACGACACCTTTAAGCATGCCTTAGTAAATTGTCCAAAAATGTCTGTCGCATATATGTGACGCCGGAATTCGGTAAGAAACGGCTGTGCCATATGTAGGGTGTGCTCCAAAAAAAAAAGCTGGCAAATCTTTATTTATTCATGGATATCTCTTTTGTCCATTTCAAAGTAATAGACTTTAAATACAATCGCCTGTGGCAGTGCTGTTTTCTGAATGCGCTTTTTGATATGATCTTGAGCTTTTCCAATGATGCGGTCATTTTCTCCTTAATCGCGGCAGACTTTCTTCCTTTCGTGGGCCTTTTCAATTTTTGAGACAGGAAAAATGCGCAAGGGCCAAGTCCGGTAAATACGATGGCTTGATTATGGTGCCGTTTTTGGCCGAAAGGTTACGAGCAAGCAGTGACATGAGAGCCGGCGCATTATTGCGGTGGAATATCTATAATCCGGGTTGTTTCACAATTCCGGGCGATTTTTTCGTATTGCTTCACACAAACGGCACATAACTTCGAGGTAATATTCCTTATTGACCTTACGACCTTCTGGCAAGAGCACACTGCGCACAACGCCATTTTAATCGAAGAAAACAGTGAGCAGTGAGCAAAACCTTATGAGTAAACCTGGTGGGCCTTTTCCATCTTGGCTTTTCTGGCCGTTTCCAATGTGGTGATTCGGCTTTCGTTTCGGCGTCATTAGATACGCAGGGAGAGGTCCCTCAATCCTAAGGTTGGAATCATAGACGTTATTTCATTGAGAAATAGACGAGTAAAAAGTATGTTTTGTATTGTGCTTTGATACATAGATATGCCTGGTGAGGAGGACCCATGCTTCCAAACTTGAAATCAAAAAGCTGATATTTTTTACAACCTATTCTGTCTTGAACACTTAAATTAGAATGATTTAAGGAAGAAATTATAATTACTAAGTTGAGGCAAAGTCAAAACCATTTTCTAAATTACTCCTCGTGACTGTATAAACTTAAAAGCTATCTTTTTTGTGCGACACCTTGCCGTTTTCTGGAAGTACTTTTTCAGAATGAAGAAAACGTGCTAAGTTGGACCTGGCGAAAGTTTCATTTTTCCTTAGAATTTCACGTACGGTATTTTGATAGCAAATTCATATTGTAGCTAATCAGTTGAGATATAAATGAAGTCAAGAAATATATATATGCTGGGGTTTTCTAGTTTTTTTTATGCCCACCACTTTTAGATGGGGTCTTTTTTCCATAATGTATGTAACACCCAAAAGGAAGCTTCAGAGATCCTATAAAGTACTTATCATACTTATGAAGTTCTTGCTCAGCGTGAAATCCTGAGTCAACTTAGTCGTGTCTGTCCGTTTGTTTGAGGCGTCTTGTTGAGACTCTCTTGGTCGCGAAAATGAAGATATCATCTTCAAATTTAGTAGAAACATTGGAAGTTTCTGCACGAAGGTTAGTGCTGAAAATGGGCCAAATTGGTCAGAGCAGAAGCGGGCAGTGAAGTGTAAATCAGTTTACGCAAGTCAGTTTTTTTTTGGATTTCTGTTCGTTATTCGGAAATTATTAAATTAAGAAGGCTGAAACTTTCCACATTTACTTTACGAGACAATTTTCTCTCCAGATCCAAAAATGGAACCAATCGGCCATGCCTACACAAAGTTACGAGTAATTAAATTTTTTTTTTTCACTCTTCTGAGGTTTTTAAACTTATTTATTATAAGGCAAACAAGACGAAACGTTTAAAACTATTTTGTACTCTCCTCAAATGAAGATGTATTATCTGTCTAAAAATGGATTAATTTTGAAATGGATATGGTAGACACCGCGAACAATTTTCTCCTAATAATACCATCGATATGGGTATTCAATAAGAGGAGTTGGAGAGTAGAATGCGAGAAGTATAGTGGTGGGTATGCAAGCTTCGGCCCACGCCGAATATAACTTTCTTGCTTTTTTTTTTTGTTTTGTTTATGGGAATTTGTGGCTTTAATTTGAATAAAAGCTAAAAAGTACTGATTGGTGTCAGCTATCAAATCACTGGCCGTCTATAGCTTTATTTTCTCTTATTTTATATTTATATATAAATTTATCTAATTTTTGTATTTATTTCGTGATCATGTCTTAAAATTCATTTATATTATGGCATTTTTTTTCTAACTTTTAGAATCTCATTTTTTAACTTGTACTTATACAAAGAGATGGGTTTTTTTTTTTCAATTTTATTTTTAATTTTAAGCAGTTTATTTTTTTATTTAAATTGCGCTCACAAAAAATATTTTATTTTCAAAGAAAAGTGCCTTTATATGTCTACATTTATAATTTTAATACAAGTCTCTACAAAATTAAACAAATCAAGCATTCAAACATACATTTATATATACACACATTATATATATACATATATACCATAAATTATACAAATATTTAAAGTGACAATTAATAAAAATTAAGCAATATTTAAAATAAAAATTAATAATTGTTTTTCTATAATGAATATTAATTAGCATTAAATATATTTCGTTATTCTACATAAAATTAAAAAAGCCAAAAGTCAAGTAAAAACACTATACTGGGACATGAGACACGAGACACCCTACACTACTTGAATCAGTACAGTTATTCATATAAGTACTTTTCAAGAGAAGGCGGTATATGGAACATGGTCGATAAAGTGATCTGATCCGAACCATTTTCAAGGGCGCTTGGGTCATAACATGCCGATGTACCAAATTTAATCAAAATATCTCAAATACGAAAGCATGTAGAGTGAACAAAATAAAACAAGACGGACGGAAAGATGGACAGACACGCTAAGATCAATTCAAAAAATGATGCTGGCTTGACCGGTATAATAAAAGAGAGACATATTTCAAATCTCAATATCTAGAGGAATTAATTTGGTTTCAAGTTCTTTTTAGAACTAGCAAGATCGTTAAAAACACCTGAAATCATATACCAAAAGAAGTAATGCTTTTCTCCTTACAAAATTATGGATCCAGGGCTTTACAATTTTCATTTTGAACTTTAGGATCGTTACTTGATTGTTTTTTTAGAAAGACGTTCGCGTCGTATTAAAAAAATCACTAAGTGGGCGCGCTGCTTTATTTCAATGAGTTAGATGCAGCATGGTTTTACCCTAACTACTAACTTATTCTTGGGAGCTTATATTGAGAGCTATTGCTAAATACAATTCCCAATTATCTGCTAATATCATCAGTCGACGCAACGGTCTAGACAGAAGTTAATGCCACCAATGGTGGTAATTAAACAACTTGAACTTCATTCAACGGAAGTTATTTAATTTCCTTCCTTTTGATGTCAAAAGTTGCTGTTTAATAAACACGGCGGCATCCTTGTGTTTATTTCATTTTTCTGTATATTCAACGTATTTAAGTCACTTTATGCCTTTAAGAAAATTAGTACGAAAAGGCTAAAAACAATCTTGGCAAGTTGCTCTTTATCATCTAAATAAATCGTAGTAATTAACTAAACAATGTGTTTAACATATGCTGCCACTTATTTACTATTTTTTTTCTAAGAGAATATATAGCAAGAAAAAAACGCTACAATAATGAATAATGTAGCATTTGGCATCACTTTGCTTAAAGTGAGAGTGTTTCATTCCATTGGATTTCTACAAAAAATATAACTGAATTAAGAATAAAAAATAAATATAAAAAAATTCCTGAGGGAAGCGGAACTAATTTTTTTTTATATGTTTCGAATCTTTACAAAATTTTAAATAAATCAAAATTATGAGAAAAATAGTGTGTAATAAAAAATTATTAAGTAAGGTAAATGCAAAACGCCGGTAAGACCGTGATGAAAAGAAAAAAAAACAATGTTTTGGTTTAAGAAAAAAGTGATCTGAAAGTAAATAACAAAAAAAAAAAAAACAAAAAGAGGGAGAGAAAAGCTTTCTGAGTATTTTTTATAACTGCAACTATTCAACTACTTTGTTAATATAAATAAATAAAGAGGGAGGGGGGCTCATGAACTCTCTATTTGAAGAGAGAGCTTAATTGAGAGTGCCTTAGTTTTTATTATGGAAACGAAGTTAAAAGAGCATTAGAGCATCTCTTCTACGTAGTGTTTGTTTTTGTAGTACAATGTTTGGCCTAATGTGGTGTGTGCCGCTATTTAAGTATCATTTTAACTGAGTTGATTTGGAACGTCGTAGGAACACCATCTTATTAGCGCTTACTATCTCATTGTTATTGCGTGTATCTTTATTTATTCTGTGTGCTTTGCAATTTTCTAATAAAAAATAAATATATATATATACATATATATATATATATTTTTTGTTCTTTTAAAAGTTCTCAAGTGTCATTTTCGTTGTAAAACGAAAACGTAATTTGCATGAAAAAAATCGTTTCAAAAAAATTATTGCTTTCTAGTGCCAAAATTTTTTTTTTATATTAAACCAAGAACTGTTAACAAGCATTGGGCAATTTTGTGTAAGCAAAATTAAATAAAAAAAGTTAATAAAAAGGAAAGCGAAAAAAAAGAGTTATCTCAACGCACATATTTGCATAACTAAGCGCCCGTGTGTCAGTTTTGTGCATTTATAGAACAATATAAAAAAAAAAAAAAATTCATTTTAAGTATTACTTACACGTAAATCTATTTCTGGAATAGTGTGCGGGTTCAGAGATAGTGAATTACAAAAAAAGAAAAAAAAAAAGAAATACCTGGACAATTAGCAGAAGAAGCGCAAAATAATTTATTAAACGATTTGGTTAGTAAATGGCCGAAAATAAAGGAATCATGTTGGCAAAATCTGTACAAAAACACGCTGGACGTGCCAAAGAAAAGGTAAAGATGTTAAATTTTCTTTTCCTTTTCCTCCCTTGGGCCACCACATTCATTGATATTGATAAAGTAATGGGGTGAAAAATATTTATTGCACAACATCTATTAGTACACAGTTTTAATACTCATTACTGTTTACTCTCTTAGTTTTCTTTTTTTTTTTAATTTTTTTTAATACTCTCATCTTAACGAACCCTCACAGATTGAAGGTTATCAATACGATAGACCCCTCATTAAGAGAGAGAGCGAGAGAGAGAGAGAATAAGAATAAGATGTCCATTATCCCGTTACTCCGCTTTCGTTACTTTGTGCAAATTTGCATTCTCTTTGCTTGCCACCTTTAACAGTAATAGAGTACTGTTGTTGCTGTTGTTGTTTTTGTTAATTTTGCTGTTATTGCACAGTGCATTGCTTAACTTGTTTTCTTTCTATTGCTTTAAAAACAAAATATAAGTGGGTTTGGTTGGTGTGTTGCTTTTTATTTTGTTGAGTTCGTTAATATAAACTGGTTAGTTAGTTGGCTGGTTGCTTATTTGTTTCTTCATTCAATACGGTTTGATTGTTTATATTATTTGCTCATATTTCTCGTCTTACAATCGCTCACGCATACTCCGTCATTTATGTTGCAAGTGCATGAGCACTTGCTTTATTTCATTTCGGTTTCGTGTTATTATTTATAGGCCACTAACTACACACATATATATCTATTCTATATGCAGTCTTACCATTTTTATCTGCTGTAAACTTTAGTCGGTTTTCGACACCCTCCTATTATGTGCTTAAAGTTAAAGAGCATTTTTTTTTTTTTTCAAATGTCTATATTAGATAGATGTGAAGCATGACGACGAAGTATTAAAAATAATATTGATTTCCTCTCACTAATATTTGGTATAAAAATTTCTAAAAAGCTATTAAGTAAATGCTCAAATATTAACTCAAGTTTATTATTTTATTTTATTTGTGATTGGCTAAGATGCAGCCACAAAAATGATCTCTTAAACCAGTTACAAAAAGAAATAAAAAGGCGGATACACAATCTTTTTACAGCAGCATAGGATATTAAAACTAAGAATTTAGGCTTCAAGAAATTAAATTCATACATGCCATAATAGTAACAGAGAGTAATCGTAACATCTGCAGGGAATATTTGCTTGTAATTAAACTTAAATATATTTAACAAAGTTTACAATAGATTAACTTTCAATGTTTGCGGCATTATATATTATTGTCAGAGTAGTTCCCGAAAAGATTTTTTTTTAAATATTCCATCGCTATCTGCCAAAGAGAATTTGCTGTTATATATAGGACCCGTTAATCCTTAAAGGCAAGACATTTTGGAATGTGGTCATAGGTTACGTAAAAAGTAATTTAAAAATTCCGTGAATAACAGTGAAAAAAGTAGTATGTATACTTTTGGCAACAATATGCATTTAATAATAAATTCATTGTAGGCTTAAAAAAATGATTATGTAATTACATTATTTATTAGTATAGGAATTTTCATATTGTTTATGAACGAAATACAGCGAAGTAATTGCGATTTTTTGTTGTGACACAAAGCAATCTTGCATTTGATGTCGATGCGAAAATCCTTTGCAACCTGGAAGTTTGCATTTATTTTAAGAATTGCACCTTTTTTCATCTTGGCCCACGCCATCTGTTTCTAGATTACTCGGTCTTTCTCCTCTATTCTCATCATACTTTTTATAAGAGCATAATATCTTTGCAAGTTCTGATCCGTAATCACCTATTGTAAGATATGGGTTGTTCTTCTTATACAATACTCATTAATTGATCACTGCCATATCGATCATGTGAGAAAATAGTCTAATATACTATTTGCGACTTTTAATTCTGATCCTATGCCTACCCAAACTTCTCCCATATGGACGGAAATTTTTAAATGCAATATGAAACATTGAGAAATAACAGAAAAACAGATGAAAAATACATTTTTTTTCAATTAGATAAATCCTTTTTTTATAATAAACTCGAAAATAGAGAATTTATCTCCAAGCAACGCGCTGAACTTTATCCATCACGTTCAAATGACAAAAAAGATATAGCTTATGCGGCAAAAGTAATGTCAAGTTTCTTCTTGCGCACATGATTTGCTTTGTCAACCCGCGTTCGGAAGCACGCCCCCTTAGCTGTTCGACAAAATCAAGTGTAACTGCATGGTAGACAATTGGCAACGGTATGCATTTAAAGGTTTATATTTATACACGTGATCTTCAAATGCGTATGCACTACTCGACATTGAGGTAACGTGAGGGCCGTGAAGGCCTTCCCCACGTCCCCTTCTGTAAGCTCTTTTAGGAACAGAATTGTTAGCCTTTAAGACTAAGGTCTTAAAGCACTAGAATCTAAGGCTATCGGTTTTATTGAAACATCTATCGCATTTGGGATTTGAATCCACGACTATTGAGTTGTTAGTCGCGATCCTTTGAAATAGAAACGATTTCTAAAATAGACTTTAACTCAGCTAAGATGATCAATATCGATCATTCCATTGTTTAAGGCCCGGAGTTCTTTTATATAATGTTTGCAAAAATGTTGCGGCATTAGTTGTGTATAACCCGGGAATGAGAATTAAAGATGCTTCGCGTATGACTCTACAATGGGTGCGATTCTGCCTATCATTTGGGAACCGTTTAAACCAAAAATGTTCGTATTGTTGATATGTAACCGATCCGAGTTGCCTTCTGCTGTAAAAATTTACAATCAACGTGGAAACTCTCTCACACTCATTACCTAATTACATATTTATAACACGTCGGCCAATGATTTCGAAAACTTGCACATACATGTCGACTCTAACGAAAACTCTTGAGTATTTTTAGATAGTGTTATCCCATGACTTGATTTCACTTTCTTCTTCTTTCTCATTGGGGAATCTGTATGAAAATACCTCCTCTACCATCTTCTAGTTTTACTATATCATGCATATCTTAACAATGATTATTACTAATCAACCCCATCAAAAGCCCAAATCTTTGAGCTCATTCCTCGTAGAACTAATCTTGCATAACGGAAGAAGTCGCTCTTTATAGCCACTCTTTGGCGATCTTGGCCTTGAATGAAAATAAGTAAAAACATTAAGGTGGGATATCGCTTCGCTTAATGCACTTATTCATATAAGAACTTTTCAAGATAGAGTGTTGCAGAAAAAGGGGCCCGATCTGAATCATTTCCCACAGTATTCGTCCTCGAGCAGAAAACACAGCAGCGTACCAAGTTCCATTAGTATCCGTCAAAAATTATGATCTGTACACCTGTTAAATACAAGGGACCAAGATGGACAGACGGACAGACAAAATAAAATTGATTCAACAAATGATTCTGAGTCGATCAGTATAATCAAGAGGGCCTACCTGAAGTTTTTCTACAGTTTACCGCAAGTGCTGTAGAGTATAATGACCGGGCATTAAGGGAATGTCTCATATGCATATGTAATAGAGTGATGATCAGAAGGATGTATAATAATAAATATATTTATAGTTATATGCACGTAGTAAAAATATGTCCATCGATCTAGAGAGAATAATTTTCATATATTATCGGTTGATGATGGTAATCGAAAATTGGTTGCAAAAATCGATCTCAAATTTTAACATAAAATGCTGTATAATGTCTTCAACTTTAAAGAATCGTAGCGATCTTATATTGACATTAAGCAGTCAGTCTAGAAAGGATGTAAAGATAACTTCGAATTTTATTAGCCAAGACACCTACCAACTTATCTAACAGAGCTCTGTAAATGCTTTAATACCTCTGTTAAGTAGTCAGGATTAAGATACGGTGGGACTTGAAAGACTACTCCTTTCAAATTAGGAAATGTGAAATATTTCGGTGGATAGCTCATGGATCTATATAAAAATGTCTTCCAAGCAAGCTAAACAAATGCCAATTCTGGAACTATTTTTACAAAATTTTTGAAATGTGATATATTAGCATAAACCGGCTATGGGGAAATGATCACATTCGAGACTTTGGTGGATAAAAATTTGGAGCTAAATCCGACTTTATGTTCATATCATTCAATCTAGACTGGTAAATACCGAGAGAATACCGAGCATCTAGCTCATGCTAAAGTCTAATATTAATTTTTAATATATTTTTAAGATTCACTTTCAGATCAGATTTATTTGAAATGTTATTCAATCTGTCCTCTCTACAATCTGATATGGTGACATATACATTTAAATGCTTTTGTGACTATCTATCTATATACATATATAGATACATATATGTAACATGTATTTTCGTAAAGTAATTACCAAATTTTATTCTAATTTCTGTGCTGAGATCACTTAAAGTTGCACAACTGTTTTTTTTTTTTTTAAATACATAATGACGACGAGAGCAACTTTCTCTGCTCTGCGATTCTTGAAAAAAAAAAAAAAAAAAGATCAGAGTTGAATGACCAATTAATGAATACAACTCTGCCAAATTACAATACTAATGCATGAGACATGCTTTGCTTTTCATTCTTCATGCGCGCACTATAAATGACCTTAAGAAAGTCAAGATGCTAAAGAAACGTGACTTCCTGTTGTTTTCTTAAGCTACAGACTTAGTACAATAGTTAGCTAAACTATAAGAGCAAAAAAAAAAAATAAATAAATAAAATAAAAAAAGAAAAAAAGAAAAAAATGTAAATTTATATATATATATATATATGTATGTATATATGTTATTGCCTATGAATATGAAAATTGATTAGTTTTTACACTTTTATTTCAATCTTTTCTTGTAATGGCTGTTACCTATAGCCGCTTGATAAATAAAATGGCAAAGTCAAACATGTTTAATAGACAGTGAGACAATGCAATGATGCAGGCCTTAAAACGAATCTTGGATACTTGATCGCTTGATAGGTAGTATATAAGATGATACTGATCTTGAGGCGAAAAAGACTTCATTAAAATCGGTTGAAAGTCGGGGGGGGGGGGGGGGGGGGGGGAATCAACTTTACTTCCAATAGTTATATGCAGTTTCAATTATTATTAAATATTTTTGCTATATTTTTAAGTCTGTAAAAAAAAAGATAGTCTAAAAAGTATTGAGCCCAATACTAAAGTGAATATGAATTGTTTAAGTGCATGAAATTTGATCCTTTGCGGGATTAATTTTTTTTTTTTTTTAAATTACTTAGGAGATTAAAATTTGATTTCTACTTTGAATTTTTGTTATACGTACTTCACCGCCTGGATTAGCTAGCTGCCCTATGGAAATAATGTTTATAAGTGAATTTCACGTCTCTAAGCCATTAAGTCAGTATTAAAATTTCTATTTGGTAAATTGGATTTTGTAAAAAACCCAGCAAAGGATGGACAGTTGGACAGACATAAATTTAGCATATCTTATTACATGCATGCATCGTAGATGGGGATGTATCAAAAGAAATTGCAAAATTAATATAACCGCATCTTTCCGTGTTGGTTTTAAGAAATGTGAAGAAAACAAGTTGTACAACAATCATTATTATGGTGATTATTATTGATGTAGTTGGGGCTGGACCATGAAGTTTAAAGTCAAGTCTTGTATTTAGTAGTTGTGCTTAGAGTTTGCTGTGTATTATATTCATCTCTTGGTGTATATATATGTATGCGCGTGTGCGCATGTGCCCGCGTGCGTTTGTATAATAATTGTTGTTTAGGAGAACCAGGCAAACTATCACGGTTTCATGTAAAACATGTAAAAATTTTTTATTATTATTTTGTTTTTGCTTTTGTTGTTGTTGTTGTTGTTATTATTTTGTTTAATCACGTTTGACTACATTTTTGTTGCTCTATTACTGGAGTTTACTGCTCACTATCAGCAAGCCAACAACATCTCCTCCTCAAGGTTAATGGCAGCAGGATATATTCGAAAATCGAATGAAACGTTTAATAAGAGCGAAGATAATTTAAAATTTCCCGTTTCAATGGATTTAGATAGTTGTCTAGCTTTAAATAGATAGCCAGGCCTATTGGCTAGTGGCGGTTACTTACTAATTCTGGTCCTTTGTCTTTGAAATCGATATCTCAAGGGCTTTTACCCAGGTACGCGGTTGTGAAGACTTAACTGCGCAGTGTCCAATGCCACAAGGAACGAGAGAACGCACATCCAACGCTCCGGGGACGGTTAGTTTTCCACTGCCAGATGGAGATATGTACATAGACGTATTCACTCGTTGTTGAGAGCGAGGCTCATCTAAAACCTCCGCCTTTGTTTAGGTCAAGTAATCGGTTGCAATACAATTCCACATAGACGGTTAAGATTTTCCAGAGCATATACAAAAGCATTAGTCAGTCTGTCCCGCCGACCTTCCTCTTCTTTTTGGCTAAAAGTCATCTAAGTCTTATCTATTATCGTGAATGTATGTGTAGGTGGGTGGGGCGGTGTGGGGGGGGGGACGGACGTTCTTTAATTGTTCCATAAAATACCAACAAACAAAAAATATAAATTTTCCTTTGGCTAATTATACACTTCTTCTTCCTTACTTTATAAGCATTAATATTTTCCTGGCGGAAATTGTCTACGTTTTTCTCTAAATCCTCTACAACAACTTACTCTTACTTATAATTTGTTTTCATTTATACAAAAGTAACAAAAAAAAAACAAAAAGAAAAAGAAAAGAAACAACTTTATTGACCATCAGCACAACTCTCCACGAAACATGTCTATGCATATATATATATATATATGTATGAACAAGATATAATAAAAACTTTCACTTGAGTTTATAAAAATAAACTGAATGACTGATTGTCTGCCAACGCTAGCTGCTGCTAACACGATAACATAGCGTGGAAAACAAAGCGTAGCTTAACGTTTAAATCCAAGTCTTCAATTGGCTAATGTTTAAGACATCATTGTTGCTTGAAAAAAATAAAAAAAATAAAAACGTATATCAAAAGTGAGAGTGTAATTTATGTTAATGATTATCGGCCAGAAATGCAATTCAAGTTTCTAGAAGAAATTCTCAAATATTTTGAAATTAAAAAAAAAAAATAAAAAAACAGTTAATCTTTACTCTCACTTTGAATATTATTGGAAGACCATTAACAAAGTAACTAATGCCATTGCTACTTACGGAAACAAAATTAAAATGTTTTGGATACCAAGTCATATTGCGTCCCTTGGGAAATGAGGGAGCAGACGTAGGAAGAAGATCTTCAGCTTTGGCACAAAAGATTAAGCTTTTGAAAATATCTCAGAAAGGCAAGTAAAAGTGCTATAGTAGGCCACGGCTCACCCTTATATACCCTACATCACTCTGCAGAAATTTCAAAATGTGGCATTATGGCAGTCAGGCAGTCAGCGAAGCACTTGTTTTTAATTGCGTTCGTCCTTGAGGGCGGGCCAAATGTTGTAAAACCCAAGAAAACAAGACGGACAGACAGACAGACAAGCTTGAGTCAATTCAGAAATTTGATTCTGATTCGATTAGTATAATGAAAGGTGGATCTATCTCACGTCCTTCTAGATGTTGAATACATTCGCATCAACTTAGTACGTCCTTGTATCCCATGTGGCTTAAGTTATAACAAATTGAAAAGAAAATTGATGAAAAAAATCGACAATCGCCCTGCTTGCATGTGAATCCTGATCTTGATTAACATTTATTTTTCATTCATTAGTCATTTACTAAGTAACTATGAAGTCATAAGCCTTTACTTAGTTACTTACTAGACTGTAACATAAGTGAGTCTACAAGTCAGGTAGATGCTGCGAATGTAATCGTCTTGCTCCTACCAGCAAGGAATCATCGAAGTATTTCAGACTCAGTGCTAAGCAATACGAACAGTAAAAGATGTTTCGGCTGATCAGGTAGAAAAACTTGGTATTAATATAAAGGAGTTTCCATTCGATCTAGAGAACTGTAGTCGTTCTATTAAAAGGCTTCAGGACCTTTACGTCTCTGCTCCTTAAACTTTTAGTTCAATAGTATATTTCTTTAGTCTAAATTAATCAAATTATAAAAATATTCCTAACCTATAAAGGAGAAGAACATCTCTCCTTAAGCTCTTGAGCATATGATCATACTTATGAACTTAGCTAAAGGTGTACATAATTAAAAAAAAAAAAATAATTTAAAATATACAACAAGGGCATCAGAGTATGTGCCCTTTTCTATCTCCTCCTGGAGTTCGCCTCCGTTACTCGTTTGGTTTAAAAAGGGGTAAGGGCTTCCCTCTGCCTTTTAAAAAAGAAACAACATTTTTTGACTATTTTTCTGAAATGGAAAGAAAGGTGAATGAAATAATCATATTCGAGGCAGTTATTAAGTTTGCACTTGGATACTAAAGGAACAAATTATTTTTGAAAAATATTAAAAGATGGCAACACTGGAGTCATTATCGCCAGGCCTGGGTGATTTTTACGAGTCCTGTGACATTCACCTATTTAATCGACAAGTCTACAGCTATAGAAATACATAGGTCTTCACCAATCATTCAGGAGACTCGGAAGAATTGCGAATTCATAATTAACGTCGAAATCTTTATCGCAAACTTTTAAGCCCTGATCACTTTTGATTCGTTTTCATTCTCCTATCTACACAAAGATTGTCTTGATGTAGCTACGCTAACGTATATTGTTGTTTAGCAATGCTTTCAAATGAACGTAAACACTTTCTAAAGACATCTGTTATTGCCGTAGAGAATTTGAAATCAACATGTAAGGGGCATTAAGCTGCAACTTCGCAAATGGGAATTTATGTGACGAAGTCTTTTTGGAGACTTGGTTTCAAAGAAAATTTTCTTCCAAATAACATACAACACAATCTGGAATCCTCAATACATATATATTTTCGAGGCCAATGCAATAAATGTTTTTCTCTCAAGAATTTCTAGAGTTATTTCCTCCTTTGGTTTGTTAACTTTTACTTTGATCATAACAAATATTTATCGTTCTTTGTTAAAGCAGCATGTGTGTGTGTGTGTAATAGATGGTCAATTTTACAGCCCGAACCTAAACGTCGATTGATTGTCGCGAACGACTATGATTTAAACTTTAGTTAATTTCTTGTTAGTTTTCGCAAGTGATGGGCAAGGGGACAAATTTATCCGACATATGCTCCAAAACTCACTCGACATAAAGTAAATTATTGGCCCACTTAAGCCGAAATCGGATAGGGAGGGTAAAATGGTGGAAGCTTTACGTGATATCTGTGCCATTATCACTGAGTCCCGTTTCTTGTTCACTTTTGTCTATGGGTTGGTCCAGACAAACAAGTATCGGTTTACAAATTTTCTTCTAACTTTTCAACGTTCAATTAAATTCTAATATTTGCTTTAGTATTATGAAAAGTGTTATTTATATATATCCGATAATTCTTCTTCTTCTTCTTCTATTTATTAGTATTATTTTTTCCTGAGATAAGTATATGATATACCTGTCGCATAGGCCAATGGGTCATTGCAGTCGCTTGATACTTCTTTAATCTCTAATCTTTTCTCTCTAGCCATTTTTATACCCTACACCATAGTATTTGTAGTATAGGGTACATTAAGTTAGCGCGGAAGTACGAAACCCCCTTGGGGGCTTAATATAGACGCCACATTTCATTATACCAATCGATTCACAATCATTTTCAAACCGATCTAAGCTTGTCTGTCCGTCTTATGTATTACATTAGGCTGCGTTTTGGGCGCGCTTCCCTATAAACACGCATTAAGAATTTGGTTAGACAATGTGGTGTAGGATATTTAACGGTCGTCTTTGCTCGACTATAATGTTCTTACTTTTTCTCCTTTTAATTTTAATTTTACTACCGATTTTGCCTATTTTCTCGTTTCCGGACACAAGTAGAAGAAGTAGAAGAAGTAGTTTATTTCTTTATCTGTAATTATTTTTATTGCTGGCGCTCTATCTGAGTAAAATTTCATTTCGGCAATTGGAGCTCTACAACAAAATAGTTTGCCTAATTATAGACTCGCGGACAAGAAAAATCTAACCAAGATAACTGTGCCTAGGGGAAGTGATGGGAAAAATATTTCTCACCATGATGGTGTGGAAAGAGAAGGAAGGTAGCTACTTTGTTGTTTACTTATACTGGCTCGCAACCCGTAGATAATATCTGTCGACATGATAAGCAACTAAAGCAACAGGCCGATAACTCTTGTCCACAAATAATGCAAGAGTGTAATACACACATGAGAGGTGTGCACTCGCGAGTCAGAAGCCGTAAACGGTGGCTCCATCTGTTCTATCATCTTCTGGATATTGCCGCAATAAATAAGAGAATTTGGTCGAAGCCCTTTGTAATGTGAGCAATAAAAGGGGTCCTCCTAGTCATGGGAAGAAAGTACAGAAAACTTTACAAGTCAGAAAACCTAGAGGGTCATCTTATTTTTTACCTTCTTTGGAGATACGAAAAGGTGTCGATGGTCACTGCCCTATATTTTCATATAGATTGAAATACAAAATT
>KK500082.1:163196-174569 GCA_000688715.1 Glossina pallidipes
TTTATTTTTATTTTTTTGTTTTTTTGAAAGAAAAATTGAAATTTTTTTTTTTTTTGAGAAAAGCAAAATTCGTTTAAAAAATTTTTCAAAAATTTTATGTTTTAATTAACAAAAGAAAAAAAAAAAGTAATTAACATAACATATGGCATTACAACAAATGGAAAGCCAAGCAATATTTTGGCGTTGAACTAAACATTTTTTCTATTTTGGTTATATTTGACTTTTAGAAAAATATCAGTATTTGGCATTTAAATTTGTTTTAACAGAAAAAACGAAAAAAAAGAAAAAAAATAACGAAAAAGAAAACAAATATCTAACAACAGAAGTTCAATAGACAACAGACAAGTTGAACAAAAGATATCCGCCATTGCCAATGAAATGTCAATTTGAGAGAAAGATCTCTTGGTTCGGTATCACAATCTAAGGAAAGTTATAATTATAGAAACATATATGAAAAAAGCGTTTGTGTAAATTTCCTGAAGACGAAAATGAAATAGAAAAACAATTTAGTAGATAAATGAAAATAAAAATAAAAAGTAAAAAAAGTAAGAAAAAAGAAAAAGTAAGAAAAAAAGTAAGAAAAAAGAAAGAAAAAAAAGACGAAAATGAAAACAAGAAGAAAAGAAAATCGAAAATGATTTCAAGAAAAGAAAAACAAAACGGATATTAGAAAATACGCTAAAAATTGACGTTTTTAGTACACGCATCGCTATAAGTTAAAGATAATAAAAAAGAACGATAATGATGACTATAATGAATATCATAATGATGACCAAACGAATGATGATGATGATGACGATAGTCTAGAGAAACATTGCAAGGTATCTATTTTTAATAAAACATTATTGTTGTCGCCGTCGGCCAACATCAACATCGGTGTAGGTATCGGTTTCGGTATCGGCACCATCATCATCATCGCCGTCGTTGCCGGCATCGCCATCGTTATCGTCATCATCTTGAGTGTAACATTACTGACTAACACGCCCAAGCAGCGCGGGAGAAAGATCACTTGATGTTTTCTCTTTAATTAAAATAAAAAAAAACAAATTATAATTTTCATGCTAAATTTCTTTTTATCATATCTAGTCATCACATAATTTAGCCTCAACGAGATTGATCTTAACTTTTGCACAAACGTTCATCTTCCTATCCGCAATAGTTTATTTTCTAAACGTATTTTTATCAGTGCAAGTAACCGATTATTATCTCAATTTCTCTTATACCCTACATCGCTTGTGATGCAAGCGGATATTAATTTTGTGCCGATGTACGCAACACGCAGAAGTACTTGTGACAGATTTATTTTTTTTATTATGCCGGTCGGTTCGAAAAGGTATCTAAGCTTGACTGTCCATCTGTCCATTTGTTGTTTTCTTGTGTTTGACCTAGAGACGTCGATTAGGCGACTTACTTTCAATAGCCTTCCTCCTTGGGTCAAAACACTTGAGGACACTAAATTTCATTAAAATATATCAAAAATCGCGTCTTTTAGTTCGAATGTAAAAATACCTGAACAGATATTAGACTTACAATCGGACAGATGGACAAAAGGACAGACGGACAGACAAGCTTAGATAGAGAACGATCAAAAGACACGGAAAACAAAGGTGTTCTCAATTGTGTTATATAGACATGTAGGCGTGTTCTTTCACCTGTTTCGGCGATTTAGTAAGTTTGTAGACGATATCTTCTTTCTTGCGAGCGCGAGAGTGTGTACCGTAGATACTACACTGTTTAGCAGACGGACAGGTGGACGGACGGACATACTTAGATGCATTCCGAATTTGAAGCTGGCCAAAAATTTATATACTTTTTGCCTTTTTTCAAGTTTTGCCAGTGCTCCTTATAGAAGATGTTGCAAAAACATTAAATTTTTACACACTATAATATTGGGTTGGCGTGCTCAATTTTTTTCATTTTTCTACAGATATCGCCCATCGAATGTACACATTTATTTTCCGTAGTTTATGAGTAATGAGTTAAAAAACAATTTTTTATTTCATTTGATAAACAGAAGTGTTCTCACTGTATATGGCACTGTAGGCGAGTCTTTCGATCAACTTGCCACATTTCCGATGCCTACCTGCGCGCAAGTATTTCCAATGTTTTTCTGAAATTTTAAGCCGATAACTTCATATTTGAATGTTTACAACAGATAATGCACAGACGGACAGATGGAAAGACTTAAATAAAATTCAGAATTTGATGCTGATGAACGCTATATGTATACTTTCTCTCTCTTTCTCTTCATCTCTTTCCCTCCGTCTCTTTGTCTTTCTCTGTCTCCCTGTATCTCTCTCCCTCTCTCTCTCTCTCTACCTCCCTCTCTCTCCCCCTCTCTCTCCCCCTCTCTCTCTCCCTCTCTCTCTCTCTCCCTCTCTCTCTCTCTCTCTCTGAAGCTTCTTTCTGGCCGTTGCAAACGTTTCGACAAAGTGGATATGTCTCTCAACCATTGGGTGATGGGTACAAAAAGAACTTGAGACTTTTGAAACTTTGTAGAATATTTAATAAACTAAACTTTTGCTAAAATGAGACGCACCGTACAAAAAACTAGTAAATAGGCTTTTAAGTGGAATTACAGTAAAAGCAAAAATGTAGTGTTTTTTTGATAGAAATTTCGCCCTAAGGCGGATGTATTTTTCTTCTCGTTTTTTTTTTCTTTTCTGCTGTTTAGTTATTTATTTAGATATTTGGCATAAAAATATTTAAAATTTTTTTTTTTCCATTTCACGCGTTTTTTCTTCTTTTCATGTCTATGACCGGCACAAATTTTTCATGTGCACACACACATATCATTTTATTTCTCTTGATTCGTTTTCTTTTGCCCGGTATTTATGCTCGAAACCTAAATTTTCTTGGTTTTAAATATACCATCGGGCGAAAATCAGCGATTTTCACACACACAATTTATAGCCAAAAAAATTAGTTTTTTTTTTTTTGTTTGTTTTTGTTTTCTTTCATAAAAGCTCAACAACGAAAATAAATATTTTATCTTTACGCAAAATTATGAAACTGTGTCATCGTCATCATTATCATCTTCATCATGTTCATCATTTTCATTGTTCGTTGTCTTTTTATTTTTATTGGTATTTAGCTGTGTGTATAATATTTAATGAATTTTTCCCGATTTTTTCATCGCATATTTTTCACTTTTTTTTCTTTTTTTTTTTACGGTTTAATCGACAATCGAAAGTGTTATCTATATAGAATTTTTAATTTTTCCGTTATTTATTTATTTTTTTTTTTGCCTAAGGAGCTAAGTTCAAATTAACGGCTTTTTTTTTTTTGATTACTGATAAGGAATTTGATGTCAATCGCTACCTGATCTGTTTGTTGCTTAGAAAAACTGTTTGCTATTTTTTTTTCTCTAATTGGAAATAATCATTATGTTGATTCGATTGGTCGCATGGTAAACTTTGATTGATCATCTTCAATAGGCGAAGATCTCGACATGCGAGCAATTGTATTGGGGAAAAGAAAACCATCATAAATAGTTACTACAATAAAAGATCACAATTATAAAATAGTTACTGGCTTAAAGTTAGCCCAACGTGCGTAGTCCACACTTTTCTGTTTAGTGTAAGATTGATTAACTTTGCACTTTGTTCGCATCTTTGCTGAGACCGGGAGATTTAGATTTACTTTTACTAAATCGCTTCAATTTGTGCAGTTATCTTATGAGAAGTGGGCCGAAACATTTTCAACGTTCGCCCTTGGACCAAGGCACGTTCACGTACCAAATTTAATCAAAACATCTGTATAGGTTAAACACAAGAAAAGAAGACAGACAGATGGACAGCCAACTTTAGACAGTTTTAATAAAAGAGGAATGAAACTCAAATCATTCTGGCTGTTGTGTATATTGGGACAATCAAATTATTCAATATACCTTTACAAGTTAAACATAAGAAAAAAAGACAGACAGATGGACAACCAACCTTAGACAGATATAAGAAAAGATGAATGAAACTCAAGTCATTCTGTTGTTGTATATATACATCCCCACAAACTTAATCTATCCAGTAGTGTAGGGTATTATGTTATTACACATTCGGCCCAACCGAAATAAATTCGTCCTACCTAATTGGATCGTCGACGTGCTTACACACAGCAAGTTTTATCGAAAAATTTTGAAAATTGCAAATCTTTTATATAAAACGCCCTATTTTAAAAGAAGTGGGCGGATCCAGAACATTCCTACTTAGGCCAAAACACGTTAGTGTATAAAATTATATCAAAACATTTCGAAAATGGCAAGCTAGTGGTTGAACACAAGAATAATAAAAACAGACGTTAGACGGACAGACGGACAGACAAGCTTAGATTGATTCAGAAAAAGGATCGAAGCGCTTATAAACAAGTTTTATCTGAAAATTTTGAAAATTGCCTTATTTTTGAAAGAAGTGGGCGGATCTGGAACATACTTCGTTAGACTAAAACACGTCAGTGCATCAAATTACATCAAAATATCTCGAAAAGTACAATCTAGAGATTGAACTCAAGAATAATAAGAACAGACCTTAGACGGACAGATAGACAGACAAGCTTAGATTGATTCAGAAAAGGATTCAGAATCAATAAAACGTGGATCTGTCTTAAGTCTGGGTGTTACAAAGACCGGCACAAACTAAATACACCTTGTACCATAAATAGCGTAGGGTATAATTAGATGATAAATTAATTAACTTTACCAATCTTTACGACACGAACTCTAGAAAACTAATTTCTTGTTCTTAAGAGAAAAACAAAAGGAGGCCATGTATCTTTCCCAAGGTTTCCAATGCACAAAAAGTTACCACTTTACCGTCATATATACATAAAAAGAATATTTATTTGATAAAACTTTAGCGCACTTTTCAGATAAAGTTGAAAACTTCTTCTTCGTAAATTACAAGATAATTAAAAAACTGAGTTTTCTTTGTAATTTTTTTTTTTTTTTTAGTAATTGAATTGAAATCTTTTATGGATAAAGTTCTCTTTTCTTAATATTAAATAATAAAGGAAATAAATGAAGAAAAGGAAACTTGAAAAGTGAAAAAAATCTCCCAACAAAAAAATGTGTGTTTATTACATTTAAACTCAACTATAAACGCGCACACACATCTATACATAGTAATAGCAAAAAATTTCATAAACTCACTGGTACGGCTTTAGTTAACATAATTGCATTAAAAATTGAGATGAAAAAAAAAAAAAAATTATTTGGAGTAGAGAAGAAGAAGTCATCGAGCAAGTAGATAAGTAATTGCATGGAACACAAATTGATGCATAAAAGTTTTTTTTTTTTTTTTTTATTCGAATAAATAAAGTTTCAAGTTGAAAATATTATATTAAATTAAATGACAATAGTAAAAGAAGAAGAGAAAGCAACTCTAAGGTATCTAAGGATCATCTTCTCTATCCTTTACTAAGACTAGAATTATTTTGCATTGATTGTGAATGTGAATGCAAGTGAATGCAAGTCTTATTGCAAATGTGTCGGTCTGGCTATGTAAGCAAATTTTTTTTTTTTTGCGTTTTTAATATCAGAAAAACTAACCATTCAGAGATATTAAAATTGAACATAAATTGCATTCTTCTTCTTATGTAAACAATTTCGCGAATGAAAGGCAAGAGCAAAGCTGGCTTTTTACAGTACAATAATAGTAATAATAATAACAATAAACTGTGAAAGAATACTCGAAACTTATTCAAGTACATAAAGCGAATTTATTGCAATTTATAAATTACAACAAAAAAAAATATATATGTATATATACATACACATATATATGTAATATTTATTTGCCTTTTCCTATACATAAACAAATTGCTGTACTGTTTACTTCTGATTAATAGACAATTTTAATGCGCGTCTCAGATAACAATAGCATTTAGAAAGAATAGATACGAGGATGGTTCAACAAGTCTGTGGGCTTGAAATTTGGTATTTAAAGCAATAGTTTTTCTGACTTTTCAAAGGTTAAAGTTTTCGTTACTTCATTTCGTTTGGTTGAGCGGCAAGGAACCTAACGCTTGATTCCTTACCATGCTTGAGCTTGCTATGACGTACATTACTGTGTAGGACTGTAAGCTGACTTTCAAAAAAACCCATTACACAGCCCTTGACAATCGCCAAATATTAGCGATACATCACTTCTCTTTTTACACGAATTGGATTTAACACGAGTTCAAAAGAAAAAAATTCTTTTTTTACACGAATTATTTTGTTTTAACACGATTTTGTATTTATGAATTTCAGATATAATTCCCTTTTTCCAAAGTAGAAGTTATTTTTTATAAAATATTTAATGAATTAAAATGTGTAAGCACGAAATAAATTAAGTGAACTCTAACAAGAACTTTTTAATATTGTTTACACCTAATTCTCTTTTTACACGAATTTTTTTTACACGTATTTTTTGGGAACGTATCTATCGTGTAAAAAGAGAATTAGATGTATTACGGATACAATTTGTTTCCAATTTCAAGCTAGAGTTTGCTATCCAATATAGTATCGTATCTCAAGTGCATTATAACCTCATTTCCGAGAAGTGCTGTGACATAGCCTCTAGACAGTCGTAGGATGTCAAAGACATTATGCATATAATTTCTTATCAAGTCCAAGCTTAAGCTTGCTGCAAAACATATAATACTACATAGCACTGTAATGCTCGCTGTTATCACGTTTCCACGAAGTGCTCTGACACAAGCCCTTCGCAATTGGAAAAAATAGGCGAATCGCGTTTCTTTCCGCAGAAGCGGTGCCGAATTTTCTTCCGCTTGCTAGAGTTTACTGTAAATTGGGTAGTAATGGATCTAAGGCTGCATTGCCAGCTAACGTGATATCTTCGCTCATTACTTTTTCACAAAGCATTGTCTGTTAACTTCACATTTGAAAATTCAAGCAATGAGCTTTTTATTCCAAATTTTTCGTCTCATGAACGATTTCTTACTGCAACTATTATTAGGAAAGCACAGTATTCCCCAGTATTTGGCAGTGAACTAAAATGAAAACAACAGCAAAGCTTGGCGATACTGTTTATTGTCTTTCGGTTCTAAGAAAAAATTCAAAATAAATTTTGCAACTAATTATTAAATTACCCTCCCATATATTATATAATCTATATAGATTCTCACACATCACACACACCTATATAATATATATATATATATATATATATATACACATATTTTTCCGTATATTGAAAATTTAAACTTTTTTCAGTGCATACACTTATGCAAAAAAAAAAAAGCAAAAAGAAAAAAAAAACTGAATGAGAAACGCAGTCAAAACGCCGATTACTCGTGTGAGAGATAATGTGCTCACGTTAATATATAATTAATGGAAATTTAATTATTTACTCAAGCAATATAATTTCAAATCAACAAATCATATCATCATCAACGTTTAAAAGTTCTATCAGCGTATAGCGATATCATATGTAAAACGTAGGCATTATAATCACCGATTAATATTATATATCGATGGCGTCATTTTCAAGTCAGACGTGACTTGTTATGAAATTAGTTACTTAAGATTTTATTCAAGCACTTCTCTTATACAGAAAAATGTACTTTTTATGCGTACCTAGATCAAGTAAAACGTTAACGCCTTCTGAAACTTTTTGCTGCTGCCTCAACTTGCAATCTGCCTATGATTTTCATGGAAAAGTTTGTTGTCGTTTCCAAGAAATGATTTATTAGCTAATGTCATACCGCTAAGCTTTATAGAGTTTTGTATAGATTGAGTTGAGGGACAATAACGTATTATTTGCAGCTTGCGTTAAATGCGAAACAAGGTCCTTAGAAATCTTGAATAATAATGAAATGCATATATATATTACGATTATTCGAAGAGCGAAAAATCATGGTTTAGGTTGGACGAATCATTCACACGCATGGCGAATAATTATGACGTTGCGCCATTAACAGCTGTGCGCACCGAAGCACAAAGTACTTGAGTGATGCTATCATTGCGGAGATGCTATCGCACTGACATTTGGCAGAAATTCCACACTAGACTAACAGATGCTAGGGCTTCATTTTTCACTAGGACAATGCCCGGGCATTTGTTTCAAAGTCCGCCTAGTGGACCTGGCACTAGTAGGTACTACAACGGCACTCCTTTCATCAGAGGTTGTTTTATCCGATTACTACTCGTTTGAATTAATGACTCTGGGATTATATTAAGCTATAGTGCCATCCATGAGCTGAGCTGTTTGGCACACATCTAATGTAGATGCGGCTAGAAAGACGAGAAAATGTAATGTCTAACCGTGGACTTGAATAGCAAGAAACTTGAATTTAATCCTAGGACTACATATAAGACAATGGATAAGAACGCTCAGTAATTAGACAAAAAAAATATTGTGATCGATCCGACTTGATTATATTAGCACCAATGAGTGTCCATTGTATTTTCCAGATGCGTTAAATTTCTCCCTTTTATGGCTTTCCTCACATATTATTAAGGATATTTGCTTGTATGGCGAATGTCACAAGAACAGCAATCAACTTTGTTGAAAAAGTTAGGAAATATCACGTGCAGACAGGGTGGTGGAAAGACTAATAGGTAGAGAGGAGGTGAAAGTAAGGGTTTAATGACACAATAAAAACGGCATTAAGACCTAAGTTTAATCGGAAGTAAATTATCTGTGTTGTTTTCTAACATTTTCTGAACGGGCGATTTCTGAAACGTCTAAATATCTGATGGCGTAAGCCTTAGTAAGGTCACTGCAACTGATAAGTAATACTGGAGACCAGAAAGGAAGGCCAATATTCAAGCTAAAGTGCGCGGGTATATCGAATATTCGAAATATTCTTTTCTTAATTGACCGCCCATTGACGGACATATTTTATATCAGAAACGTCATTAGTGTTTCAGCTGCGCTTGTTTTTTTTTATACGACACGAAAAGTATTTTTTTCCTGTTTTTACAATGACTACGCAATAATAACTTCCCTACCAGGGCAGGGCGCCATCAAACGCATTATTACAGGACATGTGAATTAGGTTCACGCAAACGATCCGAAGACAGCCCGATCAATCGATCAGATACCGTGCAAAAGGTGAACGAAAACCTAAAAAACTTTGATGTATGTTTTCCCAGCTTCCCATAGGCATATTTTAGTAGCGCCTTGATATGATTAAGAACGACTGAAGTTAACTTAAAAAAGGGGGCGGCATTAAGGACGTTTCACATTTCAAAGCCAGATTTGATTGACTTATTAAAAGTTCAATGTTCAAGTTTCTTTAGAGAGGGAGTGATCATGCTACACTTATTATTTGTAAATAGTATCGGTTTTCTGTGTTGGTTGCGGTGAACCCGCTCCAGAGAAAAAACCATTTGCATATCACATTGCATCAAAGGTTCAATTTTTCATTATTTTCAGTTGTTAGAAGCTTTTCGGACACTGATGACTTATTTTGTAAGAGCGTGATATAGTCTAACATAAGCATTGAAGGCGAACTGTTGGCTTGCAGGGGCACGTAAACATAGGCAGCTGTTGGCCTGAGTGAAACAGTATGTAGACATTTTATCAAGAACAATAGATTCAATTGATTTGAGCTCTTAGTGATCTCACGAGTTGTCATTTGGTGTTTTGCTTCAATTTATGACTTTACCTGGGTTGTTTTTTCAGTACCTACTGCCCTTCCAAAATGTGATGTAAAGCAAAAGTTTATGGCCACGAATATTCGGCTTCGTGGATGACTCTCCTAGATTAATGCGTGGCTTTTTGGGCTTGGGATTATCGTAGACACCCACAATGCGCCACAGGAAAGTCTTCTTTTTTTTCCGGGCAAGCAATGAAATCGTGATGCTATACTGATTAGGAATGACATATTTAGTAAATTCGTATGTTAGCTACTTTTCCTACTTTTGAATCTTTCCCATTGCGTTTACCCGGCCAGGAACTGTTCAATCATTACCTGCTAAGCTGTTCAAAAGTTCCTTGAAAGTTGGGAGAGGTGGCTGTTCGTCCAATAAGTCTTGCAATTCATTGCCTTTGAACTTTTCTTGGTCCTCCAGGTCGTTCTTTGTCATCGTCGAGACCAAAACCAACAATTGGGATACGATGCATGAACATCACCATAAGCTTCTAACAGTCCTTGATGGGCTTCGTCAGCAGGTTTCTTGAAATCGAATAACAAAAGTATTGAATGACGAAAATGCAATTTTGAGCGTTCGATGATTTTGATCAATAGATGTCGTTGATCAAAGTAAATGCAAAGATCTATTTAAGCGTAAACGTTTGTGATGCTTCCTATGAAAGAAACCGCATCTAAAAGCCATTTTCGCTTTCGTTTAGCTTGTGCGTGTGTCATTTAGCGTGTGCTTCGCCCAACTTTTTCTTTCATTCCGAAATTTCTTATCATTGGAAACAAAAATTTGGCATTTAATCCCCAAGACACTCCAGAACATGGTACCAAATAAATGCTACAATGCAAATTCTTGTTGGCGACAGATAAAGTCGGCCAAGAGAGAGTCGATTAGTATGAATCATCGCTAATACTGCTGTGGTGAACCGTATTATTCTCTTCACTGCTTTGACTTGCGGGCACCAAAATTTACTCACTGTTTCAATTGTTGATAAAAGCTTCGATTGTTCGGAATAACTATAGCGATTGTGAATTGACTCTAACGCATCTGCAGTCGCCCTGAACCATGAGCACAATGTTTCATATAATATTTACACAATTTTCAAACTACATTGGAGCGTGCGTTGTGTTCCATTATGAAATGACGAATTTCTGTGCATTCGTAAGGTTAAAAGAAAGTAGAATAAAGTGACGCCATAACCTCAAAAAAAAAAGGGCAAATTAAGAATGTGGCGCCTCCCATCAAAGGAACCGTTTAACGTATTCATCACCATAAAAACTATGTAATAAATTTAATTTAGCTGACGCAAGTAGTTGCAGCCCGCACTAAAATTTACACCTTTTACTTATTTTTTTTTTTTTTATTGTTTTTGTTGTTGGTTTGTCTTTAGAAAAAATTGTTCATTCATGTCCTAATTCTCTGACATCTTATCTAAAAGAATATAAATAAAAATGAAGATAATAAATTAGTTAACATTTTCTATTGGGTTGGTTGTCTATCTTTCCGTCAAACATTACATCGCGTAAATTATGTTCGCACACGTCTGCCAACTTGCAATAAAAATATAAAATAAAATCTAATTTTTATGAAGAAAAAGAAAATTTCATTTTAACTGAAAAGAATTACAAAGCGAAGACTTTTTTAATTTGTTTCGTGCTTAAAAAAGGAGTGAGGAACTTGAAATAAATTTTTTTTTTCTTTTTTTTTTTTTTACTATTAAATGTGAAAAAAAGAAGTAGATATTTATACATAGAAATAAATTTTTTTTTTTTTTTTTTTTTAACTTAGAA